>BSBK01011850.1:212500-322500 GCA_027943335.1 Chamaecyparis obtusa
TATATATCTGGAAAAATCAGGTGGAGCTAACAAGATATAAAATTAAAAATCCCCGAGTTTTAAAACACTAAAATCATTATAGCAATCTAAACATATATCATAAAATATTCTAAACTAGGTTGGGTACATGTAATAGAAACTACCCATTTTTGAGGGGAAACTTAATTTCTAAGTCATTAGAAGGATTCAAATTAGACATGTCATTTGTATCCTATAAGTCCTAATGAAAATCCAATACTCTTTAACATTAGCGAATGATTTTTGGTAGATGGTACAAAATTCACTAATCAATGACAATGGAAAACCAATTGTATTGCAATAGTAGCCATCTTCCTTAGACCTACAAAGTGGGTTTTAATCGTATAATGGAAAATATAGACACACCCATACTGATGATACTATAGGAAATAGAAAAAAATCACAAAACAAAGAAATGGAGTCCACTTATGGATACAAAGGCATCCCAAAACCAAAGGAATCAACAATGCCACCTATTGATTGGGCTATATGAATGGCCCTAGTGTCAATTGTTGATTAATGTATTCCATGAATTTACTATATGATCAAAGAAATATAATCTTATAAAGAAAAAGTAAATGAAAACCTGATTTTAAGGATCATATAATGTTATTTCCAATGAAGAAACGTAGAAAGTGCACACAAAAAATAAATAGAAAAGTTTGAAAGCCCAGATGCAAAAATAGGGCACAATGACCTTATAGAACACAATAGAACGCATGCAGACAACATTCACTACATATATATGGTAAGATAAAGTTAATAAATATAGAAATAATCAATATACATATGACCCCCCTAAAAATTGTACTAACGGTTGTAAAGAAACATTAACTAAGCATTTTACATTGGAAACTATTAGTCCATTAAACTCAGCAATAAACAATTCAAATTAAGGTATCAATTATCTTGGGCCAAATAACTTTTTTGAATGTGATCTTTGATGAAGGAACAAATGATACTCTAAAGGAAGCCTTAACTACATGGTATAAGTGAATGTATGTAATAAAAGATAATATTTTATATCAAAAGATGCTAAATGAGAATCTACGTATTTTCTTAAATTTTAAACATATGGGGTCATAAGATTGAGTAGTTTAAACCATTTGAACTGCAAAAAAACTATCATTTTCCTAAATGGGGAATCTAGAAATGACATGGGTACTGGTAGGAGCTAAAAAATTTCAAACAAAAAATGAAGAAATTTTTTGATGCCAATACTTGGTGTTTAGTCGTTGATATGTCAAGAGTCTTCTTTGGGCACTAGAGGATTGATCAATGTAGCCCACCATCTTATCTAGATAGTTTGGGCATGCTTATGATTTTTTCATTCTAAACAATCTATTTCTTGACTAGTTTTGAGGGTAGTTTGGACAGTGATAGGGGGCGATGGAAAGGAATATCTGAGTGTCTAACAACATAAACATTAATTAAAACATCCTACTAAACCCACAACACTTATCTTGAGCTAGAGTACATGGACATTAATGCTAGTGAGATGGGAATGGTGAGTTGGCTCAACTTGAAACACAAAATCATCTAAGAAAATAATAAATATATACTTATAATTGTTATATGTAATAGGTTTATTGTAAAATTTTGATACTATTAAATATATACTTATAATTATTATATATAATAATTTACTTTCAAAATTATGAATACATATAATAGTTAAAAATTATTATAAAATATTATAAATAAAAATTATACTTATTATTATATATAATAATAAATCATTATAGTATGTATATTTTTATTTTATTTTATGTTAATATTGATATAATAATTTATTTTTCTTGATAGGTAAAAGGCCTTGGTCCAATAATTTGTTTAATTATTTTTTAACCTATTTACAGACCGACTCACTAGGGGCACTAGTAGGAAAGATTCAACCAAAGAAAACCTCCAGTCTTGCTCCAAAGAAGAAGAAAAATAAAAGTTTCATTCTCTTACAGATATCCCATATATATGCTATGGGGTATAGATGAGGGAATATACTTCCTCATTTAAATTCTTATGTTGAAAGCATTTTGATTAAAGAGTACATTGTATTGACTTTACATTCCCTTTTACATAATGGATCAATAAGCATTACATCTCCCTCTTTATTACAAATATTAGTGTAGACTAGGATTTTGAGAGTGCACCTAAACCTGTTTTGAAGGCCAAAGACAAACAAACGTCATAGCATATAATCAAATCAAGTTTAATGGCAAACAAACTAAAATCAAAGCCACCTCAGTTTAAGCCTAAAACGGATGCGCCCATGCACCGTTTGATATGCTTAGATATAGAGGGATGTGGGTGTGCAAACTCAAGCACTTGGAGCATGCAAGATAAATGATGATTTGAGGATCAAGAAGACCCAAAATGACACAAAATAGGTATGAGGAACCTATTTTGCCTCAAAGGCCTCAAGAACACACAAATATGCAAAGCTAAATAAATGAACTAAGATTGATTAAACAAGAAATGAATCTATGTTAATCCTATTAAGCTAATTTAGATGTGATTTAAGCTTGAAAATGATCTAAAAAAGATGAGTTTATGCTTATGCTAGAATGAAAATGGCATTATGACTTTGCTATTGAGTTTGAGAGTTGAGAGATGATTTGCCTTAGAAAGTGAGGGTATTTATAGGATTTCTAAAGGCTTGGGGTAGGAGGAATGAATGGCCAGGATTGAAATCCTTAAGAGAGGCCAAGATTCACTCAAAGGGAAGCACATGGATTGTGCTAGTTCTCAGCCAATCAGGAGGTGACACATGTCACAAGGTGAGTGGATGAAGGGAAGGGCAAAGAGGAGTCAACAAAGGGGGCTCCAAGCTCATAACTCTCCAAATAAATGCTTGTAAGAGCAATGAATGGGCTTTAAGAGGCTTTGAAGACTTTGGGGAAGCAATAAATGCTTTGTGGTTGAGATATTTGGAAGGAAAGACTTTGCCTTGGTTTAAGAAAGTCTTAAGCTTGGTTAGGGTTGCACAAAGGTTTAAGGGTAGGATTAGGATTAGATTAGGAGAAAGAAAAGGATTAGGATGGGTGAAGAGGGTGGATTTGAGAAGATTCTAGAAGAGTCTAGATTTCTCCTTAGTTTCATGGAATAAAAGGTTATTCATTCCAAAAGCCTAAGTTTTAGGAATATTTATTAAAATATTTTCAATAAATATGGAAATTAAATATTTAACCTTAATTAAATATTTAACCTTGGGATTAGGGTTAGAAAAGAAGGGATTAGCCTTTTAATCGAAATTAAGAAGGGATTAGAAGATTTTGGAAGAGGTTAGTGGTCTTAAGGAAATTGGCCAAGTTTGGGATAAAAAATAAATTAAAAATAAATTAATTTATTTTTGAAGGTTTTTGGTCAATTTATTAATTAAATAATTAATAAATTAGGGATAATGTCCAAATGACATTTTTAGGCTAGATTCCTTAATTAAAGATTTTTAATTAAGAGAGAGGGATTTAATGCCATAAAAATAAATTAATTAATTAAATAATTAATTAATTAATAAATGATGATGTCATCAAGGATTTTCAGAAAACAAAAATAATTTATTTTCTGAAGGATTTTTTGGTGTCTACATTTTGCCCCTCTTTGATGCGATGCCGCAAGTGGCATGGCGTTAAAGACAAGAAAACAAGATGCCGAGGCTAGAATCAGAAGAAGAGGGTATGACGCCCGGGTGGACCAGAAGAAAGAGGAATACATGCCCTGGTGGGACAAAATCATGGAAGATGTGCCCAGTGGGACAAGGAGAAAGAGGGATTACACCCTGGGACAGAGTGTGCCCGGCGGGACAAGGAAGGAAGGGGGGTAGGAAGAAAGGGGAGATAAATAACCTCACTTCTAAGAACAAATATGGATGACATGCAAGATGAGATGGAAATGCAAGATGCAAGATGCAGCTGTATGCAAAGATGCAAGATTAATCTATATGATGAATGCAAGGGACCAGATAGCTCCAAGTGCAAACGGGAGTGCACAACCTAGATTTAATATAGCAATGCTAGAGACCTGCCAAGGATACTGGGATCACGAGGCCTTGTCACCAGCGTTGCAGAGGACTGACGAGGACTGACGCTAAACAAACACACAGGGTTGCCCCAACATCACACATGAAGCACAGAGGCGACATGGCGGAACCGATGCTGAAGGAACCACAAACACACAACTGACTCACAGGCAGAAGCGAAAGATCAAAAGACCTTGCCCCAGATTATCCGCACACGCAGCACACCGTGATATAATGAATCGTGGTGACCCTGGTGGGATAATGAGAAGCCAAAAAGATTAACAAGATCAAAAGGACAAAACCCAAGATCAAAATGATAACTCCAAAAAGACATCCTTTGCCAAGGAGAGAGATTAGGTTTGATTGATGGTGGGAAGATTGGTCGGACAGGAGGAACGATATATCCTCAAGGACTAGGATGGAAGATTAGGTCAGATAGGAGGAACGATATATCCTCAAGGACCCATGGGTTGGTGAGAGAATAAGTGTTGTTGTTCGCTGGCAAAAGCTGAAGTTCAAGGAATAATCAGGATGAGCAAGGATAAGTCGACAATTGATGTTGCTGAAGAACAAGGCCCGAGTGGGGCTACAAATTTTTTGAGGCTGGGGATGGGACAAGATATTTGATCAAATGCTGCTGCAGGACGGACAAAGGACTAAGACAAAGGATGGGACCTAAAGACACAAATGTACAAATGAGCTTAGGTGGAGACACGACTGACGCTATGGTACAAGACTCAAGAATAGGATATACAAAGAACCTGGGGATGAAGCTGACAACTTCAAAGATATGCAAGATGGTGCCCCAGTTGGATTGGAAGGCCAAGACGGACTGGCGATGGATGATGTGTCCTAAAATGACATGGATTTGGGAAGAACATATCCCAATGATGATGATTGGATCGAGATCAAGGCTTGCTACAAGATGAAGGATGTGATTTGATCGGTTGGCTTGATCTTGGGTGTTGGCTAGCTAGAAGAGATGGATAGGTTGGGAAGATTGCTAGCAAGGTGTGGATAGGGATGAATGGCATTGGATTGCAATGAGGTTGGCCTATAGCTAGATACCAATGACAAGAGAAGATACTAGGTGTTGGAAAGATGGAGGAAAATGCTGAGGATGGGGAGGATGGAACTGCTAGAAGCTTTGGATGGAGGAAGATTCGGGGAGATTGGATGGTGGAACTGCTAGAGGATTTTGGGAGATGGAAAAGCTGCTTGGAGGATGAAAAGCTGGTGGAAGATGGAAAGCTGGTGGAAGATTACCAAGTGTCAACAAAATGAGCTGCTGTTTTCCCAATGGAGGATCAGTGATAGGATTGCGTCAACCTAGGATAGACTGATGATCTTCGGTCAACTGGATTCTTGTCAATACAAGCCAATCTCTTGCTCGAGATGATAAGGCTATGCAAGGACAAGGTTTTGATTTCTTTAAGACAACACGTTGTGCCAAAAAGAGGATGATTTCTGATTTAGGATAAGGGATGGAAACAACTCAAAGGGCTGGAACACGATAATGCTTGTGGATTTGGAGCTCTGGATTTTGGTGCAAAAGATGGTGAATCTACTTTCTGCTGTGGATGGTGGATGTTGGATTCTGATAAAGGATATGGGACGCTGAGTTGGTTTGCTGGTGGATCAAGATAGAGGATGCTGGAGGAACTGCTGATGGATTAAGATAGAGGAGTGCTGGAAGGATTGGATGGTGGTTGGTTTGGATTTGGATAGAGAAATTGTTGAGGATTTTGGGAGATGGAAGATTCGGATTTGGATAGCCTCCAAGGAATACGTCACCAAGGAAGAGGATGCCCCCTGTTTAAGATAGTTCATGTGTTTTAAAGGCATGGTGTATGCTTGGACGGAAGATATGCCAACAAGAGGATGAGGAAGGATGGAAGCTAGGATGAAAGGATTGGATAGAGGATATGTAGCTGAAAGGTGCAATGGATGCCAAGGAGGTGCCCAAAAGCATGTACATCTGATAGTCTCTATTTTTGTCATCAAGATCCAATGGAAAATGAAGGAAGTGAGAGACAAAAGGGGATGGAGGACATGTTGGATAAGAGGTGATAGAAAGGAAGCCCCTAACTGCAGAAAGGAATTAGGGGGGGGACACTACGCATGGTGCCTGTTTGCGAGGTTTTCACCATGGTACTTGTCCAAGGCGCTTGAATTGCCAAGTTTTCACCAGAGGACGAATGTTTTTCTCTTGATTTTTGCTTTGTTGATAATTTGCTCCTTTGATTTATCCAATTTTTATGGATTTTTGTGTTTTTTCCTTGACTTTGTGCTGATCTTGCTGATTTGTTGTTGAGCTTGTGCTGATATGCATTGATACTTCTGATTTGTATTGATGTTTTGTTTTGTTACCGAAGTTTTGATTTAATGCTGTCGTGCTTGCTGATCAGCTGATTTCACCATTTTGGCACTTCCTCTTGATTAGATGGTGACCTTTTGATTTGTCACTGATATTCTGATGGTGTTGCTGATTCTTTGATTGGATGTTCCCTTATGATTTGATGATGGCCCTGCTGTTTTTGATTTTGCACAGATATTTTGATGTTATTGCTAACTCTCTGATGTGGCGCTGAGTTTTGTGCTGATTTTGGTGCTATCATGCGATTTGATGTTGATCTTCTGAGAGATTCTTCACTAATTTTCTGATGTGGATTGCTGATTTTCTGATGTTGTCGGCTTGTCATGGGGATCCATTGCTAGATGATGGACGACAAGCTTAAGATCACACCTAGGCATGTGCATATGACCATGCACAGTTGATAATTGACTCCTCAGAGCAAGGCACTTAAGGTCATGATTCACTTTCTGTCAGGTTAACCTCCATGTAGATGAGCCACAAACATCCTTCTGTACCCAAGTTGATTTAGCTTGGTTTCTGCAATGTTGATAGGGAACTATCATGTGTTGTTATCCCAGATAGGAGGAAGAGGCAAAGCTCCATCTTCTAGCGCTTGAATTGCCAAGTTTTCACTAGAAGATACGCCCTTTATTTTTACTATTTTGGAATCAGAATGTGCCCCAGAAGGGTTTTCACATAAAGACTCATGATTTTGCCTTTGCTTTTTTCACTTTTGCGACTAAAGCTTACCTCCTCTCCAAAATATGCTTCTGTTTTAAGCTGATAGGCATATGTTGATGCTAAAGCCTGATTGCCTGTTGACTTTGCTGATTTCTCTAATTTGTCATTGATTTCCCTTTGCTATTTTAGATGTGCTGACTGATCTTTGCTGACTTTCCTCACTGATTTCTTCTGATTGTGTGCCTGGATGTTGGTACAACTGTAGCAGGACGGGGGGGATCATGCAAAGTCATGGATTAGATGGGGGAGATGGGAAAGATGGTGGTAGAAAGTGTTTGGATGGAAGGATGGAAAGTGATCAAGATAGGGGGATGTTGTCAGGATCAACATTGGCACATGTTGCGAGGAAGATGGATGATTGGATGTGGAAGATAGAGATAGATGTGATGGAGGATTTATGCTAGAGGATGGAGGAGATGGAAGGGAAGATTGAGGAGCTGGGAGATGAGCAACGTTGGATGCCATTGTGGATGTTTTTGTTAGATGGATTACATCTTTTTGCTTTGGGATCCACATCATTTTTGTTTTAGCTTTAGTGTGCCTTTGCGGCCATTGGTGGGCATCAGATTGTGCTTTTTCTTTGCTAGGCCTTTGTGGCCATGTGATAGATTTTTCTTGGACTTTGCTAGATTTTCGGAGCCATTGGGGTGCTTTAGCATGCCTGATTGGCTCTTTGCTGGGCCTTTGCGGCGCATTTGATTGCCTGATTGGAGCTTGCATTGATTGACCATGTCGATTAGACTGGACATGGTAATCGTCATTGGGCCTTTGTAGCCATTGGGATGCATTAGATTTGGCATTTTCTTTGATGGGTCTTTGTGGCCAGTGGTTTGCTTTGGCTTGCTTGATCGGATTTTGCTTTGATTGTGCATGTCGATTAGACTGGACATAACAATCCTGGGATTTTTGTGGATTTTTCCCTTTATTCATGCGCGATATGGCATCCAAGTTGCGAGGAGCATTGGGAGGAATATGAGGAGTTGTCTGGGATGGAGGAAATTTGGATGGAGAGATGGAAGGAGATTGGTAGATAGGATATGTGGACATGTGCCGTTGTTGATCTTGACTAGGGATGCTTGGATGTTGGATGAAAGGCTGAGTAGGATAAGATGGGGGATGATATTTTGGGATATAAGGTCCCAAAATGGATTTTCTGGGTAACGGAGATGCGCTGAAAGACTTTGGGACATAGGGACCCAAAATGGATGGGGAGGATGAAGGAGGAATATGATAGGTTGTCCTCGGTTGTAACGATGGAGGGGGGGAATTGCATTGTGGGCTCTGAAAGATGTTTTGTTGGTTTTGAATGGATGTTTGAACTTTGCCTTAGCTGTACCAACATTTTTGGATGAAGTACCTTTCGCTGATGTGGAGGGAGTGTCCTCTTCTGGTGTGCAACCGATTCCACAGCCTTTCGGATGTTTCTTTCCTTGAATGGGCTGTATATTTCCCTGTTTGTGAGTGCTAAGGCCTTTGCCTTGATAGTTCCATCTTTTCAGCATTTTATCCAGACAAGGATATTTTTGACTTGGGGTGAATGACAAACAGCCATTTTCTGGTTCCCTGATGGAAGATAAGAAGCTGATGTCTTCTTTTTCAAGTGGTTTACCTTTGACAAATGTTAGTGACCCAAGAGGATAGAGTGACAGCAGCTGGATAGTTTGGTTAGGAGGATCCTCAAGAGGAGAGGATAGGATGTTGGGATTTTGACTAGGATTGGGGGATGGTATTGGATCTTTAGTTGGAGAAACTGGGATGATAGGATCTTGGATTGGAGGAATTGGGATTGTAGGATTTTGGATTGAAGGTGATGGAGGCAATAGAACATGTGATGGGGGAAGTAAAGGGGTTGGATCTTGATGTTCTTCTATAGATATTTCAACATACTTTTGGTCCAGATCTTGACATAATGGGATTTGTTCAGATAGAGGATTAGTGGATATATGGATGGACTCTTCAAAGGGGCGGAATGAAAGGATTGGAGATTCTGCTGCTGGGGTTTCTGGAAGAAGGAAGAACTCTTCAGATGGTATGGATAAAAGGATGGAAGATTTTGTAGCTGCAATGATAGGAAGAGGGATGAACTCAGGAAGCTCATTAGGTATGCTTTGGATAATGCTAAGAGGAGATGATTCTGGGGATTGGATAGATACTTCAGATGAAAGGAACTCAATGATGATAGGAGATGGAAGAGGATCAACAGTTGGGATGTTTGGAAGATAGATAATAGATGGGAGCGCTGGATGGGCCTCATCAATGATGGCTTCACATGAAGGATTGCTTGGCTTTTCAATTTCAGGCGTGGGTTTTGCTATTGGCTCTTCCTTGGGTTCTGTTATTGGTTTCCTTGGAGACTTTTGTGGTGAAGCAGGTTTGGAAGGTGGAGGAGATGGGGAACTTGGATGGTCTTCGCATGAAAGTGGGGTTTGTGCCTGGGTAGATGTTTGCGAAGGAGGAGAGAAAGAAGGGAACACCCATGAAAAAGATGATTTTGAAAAGGGAGCTTTGGATTTTTCTTGAGGGGATGATGGTGCTGAAGAGGCAGGGCTAATGGCTTGAGGTACAGGTTTTGGAGTGGGTTGAGGGATGAACTCTGCTGGTGGGGAAAGATTTTTGGTAATGTGGTTTGGAAGAGAGGATGGTGGTTTGGGACAGGATGGAGGATTGGGGTTTGAAGTAGAAGATGGTGGTTTGGGAAAGGATAGAGGTTTGGTGAAAAGGATGGGAGGACTAGAATCTTGGATTTCAAAATTTTTTGGAGGATGGGTAGATGGAGGCCTTAGATAGGGGAAGTAACGTGAAGCACTTCTAAGGGATGATGGTGACTGGGATATGACCATAGCAGAAGGTGGAGGCTTGAAAGGAGCATATGGAAGAGGTTTGGGTTGAAGACAAGGGTATGCTAGGGATGGATAAGATACTGGGGTTGCTTTGCAAAGGACATGAAAAGGAGTGCTAGCCTTGCCAAGGACATGAAAGGGAGTGCTAGCCTTGCCAAGGACATGAAAGGGAGTGCTAGGAGATAAGCGTGAAGGCATGGTTGGCTAGATTGGAGGAATAATAGAACGCTGGGGGTTGCTTGGAGCAAACTGGCTGAAATAGGCATCATGGTCTACAAGACCTTCATCATCATTAGGATCGATTGGAGGGAGAGGAGAGATATCATAACCAAACTCATTATAGATTTGAGACATGCTGACTTGCAGATGAGTTTGGATAAGGATAAGGGCAAAGATGGTTTGGAAGACTAAGACTCAGATTGGGATGACTGACGGAAGCAGACGGTTTTCTAGAAGAAGACAGACAAAGGGATGGGAGATGACCAAGTTTTGGGATAGCTGCTCTGATTGTCCTTCGAACCAAGTTATAGATCTGCTTGATGTTTTTCCATTGGCAAAAAGATTTGATAAAAGCAATCTTCACAAAGGACAAAGCAACTTTGTGAGATACAAACAAGATAAAAGACTCTGATACATGCTTTCGAAAAAGTGTATGTTTGACAAATGTTTTCACGGGTCTTTGACTGTCAAGCACTTCAAACAGATCTACCTAAGGAAGGTGAGTATCAAAATCGCTTGCCCACAGCTTGGTATCCCCCAGAAGGGAATACAAATGGTGAGTAATCTTGAGGCGACCCGGTAAACCCCTTGGAATCGGTCCTTGCACAAGGATTTTGATACTTTCGGATGTAGATAGGGTAGCCTCTAGTTTATCAGGTTGCTAATGATTCCGTGGTGTCTCCATACCCGGTTATGCTGATCATCTGTGACTCACTTAAGAGCCTTGCCAATTATGCTGGGGGAGAGGAATGTTTACCATCCCCAGACACGTGTTTGGCACGAACGCCCGGCGATTAGGAGATGTAAGTGATTCTTTTGGTATTCACTTATTTGTATACCGGCCGGAGGGGATACCGGTTTGAGGTCGTTCTCCGAGGAGGAAGCGCTTCTCCTTGGACAGGCCTTGCTAAAAGCAGAACAGGTGAACTTGTCCAAGTTCAAATGTTCCACGTTGCTTACTCTAACAAGGATTATGCAAGAATTGAAAAACTCCTACATGCACATCAAGCAGATTTTGTTCATTTTCCCAAATTTGATTAAGTGATGTTTGAACTTTGAAATGAAGACACTCGTGTTTAGCTTTTGATTTGTTCTTTTCCTCAAAAATGTGAATGCTTTGAATGGTTGCAAGTTCTTTCCTTTTGTGCATTCAAGATTTGATTAGCGAGTTGATTTAAGAACTTTGAAAAAGCTTTGTTTTGTCCCTTAGATCACTCAAGATTGAATTTGTTTGCTTGCTTTGGAATTTGAAACGAGATAGGGAATAGAGTTGTTTGTTCTTTTAGTGCATTCAAGATTTGGTTTGATTTTCAAATTGACAATGACACTCTAGGACCTAAGTTCATTTCCTTAAGTTTCATTCAAGATTGAGTTTGACCTTTGCTGTAATAAAAGAAATGAAAAAAACCAGTCTTAAGCAACTCAAGACAAAAACCAAAAGCGACACTGTCCAGCTTATAGGCGACGCTGGAAAGTGCAGAGGTGACATTTAATTCCTACAGGCGACATTCTATACCTCAAAAGGTGACAGATAAAACAACCAGAGGCATGATTTCTTTTGTTACAGGCGTGATTTAATTACAAGAAGGCGACAGAAGAGAATTCTGGAACGTAACAGAAGTTTCCGACAACAGGAAATTCTCAGTTATGCAGGTGTGAAAATAGAGTTCACAGGCGTCATTTCTTTCCTCAAAGGCGTGATTTAATTTCATGAAGGCGTGACTGGATTGTTTGTAGGCGACATTTCTTTTGTTGAAAGCGACATTTATTTGTTTGAAGGTGACATTTAATTACTGTAGGCGTCATTTCTTTTCATGAAGGCGACATTTCTTTATTTCCTACAAAATACAAGCATATAAAGCATAGTTTCATCAAAATGATTGTGGTTTGAGTCCCACCGGGTGTGCCAGAATGTAGACTAGGATTTTGAGAGTGTGCCTAAACCTGTTTTGAAGGCCAAAGACAAACAAACGTCATAGCATATAATCAAATCAAGTTTAATGGAAAACAAACTAAAATCAAAACCACCTCAGTTTAAGCCTAAAACGGATGCGCCCATGCACCGTTTGATATGCTTAGATATAGAGGGATGTGGGTGTGCAAACTCAAGCACTTGGAGCATGCAAGATAAATGATGATTTGAGGATCAAGAAGACCCAAAATGACACAAAATAGGTATGAGGAACCTATTTTGCCTCAAAGGCCTCAAGAACACACAAATATGCAAAGCTAAATAAATGAACTAAGATTGATTAAACAAGAAATGAATCTATGTTAATCCCACTAAGCTAATTTAGATGTGATTTAAGCTTGAAAATGATCTAAAAAAGATGAGTTTATGCTTATGCTAGAATGAAAATGGCATTATGACTTTGCTATTGAGTTTGAGAGTTGAGAGATGATTTGCCTTAGGAAGTGAGGGTATTTATAGGATTTCTAAAGGCTTGGGGTAGGAGGAATGAATGGCCAGGATTGAAATCCTTAAGAGAGGCCAAGATTCACTCAAAGGGAAGCACATGGATTGTGCTAGTTCTCAGCCAATCAGGAGGTGACACATGTCACAAGGTGAGTGGATGAAGGGAAGGGCAAAGAGGAGTCAACAAAGGGGGCTCCAAGCTCATAACTCTCCAAATAAATGCTTGTAAGAGCAATGAATGGGCTTTAAGAGGCTTTGAAGACTTTGGGGAAGCAATAAATGCTTTGTGGTTGAGATATTTGGAAGGAAAGACTTTGCCTTGGTTTAAGAAAGTCTTAAGCTTGGTTAGGGTTGCACAAAGGTTTAAGGGTAGGATTAGGATTAGATTAGGAGAAAGAAAAGGATTAGGATGGGTGAAGAGGGTGGATTTGAGAAGATTCTAGAAGAGTCTAGATTTCTCCTTAGTTTCATGGAATAAAAGGTTATTCATTCCAAAAGCCTAAGTTTTAGGAATATTTATTAAAATATTTTCAATAAATATGGAAATTAAATATTTAACCTTAATTAAATATTTAACCTTGGGATTAGGGTTAGAAAAGAAGGGATTAGCCTTTTAATCGAAATTAAGAAGGGATTAGAAGATTTTGGAAGAGGTTAGTGGTCTTAAGGAAATTGGCCAAGTTTGGGATAAAAAATAAATTAAAAATAAATTAATTTATTTTTGAAGGTTTTTGGTCAATTTATTAATTAAATAATTAATAAATTAGGGATAATGTCCAAATGACATTTTTAGGCTAGATTCCTTAATTAAAGATTTTTAATTAAGAGAGAGGGATTTAATGCCATAAAAATAAATTAATTAATTAAATAATTAATTAATTAATAAATGATGATGTCATCAAGGATTTTCAGAAAATAAAAATAATTTATTTTCTGAAGGATTTTTTGGTGTCTACAATTAGAACATTTATGGTTGTGCATCTCATTCCCATGCTACATGTAAAGAAGACAATATCTTGGAAATAAATGTTATTTCCTAATTCTTCCCTTTGATTAAGGTCCTTGTATTGTCACAACTTTCTTCTGATGTGTTCCTACATGAAACATTATAACATCTTCCAAAAAAAATAATAGTTCTTTTAGTTTGTATTAGTTTCTACCATACAAGTACATATACAATAATATAAAACTTCCTCAAATAATGAAAAAGATCCTAATCAACAAATATTAACTTACTCCTCACGACCTACCATTTGTAGAAAAAAATATAACTTTAACTACTTGATTGTGTGAAAAGGCAGAGTGATTCAATGGAACATACATAATAGATATCCTCAAAGAATATACCTACTAATATTAATTCGGCTTAGAAAGACTTAATGAAAGTGAATGTATGCTTCAACACTATACTATACTAAAACCTATACTAACTCTTTTCAATTCTTCCAGAGATGTCCTTTAATCCCTAGGAATACTATCAGATAACGACACCACTAAAGGAGGTTATTGGCAATGCCGAGGGGATAACGATTCTGACAAAGAAAGTAACTATAATGGAGAACAAAATGAAAGAGGTGGAAACGTTGAAAGGTGGAAACCTGCTTAAGAGAATGGATAAAATGGAGACCAGTATTGTGCCTCTGGAGAAGACTATTGGCAATATTGTTGAACATAGTTTCTCCATCCTTAAGGCCTCGGTTGAGCATGTCAGAATCCTTGTGGACAAGATGGAGTAGGGTAAAGGGGAGTAGGTGCCCATGGAGGTCAAGGAGGGTCAAGGACCCAGTAAAAGGACCAGATCAAGCTTCAAAAAGCTGGAGATTTAGAAGAACAAAGATCTTGAGGAATTTAAGGTGTCCTCAACAAATATGCAAATGTTGGCTGATCAGGCGATAGAACTTATGAAGACTATCTAGCTGGCTTTTTGTTGTCCTACTGTCTTTTTGTTGTCCTCTTCTATCTATTTTTTGGAGGACTTGTTATTTTTTGGTGTCTCTTTATTGTGTTGTTGCACTATTTCTATTGGGCTTTTAATGCTTTATTTGTAATCTCACTGTAAAAGGTTTCGGGTCCTTCAAAACTTAATTTTACGTAATCAAAATGACACCACTGTAAGTTAGAACTGAAAAACCCAACAAGACCCATAAGTTTCCATTTGTGCACATGAAACCACATTATTCCAACAAAGAGAAAAGGATGCCCTCTACCCAAAACATTCAAGAGATATTACACCCCAATGGTCTAAATAAGATAAACCCATAAAACTGTAAAATATTAATATAACACTATAATCATCCTCAAGTCTAAGGGGGTTGTAATCACCTAAAAATGGACAAATATTAAATCAAAGAAAATCAAGTTAAATCAAAGAAAATCAAGGACAAAATTGAATCAATTGAATCACAATGTACAATTAGCCAATCAAAATTAAAATCAAGTCTTAATTTGATATCAATCAAAATTGAGAGCATTTTAATCAAATGCAACCAAATTAAAATACAATTAAATACATTAATTGTATAGTCTTGGATTAAATTAAATTCAACCCATTCAAGGGGTACATGGATAAAATAAATCAATTAAATCAATTAATAAATCTCAATTACTCTCAACAAACCAAAAGGAGAGGAAATTCAATCAACCAATAAGATTTAAGAAAAGACGTTCACATGGATCAAGCCAAATTCAATCTCAATCACTCAAAGTGAAAGAGAATCTTGTCCATTGATCTTGTCTACTTGTCCCAAGATTTGAGGACACAAACTTTGCATTGTCTTCAAAGGGTGGAACCAAAAACTCAACCAAGGCTTAATCATGATCAAACACAACTACACCCCCTACCATTGGGAAAATCTATAAAAGGAAGACCAAATTCCTTCATAATTATCAACCACATATCTGAGAATTGCATTGAACCTCTTGCAATTTGAGTTTAGAAAGGCATTTGAGAGCATAATTAGCATTTATATTGATAATTGTTAGCTTTAGAATTGTTTATCTTTATCATTCTCATACCAGGACTGTCATTAATGAGAGCTTGTTGAGAGCTTTGCATTAACATTCTTAGTTAGAGAGCCATAGGATGCTTAATTGATCATTAATTTTGCTAAATAGTTTCTCTATTGTGGTTGTATTTAGTTACTACTTCATTTATTATTGATGTTCAACCTTAATTCTATGAAGATAATTTTATTAGTATACAAAATGGTGCCCACCGTGGGGCTCTAAGCCTCATTTTATCAATTTCATCATTTGGATCATATTTTGTATGCTTGTATTTTCAATTTTCTATGAGTATTTTGTAGAAAATAGGTGAAGTCACACGTACAATCAATTCAGTCATGCCTACAGTCATTCTGATGACATTTACAATCTCTGTTTCGACACCTATTAGCTAAATATTTACTCCTAGTTGATAACTTCTATTCTGTCTTAAATTATTTCTTGTCGCCTGCAATCTAGATGCTCATGCCTGTGAGATAAAGTTATCCTGCCTTTTGCTCGTAAAGTCATGCCTGTGAGCTAAGAAGTGTCACTTATCGATTATCTATCATCACTTGTGACAGACCTTTGTGAAGCACTTTACAGACAAAGTCACACCTAGTATCAAATATCTTACGCTTAATATTGTTAAAATGTCACTTTGAGTAGATCAATTTACACAATTTTCAATATCTTTGTGCCTAACAATAAATTGTTTATGCTTGATTACCTTTCAGTGTCGCCTGGGTCACTGGAAAGTGTCTCTTGGTATTATTAAAGTTACGTCTACAAACAATTTGATCACGTGTATTAGCTAGACAATGTCACTTTTTGTTTGTTGTCTTAATTTGCTGTCAGATTGATCAATTCATTTATCTAACTCTCTATTTGTACATTTTGACTGTAAATGAGCAGGCACAGAAAGGTCTAGAAGCTAGAAAGCAGGTTTAATCAAGAAGAAAAGGCACTAGCTAAGAGGATCAAGAAGAAAAATGTTGCACATATCAAGGCTGTTCTTGAGACATCACAAGAGGAAGAAAACCAGGTATACCAAAATTATCTTGCAATTATTGAAGCTTATAAAATGAAATTTGTTTCTCTTAATTGGATTTTTACTCCTTAGCTCAAGCTTTTCCTTGAAAATTTGCAAATAAGGTGCTTAAAGTTCATTACATAATTCTTTGCTTCATCTATTTTGATTTGGTTTCCCCTCATTATGATTGTTGGTGTTGACTAACTTGCTAGTGGAAAAACACACTTGGGAAGAGCTATTACCAATGTAAGGTAAAAACAATGGAATCAATAAAAAATGCCCCTAACTTCAGTTAGCTACAAAGAATAAGGTAAGCCTCAACTAGTCAATATTTTCCCTTAGCTTGTGGCATTGGTGCATTTCATAATCTAGTAATTTGGATAGCTAAAAGGATAAATCAAACACTAAATCAAAACCCCTTGTTTGTGGAAGAGAGTAGAAATACTCAAATCCATATAGTTAGTGGGTGAAATCAATTGAACAAAATTGTCTATTGTGTTTGGGAACCAAAGGAAAAGTTAGGGATATACTCTTCACCTTTTTGGTGAACCAAATTCCCAAAAGCTTGACCTTAATTCCATTTTCCTCATTTTAAATGAACATGCTAGAGAATTAGTGGGCTTGCCTCCCAAGTTTTGCCTTAATGAGGCCAGTGTGAGGGACAACCCAAAGTGGGATATACTCTCTTTTTGCCGCAAGAATCCAACCCAATCTAAAATGAAATGCATGCA
Source organism: Chamaecyparis obtusa (assembly GCA_027943335.1). NCBI lineage: Eukaryota > Viridiplantae > Streptophyta > Pinopsida > Cupressales > Cupressaceae > Chamaecyparis > Chamaecyparis obtusa. The sequence continues at coordinate 229,852 of BSBK01011850.1, forward strand.
TCCTTAATGGGATGTATGACAAACGAATTTTAATTTTTCAAACTTCCTCTAGTAATCCTCACGGATTGCGCAAAATCATACCTCGGTGCATGTGGGAAGCCCCTTAACATACTTAGGGGATGAGAGATTAAAGTCTATTTGAATGGAATCAATACTAAATCCTTGATAAAATAACAAGACCACCTTCTAGAGCCATGTTTATGAATCAAATCTTGTGCTAGGTAGGTGCTTGAAGTGTCTTTTTTGTGCAAAACCCATGACAACGTTCTTCAAATCAAACATTTTATGTTAAGAGGGTAAAAAGAGACAAGTGAATACATGATTTTGGTGTTTGAAATACATAAACAAGTGAGAGATATCCATTGAAAACTCATCTTACATTTTTAAATCTCTTCAATATAAAATCAACAATTTTTGAATCAAGGATCATTCCCACTCAAACCCTTGTTGGATGTCGGTTTCCATGTGGTCCCACACATATAGGGCAGCATTACTAGGAGATAGCACTCTTTTTGCAAACTAAGGGCAAGAAGTTGAGTACCAAAGTATTTTCAAGGACCCTAATCAAGAGGAAATTTTTCCAAATCTATTTGAACCAAGACTTGAAGAGATGGTGGATAGAAAGTCAGCATATCATAATCACAATATCAACAATGCCAATTATAATCCTAAGGTGACACTTGAAGAAAGGGTTGAGAAATTTTCCCAAGACCTAGATTTCCTAGAGGTTATGGAGAAGTTAATAGAAAAAGATAAGGAGAACTTCTTCTTAAACCTAGCCCAAAAGGGAGTAAAGCTACCCTATGATTTTGATATTGATCAACTCAAGAAAGACCAACACCAAGATGACCCCATGAATGTTATGACTAGGTAGATAAAGGCCTTCCAAGAGAAAATTGATAACATGAAGAAGGCAGCTGAACCTAAGGCCTTTTCCATTGAAGCTTTGTGTCCTTTCCCTTTTGACAAAAGCTTAGCTTTGGTATCTTTTCCTTTTAATACCATCTTTCCTAAATATGATAAGTACATGGGTAAAATAGACCCACATGATCATCTAAGGGAGTTTTGTGCCCTAAGCATAGAGTTCATGCACAATGATACATATCTAATGAGACTCTTTCCTAGAAGCTTAGGAGGTCCCGCAGTGGAGTGGTTTTCAAAACTAACTCCTAGAATAAAGTCCTTTGAGGAGTTAGCCTCCAAGTTCGTAACCCATTACTCTTATAACATTGAGAATGAAATCACAATGCTCAAGTTATGTGATACCAAACAGAAAGATGGAGAGTCATTTTTAGGATTCCTACAAAGGTGGAGGACCATTTTCACATGGTATCCATGAAGTATCCTGGAGAAAGAGAAGATGGAAATCTTCACCAACAATTTGACCTAGGAAATGAATTATAGGTTACAACTTCAATGTCCCCTAACATTTGAGAAACTCATCAAAAATGGGATCAAGATTGAAGATGTTTTGGTCAAAAGAGGTGAAGTCAAATTATTTAAAGATAAAAAATCCAACAACAACATCAACAACAACAATAATAGCAACAACAATAATTATGTTCCTAAGTATTTCAATAATCAAGGGTCCAACAATAATAATGATAAATCCAAATCATGGATGAAGAATAACAATAAAAACCTTGTGAATGATGGACTTGTGGAAGCCCACACCTTGAAGTCAACCCCTTTTATCCTACCATATGGAGCAAATTCTTCAAATAATGTTAATCAAACAAACAAAGCTCCATATAATTCCAATAATCCGAATAATAATTCCAACACTTCCAACAATAATGCTAGTGGGGACAAATCAAAATCATCCTACTCCAATTACAATAAAAAGAAATTCACCCACCTAGGTGAACCTTTGGAGAATGTATTAAAAACCTTGGTTTCCAATAATGTCATCACATTACCTGATATGAAAGATTATGAACCCGAAGTTAAACCTTATTGGTGGAATGCATCCCATCATTGTGAATATCATCGAAATAGAGGTCACCCAACAAATGAATGTATGAGATTAAAACATTTGGTGCAAGATTTAATTGACAAGGGAACCATTCAAATTGAAGGACCACAAAATAATGGAGATCATACGGCCTTCAAGAACCCCTTTTTGAATCATGAAAAGGGGGAGTCATCAAATACAAATCAAAATAAAAAAAAGGGCAATGAGAAAGTGAACTTTGCTCACACATATGATAACATGATAAATACTCTAAGAGAAGAGGATCAAACCATAAATGTTATCATAGTGAAAGATAAGTCAAGGGAAGTATCATCAAATGTTGTCACTAGGGGACAAGCATAAAAAATTATCCTACCTACCAATGCTCCAAAAGTGGTGATATCAAACCAAGCTTCAACATCATCATCAAAACAATACAAGTTGGTTGAGCAATTACAAAAAACTCCCGCTCAAATATCTATTCTTGAGCTACTCAAATTATCACCAATTCATAAGGATATCTTGGAAAAAGCCTTGTTGGAAACAAATGTGCCTCTAAATTTGGAGGTAGAAAAATTCCAAAATATGGTGGGGCACCTAATCGCACCTCATTGCCTATCATTTTACGAACAAGATGACATGTCCCTTAATCATCCCGAAAATCTGCCCTTACATATAGAAGTATTGATCCATAAGCATAGGGTGAAAAACATCCTTTCACCTAGGAGCTTGGTGAAAGCCCTAGGATTTTCTAAGGAGGCTATTGACCCTAAGAAGAAGATAACCATAAAAGCCTACGATGATAAAGAAAGTGTTAGGAATAAGGTGTCTCAACCTTGGATAATTCCTATTCTTATTATTTGTTTTGTAAAATGTATTTCTTGCAAATAATGTAATTAAGTGTGAGTGTACATGTCCAGTTGGCATGTTGATGTGTCACTCCACTTGATGTGTCGACATCTTGAATTATGTGTAAGGAGATCATGGCTGAAATGATTATGATGGATTCCTATGACACGTAAGAGCTATGTCTGGAAGAATCAATGATGGGTGAAGACATGTAGCAACTGATAAAGTTGAGTACTATACACTCTTCCCCAATCATGGGGTTCGGGGTTCCTATTTTCTCAGAGAATGGTAAAACCCTAATACGACTATCTTTGGAAGTTGCCCTAAAAAGGGAAGCACATGATATATTCATTTTTTAGGGTTGCGAAGATAGGAGAAGTTAGTGTATTGTTGGAACACTTTATGCTGCCATGATTTGTCTTCAAGAGTTGGAAAAATCTTCTGAAAGAACTTGCATTGCAAGTGTATTGTAAACTGTAATAGTTTTGATTAATACACTGTACAGGTTTTGGAGTGTTGGGGTTTTTACCGAAAGGTTTCCCCAGGGTAAATCATTGTGTCATTCTCTATTTTCTGTATGCATGGTATATGGCTGTAATATCATTGTTAAAGTAGTTAACAAATTTGAAATTGTAAGGATTTAAAAGAATTTGCACAATACTTTCCTTTAGAGATTAGTGTAGGAAGCTATTTCTGCACCTGAGTTTCCTTACAGAAAGAGCCTTAAAAGGAGTCATAGTATTACCTATAAGAGTTGGTCCCATGCAAAAAGAGACCATATGCAAACTATTGGACCTAAATTTGACTTATAATATCTTGTTAGGAAGGCCATGGATCCACAAAATGCAAGTTGTTGCTTCAACTTATCACCAATGCCTAAAATTCCCATATCTAGGGCAAGAGATAATGATAAGTGGGGATCTAAACCCATTCCAATATTGTAATAATGTCAAGCCTATCAATGAATCCTTAGTCCCACATAATACTGAAGGGTCTATACCTAAGCAAATGGAACAAGTTCAAAGTTCTAAGGATACCCCTTGGTTGAAAGGGAAAGAAAAGATGGAAGAAGAAGTTGTTATTGAAGACACACCAAAACTCATTAAGAAAACTACCTGGACTAAAGGAAAAGAGAGGGTTAATGAGGATAAAATTATTGAAGAATCAAAAGAATATCATATCCAAGCTACTCAAGTATACACCAAAGAGACCCATTATCAAAAGATGGACCAAATGATGAAAAGTTTTGATAAGCAATGTAAGATCAAACAAAAGGGAGTAGGCAAATACTCCTTATCTATGATGGACCTACCTTTATCACCCAAGTCATTTGGGAGACCCTCAAACCTACCCCATAAATATAATGAGAACTTCATGAGGGCAAGTACATCATCTGTCATGGATGAAGAAGACAATGAGATCCTAAATTGGTTGTACAAAGATGAAGAATCAAGTGCCCACGTCAAACATATCCAAAATATAACCATTCCCACACATCAATATGGGAAAGGATTTTAAATCATGCAAATGATGGGATACAAAGGTCAAGGACCTTTGGGCACAAAGAATGAAGGGCTAATTGAACCCCTAGAATCAGCATGGCGAGATTCCAAGGAGAAAGTAGGAATAGGGTATCTTGAGGAAGGATACACTCAAAAACATCATCCTAAACTTTATAGCCAAATATTACAATTAGAGTCTCATAGTGATGAGGATTCTAATGAATGGGAATGGGAGACCCTATCAGATGAGTCATGCCAAGACAAGGGCATTGATGTTATTCATACTTATGCTTCTACCAAAAATAAAAGACCAATGACAGAATCGACTACAAATCAAGCATCTAGTTCTATCCAAGTGGTTCTAAATGATGTACCAAGTATAGAGATAGAAATCAATCAGTGGGTAGGTAAACCATATGTTCCTTCATGGAGACCTACTATGGAAGAGTCAAACTCTAGGTTTAATCCACATGAGTTCTATCCAATAGAAACCCGAGAGGAGTCTAGTGAGGGGGACTTTGATCCTTCTTCTTTAGAACATTTAGAGGAAGCCCATGTTCAAGATTTTCAAGATACAATGTATGAACCCTCCAATAACGAGATCTAAAACTTAAATCCTATTGAGACAAACCCAAGTGTTGACCCATTAACTCTCATCTACATGGACTTAATTGAATGGAATGCCATTGAACCAACTACCTTGTCAAATTTCTTGAATGACAACATGGTGTCCCAATACCTCAATGTGGTTGAATCTTCTTCTATCAGAGAATATCAAGAAGAAATGATCAGAGGGAGCATCCAAACTTCTAATCTGAGAAAAATGAAAAAAAAAAAAAATAGAAAAGGAAAAGAATCAAGTGTTGAAAACCACTTTGTGGCAACATTAGATCAAGAAAAAAATAAAGAAATAAAGGATGTTTCCAAAGGTGAAAACCCAACTGAGGCACCTATGGAAGGGAGTTTGGATGTTCTACCAAAGCATTATGAAGAAAGATCTCTGATCTTAATTGAGCCAATAGAAAAGATAAACATTGGGTCAGAAATAGAGCCAAAGATCATCCACTTAGCAACATCCCTATCTAGCAAAGAAAGGACATAATCCATTGGGTTCTTTAAGGAAAGAAAATTTAAATTTACATGGTCTTATGATGATATGTTGGGTTTAGACCCAAATCTGATAATGCATCATCTCAATATCAAGGAAGGAGCCAAACCTGTTAAGAAAAAGCTAAGGAAAATGCATCCTCATATAGCACTACTTGTCAAAGTGGAGTTAGAAAAACTATTGAAGGTGGGATTTATAAGGGCCATTGATTATGCACAATGGATCTCAAATATAGTGCCAGTATCAAAAGCAGACAAGTCCATCAGAATCTACACGGACTTTAGAGACTTAAACTTGGTATGTCCTAAGGATGACTTCCCACTTCCAAGTATTGATGCCATTGTAGATTTAACAACGGGGCACTCTATGTTCTCACTCATGGATGGATTTAGTGGGTATAATCAGATAAAGATAGCACCAGAAGACCAAGATAAGACCTCTTTTACATGTGCATGGGGTACATTTTGTTGGAATGTCATGCCATTTGGGTTAAAGAATGCAGGAGTGACCTATCAAAGAGAAATGACTACAATCTTTCATGATATGATGCACAAGTTCATGGAGGATTATGTGGATGAAATACTAGAAAAATATCACTCAAGAAAAGAACACCTCCCAATTTTGGCAAATTTTTTTGAAAGGTTAGAAGAATTCAAAGTGAGACTCAACCCAAAGAAATGTGCTTTTGGAGTCCAATCTGGCAAACTCCTAGGCTATATTGTATTTGCAAAAGGGATAGAGGTGGATCCCGCTAAAGTGAAGGCTATTATGGAAACGGAAGCACCTAAAAACATTAGTCAGATGAGATCTTTACAAGGAAGGATCCAATCCATTAGGAGATTTATCTCCCAATTAGCAGAAAAATGTCATAATTTCACCCAACTTTTGCATAAGGATACAATCTTCAAATGGGATGAAAAATGTGAAGAAGCCTTTAATCTACTAAAGAAATATCTCATCAATCCACCAATATTGATGCCACCTATCAGAGGCAGGCCCTTAATTTTATATATTTCAGCAATGGAGAATTCATTGGGGGCACTTTTATCACAAGAGGATGAAATAGGAAAAGAGAAGGCAATTTATTACATTAGTAGAACCTTGGTCAAATACAAGCTTAACTATACATTCATGGAAAGGGCATACTTGGCTGTAGTTTTTCCTTCCCAAAAATTATGCCATTATATGCTAGCCCACAAGATAAGACTCATTGCCAAAATTGACCCTTTGAAGTATCTACTAAGTAAAACAACATTGAATGGAAGACTAGCAAAGTGGGTGATGATACTTAATGAATTCGACATAGAATATGTTGATAGAAAATCAATCAAAGGGAAAGTAATTATAGACCAATTAGCAAAAGCACCACTTCATGATGATCATCCCATCCAAGTGGAATTCCTGATTCAAAGATTGTGAAGGTGGAAGCAAAAACATGGCAGCTTTATTTTGATGGTTCCTACACTCACCATGGATCATGCATACTTCTCATCACACCTCAATGTTCTACTATCCCTAAGTCTTACAAATTTATATTTCTATGCACCAATAATATAGCGGAGTATGAAGCATTGGTTATTGGAATCAAGCTAGCATTAGAGTGGAAAGTGACAAAATTAAAGGTGTATGGAGATTCACAATTGGTCATAAATCAAGTCAATGAAGAATATCAAATGAAGGATGACAAATTGGTACCCTATAAAAATATGGTGCAAAGCCTCAAGAAGTATTTCATACTCATTACATTTGAGCAAGTAATGAGAGAAAAGAACAAAGCAATGGATGCTATGGCAACTTTGGCTTCACTTTTGTAGATGCCTGATCAGAGTGCTAGATACAAGTTCTTGGTAGAAGAAGTGATTCAACCTGTGTTTGACCCAAATCACCCTTATACCATTTTCCTACTAACTACAACTGAATCACCCTAGTATGGACCAATTTACACCTACTTGAAAGATCAAACCCTTCCTATCAACCAAACTAGAAACCAAAAGAAAAGCTTCATTCATCGAGCCACCAAATATACTATAGTTTCTGAAACATTGTATCGAAAAAGTCTTGAGGGAATGCTTCTTAGGTGTTTAGAAGAGGAAGAATCAAACTCAGCCTTGCGAGAAATTCATGAAGGAATTTGTGGATCACACTCAAACAGATTATCCCTAGCCAAGAAACTTCTAAGGATAGGATATTTTTGGCCTACCATGGAAAAAGATTCATGTGACTTTGGAAAAACTTTTAAGAAATCTCAATTCCACAAAAATTTGATACATGTGCCAGTGCAAGAACTTCATCCGATGACAACACCTTGGCCATTCTATCAATGGGGTCTAGATATAATAGGAATGATTTATCCACCATCCTTGAATGGGCATAAATTCATCATAACAGCCACTAAATACTTTACTAAGTGGGTGGAAGTTGTACCCCTATCAACTGGAAAGCAGCTTTCTTTGTTTATCCTCAATCATATTATTTGTAGATATGGCATACCTCATGCCATCATAACGGATAATGCAAAGCATTTCAAGAACAAATACATAACGGAATTGTGCACCAAATTTCACATGATCCATCATTCATCTTCAATCTATTACCCTCAAGGTAATGGACAAGCCGAAGCGACCAATAAAAGCATATTGAAAATCTTGAAGAGAATGGTTGACAATTCTGGTAGAGATTGGCATATCAAGATAAACCTGACCTTGTGGGCTAATAGAACAAGCATAAGAATGCCAATAGGGGCTACACCTTTTTCATTAGTCTTTGGAATAGAAGTAGTTTTTCCTTTGGAGGTAGAACTTCCATCTTTAAGGATATCTATGCATGGTTTGATAAATGAAGAAGACTATAGATTTGCTAGGCTGCAAGAACTAGAACTCTTGGATGAAAAACAAAAAGAAGCCTTTGATCACTTGAAGGTGTACCAGAATAGGATGTCCAAGGCATACAATAAGCACATCAAGCCAAGAATATTCCAAATAGGTGACCTATTTTTTAGAGAAAATCCCAAGAACCAAGCAGAATGAGAAAAGAAAGGAAAATGGGAAGCAAACTGGTTAGGACCATTTCTCATTGTGGAAAATTTTGGGACCGGCACATACAAACTAGCAGATTGTGATGGTGAAGAACTAAAAGAGCCAATCAATAGCATACATCTCAAGAAGTTCTACACATGAAGAAGACAAAAGAGGATAAAGAGTATCAGATGGAGGAGCATCATATTTATTGTACATAGTGAAAAGAGATCTTGAAAAGACCAAAACATTAGAAAAGCAGAAAATATAAAAAATAGTGACAAATTGAGCATGAAGAAAGCAAAAACATTCATATATGATCCTCAAAAAAAAAATACAAAAAAAAAGAAGAAGAAGAAAAGTGCCTTGGTGAAAACCTAGCAAATAGGCATCTTGGTAGCAAAAAAGGAGAAAAAGCTTTAAAAATAGAAAAAAAGAGCTAGATCCATTCAATTGGTGAAAACCTAGTAAACATGCGCCATTGAAATTCCAAGTCAGTCGCATACCTAGAAGGTCACCTTGTAAATATTGCATTCGCCAGCATTTGTATATATTGCATAATAAAACCCCACAGTTGCATTTGCAAGTACCTCAAGATTTTGGTCACCTAATCAAAAAATTGTCCTAAATCCCATAAATGAAATTGATATCAAACTGGGGGCAATCTATTCTAAAAGAGTGAGGATTCATCAACAAGTTTTATTCAATTAGAGAATCAATTCATCACACCTGAAAGAGGAACACTTAATCAAATCTGCATCCCAATCCAATTTGAGCCTAAAATAAAAAAGTTGATCCAAGAACTTAAAAGACTTTACCTTTATCAGGATTAAAAGTATGAAATAGATGGAGCTACACTTGAACTATGGATTTGAAAAACATTGCAAAAAGTTTCTAAGTGTTGACTCAATTGATGAAATCATTTCTTTCTAGCGAATCGATGAAAGTTTTAGACTAGACAAGCTATGATGAAAGGATGATATATTTCTTGATTTGTAAATGACTGTCTTAAAATCAAAGTTTTAAATCATGTATTATTTGTCTAAGGATGTGATCATCAAAGAATCATCGAGGACTTGTACATAGGATAAAATGAAGAGTTCTGCTTGTTTACACAAATGGATACCTTGGCTATTGTGATCTTCCATATCATAATACCAACATCCACTTGCAACATAGAATCTGACAAAATTGATATTCGCACTCTCATGATTGCCTTCAATCAATGATAGTCATATTGAAGAGACCGATGGGAAAGAAAACAAAGAGGCAAAAATTATTCATACCATCATAGTTGAACTAGTCATGGTTGTACTAAAACGGGATTCCAAAAGCGCTCAATGATGATTATAAGCTCCAAATCATGAATAATGACAGTTAGCTGCATACATGTTAGATTAAGTGCATTGTATATATGTGTTTTGACTTTCTTAGCTTAAGTTGCAAGGGGAAAAATGAAATAGGGGGTTCAATTCAAACATCATTATCCTTGATTTCAAACAACAAAAGTGAGATTATCTTTTGCATTCATGCATAGCATTAATAATTATTCATAACTATGAAAGAAAACAGAAAAAGAATCATTACTCATACATCATTTGCATACATGTAATTAAAGATAGAATTGCATACATTTGAAAAAATAAAAAACATTGGATCATCCATATCCATATTGCCATAAAACAATTTGCATCCATACATTGAAAAATAGAAAAAAATCTCATAAATCCATACATTAATGCATTCATCTATCTATATCATAAAAATAAGATACATTGCATCCATCACATAAATCACAAATAAATGCATCATAAACATCATATAGCCTCATACAAAGATAATCTCACAAATCAACTCATCAAGGAGAATGAGGGAATATATCATCACATATCATCAAAAGAGTGTTCATCAATGATCCATCAAATTAGTATATCAAGATACAATGTCATACAAAGTGCTACATCAAAGGTACCGACCAATCAAATAACATGAAATGTGAAACAAAGGACATCAATAATGAGTGAATCTGTCATCAATTAATCAAGATCCCATAGCACCAGATCCACCTGGACCTCTATCATCCTATGGAGGAGGAGCCTGAGAAGTGCTCGCTCCACTCTATCTCTAAACCACCACTGACATGAACTGCTACATCAAGGCAACAACCTGATCTAAACACCCAAAAATAGTGGATACATCTGTTCATAGTGACTACATATCTCAAGCTAAAGTAGCAATAGTGGGAACATCTTGTGAACCCTATCCCTAATCCCATGGTTGCTAAACCTATGGAGGCACCTGCTATGCCGAAACTTGAGCCTGCTATGCTGGAACATCATCCTGCTGAGCCAAAGAAACTCTTTGCAATTGAACTAAAGGGTCTAATCCACCTGAAATCTACCTAGTAGCATCTACATGAGCCTATCTCTACTATATTTGATGTCGATGAGCTCTATGTTGTCTATCTGCTACTCTAGGATGAACATCAACTGCATCATCATATCCTCTAGCTTGATCTCTCACCCATCCTCTACCAGCAATAATCAAAGGATCTCTATGTCCTTGCCATCTTTGATGTCTCCTACCACCACCACCACCACCATCACGCTGACCTGGAAAAGGCTCTGCTAGATCAATAAAATGAATAAACCTGTTATGAGCCCACCAATGTACATACTCATAAGACATACCTGCATCTGCCATACCAAGAAGCATCTCCCATCGGCAATAAGCCATACTAGCAATCTGATCCAAGGAAAACTGATAATCAATAAGAGGACCCCACATAGATCTCTCTACCTATACCTGAGCATATAGTGTTGCACCCTGAGGCATATCCTGCACTCTACCATACTATTTGGAAACTCTGCCAAAATAGAATCGCTCAATAGTGGTATCAGACCTGCTAATCATCCAACAAGGAGTGAACATGTATGGTAACTCATCGTCATCCTCTCTCCAACCCTCACAACCAATGTAGGGTCACCACTGAACCTGATCAAGATCATCTATAACCTGGCACCAATAATCCAGATGACCTAAATGATGCTGAATCACCATACCAGTGTATAGAAAAGCATATGGAAAACCATGAGGCCGAACCCTATCAGAAATAGGCCTTGTAATAGGGAGATGCTCTCAAATCCATAATTGAAGAACCAAGGCACCTGGAGATAAGGAAGAACTCTCTCTATATACCACCTCATGAAGATCTTGATATAACTATGCGAGAACACAGGAACCCCAATTGAAACATCAAGGTTGTGCTAGTAAATCCTCTAATATCCTACCCCAACCAACAGAAAAACCACAACCTCATCAGTCGAGAAGAAGTAAACCACCAATCAATGTGCCAAGTACTGCAAGTAATGTAGGAAAGGAAGAAAACTACAGCCATGTGATAGTATCATCATCAATAGTATTGTCCCTGAACACTCATCAATAGATAGTAGAATCATAAACAGAATCATAATAGACTATCTCTCCTCGGCATGGGATCTGTAGAAAATGATACATGTCCTTCGATGTGATCATCATCTCGCCATGTGGAAGATGAAAAGTATTGTGGTTAGAGTGCCAATGCTCCACCACAGCTGTCAATAACCCACAGTTTAGTTGGAACTGGGGAAGATCGAGAAGAAAACTCAAACCACAAATCTCAATGACACGGTACTCTGCTAGAGTAAGGGCCTACCCGAGGTCGATGACCCATGAAGCAACCGATCGGATATATAATACAAGAAAGTGAGCCTGTTTGGAAAAACAAAAGAATCATATCAGCATATTATATCAAGGAATAGCTAATCTTGATCAAGGTATCTCCTAACTCTATATCTTGAGGAAGGAAAATCATTGTTTTATCTCTCTAGATCTTGAGAGTGAAATATCTAACCATCAACCTATCATATCAGATTGACAAATCACATTCATTGGTATTACTATACTAATATTCTAATCAATTGTTTAGTTCAAATGCAACAGACCTAATCATATCATTCAAATCGATCATCTTGAGTTATTAAATTTTTCACGAAAAAGGACAAGTACAAGTGAAAATTTTGCAAAAAAGGTTGCAGACATGATTTTAATCACCCCAGGTGACATTTCTCTTAAGTGATACAAAAATGTTGTTAAGTGGCATTACTTTTATCTCAAGTGACAAATTACGCATAGGTGATAATGAATTAAGCTAGGTGATAACAAAATATAGCCTAGGCGATAGTAAATTGTTAGGGTTTCCTGCGCGGTAACATAAATGAAAAGTGGCATTTTTGCCCTAGCTCTATGCATGAATGTTTTGTTCTCAGGTGAGAATGAAAGTTTCTTAGGCAAGATTTTATCACACAAAAGTGTGAGTGAAATGCGCGGATGCGACAGTAAAAAGGCATAGGCGACAATGAAATTGTGATTTTATATATACTAAGCAACAATGAAATCAAAATTTACAATAAATGCTAATAAATGAGCAATAAATGCAATGAGGGAGTTCAAAATAACTTATCGAGGGTCCATAGTCAGTCGACCTCACATATCTCTGACACCTCTCAAATTGATGCTCTCGGATAGGGACAACCATCTCGAAAATCAAAGGAGAACCAGAGAAAAAATCACCAAAGACAAAAGTGAAAATGAATAGTAAATCTAGGTTTTTCAACCTATTTAAGCTAATTTGACCTAATTTTGAGGTGAAAATTTAACTTCAACCTATATTAACCTATCATATTTAACCGGGGGCAAATTGTGAAGTAGGGCATATCATGAGTTTTTTTAGAAATGAAAACATATCAATCAATCATTCAAATTTATCAAACCAAAAAAATAATATGTTTTATTTCTGAGGGGGCATACCATTAGATAATCAGATCAATATCAGCAGAAACATCATCGAAAATCAAGGGACCAATCATCAAATCAAAGTGAAAGCTTTTATCAAAAAAAAATTCATAATCAAACGAAAGGGGCATCATATTGAAATCAATCATCAAATCAGGTATCATATTAGAATCAATCATCAAATCAACCATCATATCAAGAACGATCATCAGAGAACCACATCAATCAAGAGAGTTTCATATCGATCATATCCACATCAATCTCATATCAAAAATCAAAGGATCGACCATCAAATGACATCAAACGAACATCAAGGAACGACCATCATTGAATCAGGACTTATTATCGAGCAAGATCAGAGTATTCTTTGAATTAACATGCTTTGCATGTCAACTCAAAGAGGGGCATTTGTAATCACCTAAAAATGGACAAAGATTAAATAAAAGAAAATCAAGGACAAAATTGAATCAATTGAATCACAATGTACAATTAGCCAATCAAAATTAAAATCAAGTCTTAATTTGAGATCAATAAAAATTGAGAGCATTTTAATCAAATGCAATCAAATTAAAATAAAATTAAATAAATTAATTGTATAGTCTTGGATTAAATTAAATTCAACCCATTCAAGGGGTACATGGCTAAAATAAATCAATTAAATCAATTAATAAATCTCAATTACTCTCAACAAACCAAAAGGAGAGGAAATTCAATCAACCAATAAGATTTAAGGAAATACATTCACATGGATCAAGCCAAATTCAATCTCAATCACTCAAAGTGAAAGATAATCTTGTCCATTGATCTTGTCTACTTGTCCCAAGCTTTGAGGACACAAACTTTGCATTATCTTCAAAGGGTGGAACCAAAAACTCAACCAAGGCTTAATCATGATCAAACACAACTACAACCCCTACCATTGGGAAAATCTATAAAAGGAAGACCAAATTCCTTCATAATTATCAACCAAATATCTGAGAATTGCATTGAACCTCTTGCAATTTGAGTTTAGAAAGGCATTTGAGAGCATAATTAGCATTTATATTGATAATTGTTAGCATTAGCATTGTTTATCTTTATCATTCTCATTCTAGGACTATCATTAATGAGAGCTTGCTGAGAGCTTTGCATTAACATTCTTAGTTAGAGAGCCATAGGATGCTCAATTGATCATTAATTTTGCTAAATAGTTTCTCTATTGTGGTTGTATTTAGTTACTATTTCATTTATTATTGATGTTCAACCTTAATTCTATGAAGATACTTTTATTAGTATACAGGCGCAAACATATATAGGATAAAAGAGAGAAGCCATATGATAGAAAATACCAAATACTTAAGAAATTCTTGAATGACCATTGAGGAGGGAGCCTCATACCAAATATACCTACAAAAGCCAAGATATCAAGATGTACAAGACACAACAAAAAGTAGAGAAAGGAAAGAGATACTAAAGAAATATATCATATATATACATGAGTATTAGGATCCAAGATCATATATATATATATGTACATTCATATATATATGTACATATATATACACATATACATATATACATATATACATATATATATATATATATATATATATATATATATATATATATATATACATAAATACACACATACATACATACATACATACGTATATACATATATATATATATATATATATATATATATATATATATATACATATACATATACATATATATATGTATATGTATATATATACATATATATGTATATATATGTATATGTATATGTATATGTATATATATCTACATATATATGTATATATATATATACATATATATATAAATATATATACATATAGATACATATATATGTATATATATAGATACATGTATATGTATATATATGTATATATATAGATACTGATGGAATATGGATGAAGTGACTGAGAGGGGGGGGGTGAATCAGTCAACCATAAAAACACTTCACAATTAATTCTTTGCAGATCCTTTAAGATATCTTAACAATGTTGTCTGTTTTAGCACTCGGTAAATAGATTTCAGTAACTTTGAAGATGCAGAAAGTATTAGCAATATTATCTTTAGATATTCATCAGTGCATGTAAATGATTGAGGAAGCAATTAAGAACACAAGAGACACAAGATTTAACGTGGAAACCCAATATGGAAAAAACCACCAATGTATCTAGATACTGATTTTCACTTTTCTGAAGTGATGCCCGGTTAGAAGCCAACCCGGTAAAAGGTTACAAAACACACTGTTAGGTGTGACCTTGTTAGAGGATTTAAAACACCCTGCTAGGAGTGGCCTGGTAAGAGGTCTTGAAAACAATTCAATGGAATTGTCACCTTGTTAGAGGATTTATATTATGGCTGTTAAACCAACTCGGTTAAGAGATTTTGAATTCACTGTTACAATGATAAGAAGGTAACAATGAAAAAGTGACCTGTATAATAATGCAACTGTCTTGCTGATTACAGATCTCTGTTTTGCATAAGTCTGATCCTCTCTGATCGAATAAATCTCTGCTGCTCCTCAAGGATATCTGAACATCCTTCACAAACTCGCATATATCTTTCCTTCTTTTCTTCTGTAAATCTTCTGCTTTCTTATTTTTACTTTTCACATTTGACCTTTTATTTATATGATTTTGGATTAGTCAAATCGACACTATTTAGTATAACAGTCGGCTGAATTAAGTAAACTCTATTTGCAAAAATCCTTCAAGGGCCGACAGTGCTCGGTAACCATAACTTTCTATAATCTTTCGGTGACCGAGGGAACTCGGTAAACACTATCTTTTCTTCGGCAACCGAGTGAACTCGGTAAATACTAAACTTTCTTCGGCAACTGAGTGAACTCGGTAAAAACTTTCTTCGGCAACTGAGTGAGCTCGGTAAACACTAAACTTTCTCGATGACCGACTGAACTCGGTAAACACTAAACTTTCTTCGGCAACTGAGTGAACTCGGTAAATACTAAACTTTCTTCGGCAACCGAGTGAACTCGGTAAGCACTAATATCCCTGTCTGGCAGACCGACTGAGCTCGGTATAAGCAGATTGCTGCGGACTATGACATAGTGTGACATCAAAGACAATACATAATTGAGTAGCAATTTCCTTCAGACAATTGTTTCCAACAATCTCCCTCTTTGGCATTGATGGCAACACAATATGTCATAGCATAAGAAATTTGAAAGAGTTAGCTTGGTTTGGATTCAAATCTCCCTCTGTCAGCAAACTTCCTGTATCCTGAAAATTCTTCCTTCTGACTATTGAAAATTTCTTGAAAGCAATAGTAAAGACATAGCAAACACTCCCTCTTTGACAACACATGCCAAAGATAATTCACATATTACTGGTGAAAATTAATGTACCTCAAGTACTGATTCATATGCAATGATTCCTTTAATATGCTGCATCAACAAGTTGATTTTCAATCATGTTCTGGTTGATGCATCACTAAAAATGTATTTAGTGAGCCTCGGATAGGGGAATGACCCCTAACTTACCTCTTAGATACATAAATGCATCCTTAGGTAATGGTTTGGTAAAAATGTCTGCAATCTGTTCTTTTGTATGAATATATTCTAATCTGATTTCCTTGTCCTGCACCAATTCTCTAACAAAGTGATATTTAATAGCAATGTGCTTGGTTTTGGAATGCATCACTAGATTCTTAGAAATGTTTATTGCACTGGTATTGTCACAAAATATAACAACTAGTTCTTTGATTTCAACCTTCATACCTTCTAATAGCTGTTTAAACCAAACAATATTTGAACAGTTTACTGCAGCAGCAACATATTCTGCTTCAGCTGTGGATTGAGATGTGCAATTCTGCTTTTTACTAGTCCAGGATACCAGTCTTTTTCCAAGAAAAAATGCTCCACCACTTGTGCTTTTTCTGTCATCAATGTTTCCTGCCCAATCAGCATTAGTAAACACTTTCAAGTCTAGATTGCCTCCAAATTTATACCACAAACCATACTCTTCAGTTCCTTTTAAGTATCTTAATATTCTTTTGATTGCCATCATGTGATTTTCCTTAGGTTTTGCTGAGAATCTAGCTACTATACCAATTTCTAAGGCAATATCAGGTCTTGTATGTACTACATACTGCAATTTTCCAATCATAGATCGGTATAGGGTCTGATCAACTTCTTTTGAATCATCATTTTTGGTAAGTTTCAGTCCAGTACACATGGGTGTACCAACTGGTTTTGAATCTTCCATACCAAACTTCTTAAGTATCTCCTTAATGTATTTGGATTGAGTAATGTATATACCATTCTTGCTTTGCTGAATTTGAAGACCAACAAAGAATTTTATTAAACCAAACATAGACATTTCAAATTCTCTGTTCATTTGTTCTGAAAATTCTTTGCACTGATCTTCATTCCCTGTAAATATAGTATCATCCACAAATATTTCTGCCAATACAATTTTGTCATTGGGTCCTTCTTTAATATATAGATTGCTGTTATCATTAGCTCTTTTGAAATTAATCTAAATCAAATAGTTATGGAGTCTTTCATACCATGCTCTAGGAGCTTGTTTTAAACCATACAATGCTTTGTGTAACCTGCAGACCATGTACCTTTTATCTGGATCAACAAAACCTTCAGGTTGTTCAATGTAGACTTCTTCATCAAGAATTCCATTGAGAAATGCAGATTTTATATCCATCTGATATACCTTAAATCCTTTGTGTGCTGCATAAGCAAGTAGAGTTCTTACACCTTCTAATCTTGCAACAGGAGCAAAAGTTTCTCCATAATCTATACCTTCTTCTTGAGAATAACCTTTACATACCAGTCTAGCTTTGTTTCTAGATACTTGACCATCTTCATTCAGCTTATTCCTGAATACCCATTTTGTTCCAATTACATTCTTATCTTTAGGTCTAGGTACAAGAGTCCAAGTTTTGTTCTTTTGTATTTGTTCTAATTCTTCATTCATTGCTTCAATCCAACTTTCATTCTCTAATGCATCTTTGATATTTCTAGGTTCAAAATCAGTAAGTAGACATGTAACTTTTAGCTTGCTTCTTGTCATAGTACCATCTGATTTGTTTCCAATGATTTGATCTGGTGTATGATGTCTTCTGACATATTTGGCTAGTATAGGTTCCTTTCCTTTTGAATGATTCATGCTGTTGTCTTCTAGGATCTCTTCTTCAGGTTGCTCGGGCTCGGTAGATATTTGCTCGGTAACTTCAAGCTGAGACTCGGTCTGAATTTCTTCCTGTGACTCGGTTTGAACTTCTTCCTGTGACTCAGTAACTGTGCTCGGCTCGGTAGATATAGCTTCCTTGTTGATAGTTGTGTCTGTCAATGTTTCAGGTTCAATGTAAACGAATCTTCTGTAGTTCTCAGGTTCCCTTTTGCTTTCTTCCTCAGTCTTTTCTGCAAACTCATCAAATTTTACATGTATACTTTCTATGACTTTGTGAGTAGATAAGTTCAGACATTTGTATGCCTTGCTTTTGCTTTCACATCAAATTTATTTCTTCTGGATTCTTTTAGGATATAACACTTGCTACCAAATATTTTCATGTAACTTACATTAGGTTTATAGCCATACCATAATTCATAGGGAGTTTTGAATGTGTCTTTCTTTAGTTGTACTCGGTTCAAGGTATGAAATGCAGTGCTGATAGCTTCCTTCCAGTACTTTTATAGCGATGTTCTTTTCTATCATTAGAGTCCTTGCACAATCCATAATAGATCTGTTTCTTCTTTCTGCTATTCCATTCTGCTCAGGAGTTCTAGGAGTTGATGCCTGCCTTTTGATTCCTCTTTCAATGCAGAAGTTGTTAAAATCATGGGAGATGAATTCACCACCTCTGTCTGATCTTAAGCATTTCAATCTTTTCCCTGTTTCTTTTTCTACTCTTGCTAAGTACCATTTGAACTTTTCAAATGCCTCTGATTTTTCTCTTAAATACATAACAGTCATCATTCTAGAATAATCATCAACGAAAAGAATAAAGAATTTATCTCCAGTATAGCTTTGTATTCCAATAGGTCCACATAAATCAGTATGCACAATTTCCAAAATTTCTTTAGACTGATAGTTCTTACTTTTGAAACTAGTTTTACTCATTTTGCCAATCTGACAATTCTTACATAGACCAGTGTCAGGTTTCTTCAAAGTAGGAATGCCTCTAACCTTCTTGAATTTGCTTATTTTTATCATCTTATCAAAATTCACATGACATAACCTTTTGTGCCATAGCCAACTTTCTTCTATTTGAGCAATAAAGCATGAATATTCATTGAGATCAAGATAAAATAAGTTACCTTTTGTTTGTTTGCCTGATCCAATGAGTTTTCCTTTTCCATCCAGCAGTCTTGCTTGACCATTCATGAATTCAACCTTGAAACCAGTGTTGATTAGCTGTGCTACACTTAGAAGATTATGTTTTAGTCCTTCAACCCAGTAAGCATTATCACATATGAGTTCTTTGGTTAATGAGATTCTTCCTTTTCCTTTTATACAACAAGGTTCATTGTTTCCAAATCTTACATTACCATTGTCACAGTCTTCTAGATATTCAAATTTTGTCTTGTCACCAGTCATGTGGTGTGAACATCCGCTGTCTATTATCCATATATCATCTTTTCTTATATGAGAAATAAGTGCTATCTTATCTTCATCATCATCAGATTCATCTTTTATAGCAATAAAGACAATTTCTTCTTCACTATCATCAGAATCTTTAGCCATAAAACATGATTTCTTACCTTTATCCTTGTATGATTTGAAATTCTTTTTGCCATATTACTTGTGACTTCTCTTTTCTTCCTTGACTTGCTTGTTTGGGCACCTAGCTGCAATATGTCCAATTTCTTCGCATGAAAAACAGATTAAAGGAGTTTTACCTTTATATTTACCTTTCCCTCTAGAGTACTTCTTTGCAAGTAATGCTTCTACAATTTCAAGATCACTATCAGAACTTTCTTCTGATTCTTCTTCACTTTCTGACTGAACTTCTTTAATTTTCTTGTTCTTCTTTAGTGAAACCTTGGCCTCAAATGCTGATTCAATATTTTTGGAACTAGGAACATAGTTATCATAGTTGTCTAATTCAAAAGCTGTCAATCTTCCAACTAAAGCATCCAAAGTTATATTGTGGTTTGTTTCACATCTTCTTTCTTGAATAGCTGATACTCTTATTGCATAGATAGGGAGTAGTGTTCTGAGTACCTTACTTATAACAGTCTCATCTGAGATTGTTCCTCTAGAAGCTCTAATTGCACTTACACTTGCTTTGATTCTTTTGACATATTTTGCAATGTTTTCATCTTCCTTCATATTCATTTTGTCAAACTGTCCTCTTAGGCTTTCTGCTTTGGCTCTTTTCACATTTGCATCACCACCATATATTTTCTTCAGTGCCACCCACATTTCATATGCAGTGGTGCAGTCTTTAATATCATCAAATTCTTCATAGTTGAGAGCAGATGCAATGTCTATCATCATGGTGTTGTGGGTCTTTTTATCTGCAATGTCTTCAACAGTTAATGCGCCATTAGGAATTGTGTATTCTTCATCAATGTATTTGCATCCTGAATCACCAATGGAAGCCAGATGAAGTTGCATGAGACCTTGCCATGCTGAAAAGTTATCTCTGTTAAGCTTTGGAATTTCCCTCTTGTAAGACATCCTGATCTTTAGCTTAGGTCCTTGAAACCCTTCCTGCAAGCACCAAAAGCTCTGATACCAATTGATGGAATATGGATGAAGTGACTGAGAGGGGGAGGTGAATCAGTCAACCATAAAAACACTTCACAATTAATTCTTTGCAGATCCTTTAAGATATCTTAACAATGTTGTCTGTTTTAGCACTCGGTAAATAGATTTCAGTAACTTTGAAGATGCAGAAAGTATTAGCAATATTATCTTTAGATATTCATCAGTGCATGTAAATGATTGAGGAAGCAATTAAGAACACAAGAGACACAAGATTTAACGTGGAAACCCAATATGGGAAAAACCACCAATGTATCTAGATACTGATTTTCACTTTTCTGAAGTGATGCCCGGTTAGAAGCCAACCCGGTAAAAGGTTACAAAACACACTGTTAGGTGTGACCTTGTTAAAGGATTTAAAACACCCTGCTAGGAGTGGCCTGGTAAGAGGTCTTGAAAACAATTCAATGGAATTGTCACCTTGTTAGAGGATTTATATTATGGCTGTTAAACCAACTCGGTTAAGAGATTTTGAATTCACTGTTACAATGATAAGAAGGTAACAATGAAAAAGTGACCTGTATAAGAATGCAACTGTCTTGCTGATTACAGATCTCTATTCTGCATAAGTCTGATCCTCTCTGATCGAATAAATCTCTGCTACTCCTCAAGGATATCTGAACATCCTTCACAAACTCGCATATATCTTTCCTTCTTTTCTTCTGTAAATCTTCTGCTTTCTTATTTTTACTTTTCACATTTGACCTTTTATTTATATGATTTTGGATTAGTCAAATCGACACTATTTAGTATAACAGTCGGCTGAATTAAGTAAACTCTATTTGCAAAAATCCTTCAAGGGCCGACAGTGCTCGGTAACCATAACTTTCTATAATCTTTCGGTGACTGAGGGAACTCGGTAAACACTATCTTTTCTTCGGCAACCGAGTGAACTCGGTAAATACTAAACTTTCTTCGGCAACCGAGTGAACTCGGTAAAAACTTTCTTCGGCAACCGAGTGAACTCGGTAAACACTAAACTTTCTTCGGCAACCGAGTGAACTCGGTAAATACTAAACTTTCTTCGGCAACCGAGTGAACTCGGTAAGCACTAATATCCCTGTCTGGCAGACCGACTGAGCTCGGTATAAGCAGATTGCTACGGACTATGACATAGTGTGACATCAAAGACAATACATAATTGAGTAGCAATTTCCTTCAGACAATTGTTTCCAACAGATACATGTATATGTATATATATGTATATATATGTATGTATGTATATATATATATATATACATATATCTATATATATACATATATATGTGTGTGTGTGTGTGTGTGTATATATATATATATATATATATATATATATATATATATATATATATATATATATATATATATATATATATATATATATATATATATATATATATATATATATATATATATATATATATATATATATATATATATATATATATATATATATAGCTATATACATACATATATATATATGTATATACATATATATGTATATATATTGATGAAGGGTACTCTCCTTAATTGTTAGAATTAGTTTGAACAAGAGAGAGGGGGGGTGAATCAGTTGTTCTCAGGTCCAGATGAACCAATTGAACTTCCTAGCACTTCAACAATCTCAGATCTAATCACCAACACAACTCGATCTCTAAAGTATATATCAAAAACAAATAACATGCATTCCACTGTCCAAAAGTAATTAAGTTGCAGAATATAACAACATTGACATCAAAACATTCACACAAGTATAACACCAGGATTTATAGTGGAAACCCAACTTGGGAAAAACCACTTTGTAACATGCTATTGATATTTCACTCTTATGAAGTGAGCTCTGTGAAAAGCCAACCCTATTAAAGGTTTACAAACACACTACTAGGTGTGACCCTATTAAAGGATTTAAACACTCTGTCAAAAGTGACATGGTTAAAGGATTTAAGTGCATTCCATTAGAATGCTACCTTTATTAAAAGATTTATACAATGACTATTAGGTCAACCTTGATTAAAGGATTTAGACTGATACAATGGTTAGAAAGTAACAGTAGTTTATGATCTGAAAAACATACAACTCACTTTGCAAATACAAATCCACTTAGCACATATATGTTGATTTACTGACTGAGATCCATTTCCATCTCCATCACTGATCTTCTTGGAATTCTCTTCAAGCAATCACAACTCTGATCAACTCCTTCACAATTTCACCTTCAGCCTTCTACTTAGACTTATCAGTCAATAACATCAACAACTTTAGCTCCTTGATGTAACCTCACAATTAGGTTTTCCTTTATAACTCTTCACTTAGGAAGATCCATCTTTTGCCTCTTAATCTCCTCTGTAGATCTTAGGTTTAGGTCAAATTTGTTGAATCCTTCCATCATTTAAGTTCTTCATCCTTCCTTCTAGATACATCTTCAAAATTCTCATTAAATCCACAATAAAATGATTTACCATGCATTAAATACTCCATACAATAAATTAATAAAGTCAACACAATTTACATATCCCAAGAATTCAACTAAGTCAGCTGGGAATCTCAATTCTTTCTCCAGATGCAAATTACTTACACTTGGTCAATACTATGTTCATCACCTCGGTCATCACTATATATCTCGGTCATCTATACAAACTGTCTTCCTCGGCTAACACTATCTTTTCTCAGTAATTTCCTATCGCTCGGCTTATACTGATGTTTAGTCAACACTAAATTTTCTTGGCATATACTGGCTCTAGGTAGACACTAACATCACTCGGCTTAAACTAGATTTCTTCACTTTTTCTCAGTTAAGCCTACTTCTTCAGTCTTTCTTCTTACTTAGATAAATAATACATTATCTTATCAATGTGCCAACTAATCAAGTACCCATTGAAGTATCAAATAACTCAACCTTTCCTTAGGTTCTCTTGTTATCTCCTTTCCCTAATCCTCTTCATCAATCAATAGATATGGTACTCTCCTAGATAGCATCTATCTTACTAGTTAAGGTTTGACATCAATGACAATACAACAATTGTTTCAATTGCAGTTTCTAACAATCTCCCTCTTTGGCATTGATGGAAACACCACATGAATAACACATGATTTACCAAATAATACAAAAAAAATTGTTTGTGCATCAGATTTATGTAATATCCTTAGCTTCATTTTGATTCACAACATCTTAGCCTTGCCTGACCGCATACACAGTTACTCCTTCAGAATCTTTCCAGTCAACCAACTCTCTCTGAATCTCTCCATCAGGCTCAATGAATCATCTGTGTTTTCTTCTGAATCTCTCCCTCTTTGAAAACAATGCCAAAGCAATATCTACCACTTACATCTTCCATATGTAAATGTCTTCTTGTTAGTTCAATATGTTGTATTTATCCCTCTATCATCTTGCTTATAACTGATCATCTTCTTTGGTGTACTTCTCACAACTCTAGGCAACTCCTAAAGTGTGACCTTTTTTGCATCAATTTGTTAGATATTCTATGTAGCATATTTGATGCAGTGCTCCTATTTGACTAAGCATCCTTAGTTAGGGGAATCACCCCTATTTTACCTCTAAGATATTCATGAGCATCCTTAGGTAAATCTTTTTTGAATATGTCTACTAGTTGTTCTTTTGTATTCACATATTCCATTATCACTTCTTTATCTTGTACTAGCTCTCTCAAGTAATGATACTTGATAGAAATATGCTTCATCTTTGTGTGCATTATTGGATTCTTTGATATATTGATAGCACTTGTGTTATCATAGAAAATAACAATCAGCTCAGTGATTTCCTATTTCATTCCTTTCAATAATTGCTTGATCCATACCAAATTTGAACAATTCACTGTAGCTGCTACATACTCAGCTTTTGTTGTAGATTGGGAAATGTAGTTTTTCTTCTTGCTTGTCCAGGAGACTAATCTCTTTCTTACAAAGAATTCTCCACCACTTGTGCTTTTTCTATCATCAATATTTCTAGCCCAATCTATATCAATGTAGACTCTTAGTACAAATTTCTCATTCTTCTTGTAGTACAATCCATAATCCTCTGTCCCTTTTAGATATCTTAGTATTCTCTTCACTTCGATCATATGATTCTCCTTAGGATTGGCATAAAATCTTTCCATAATCCCAACTGCTAGGGCTATATCCAGTCTGTTGTGGATAACATATTGTAGCTTTCCAATCATAGATCTATACAGGGTTTGATTCACTTTAGCAGTATCATCAATTTTAGATAGTTTATGTCTAGTAGCCATAGGAGTACTTACTAGTGCGGAATCCTCCATACCAAAAGTTTTCAGTATCTCTTTAACTGATGCAAGAGCATCTCGGGTCCTTGGCAATCCTATGTCACCAAAAACATATTTGGAGTTTGTATGTGTTGCTTGGTTCCCTCTTTGACCGAGTTGGTTTGGTGTTGCTCGGTTTCCTTTTTTTGTCGGTGTTTCTCGGTTATCTCTTTGGCGCTCGGCAATGCTTATCTAGCGCTCGATTTCCTTGATTACTGAGTTGTTTATTTTGGATTTCTTTTGAGGATGACTTGTGTATTTATTAGTGGTCATGGATTTAATGCTGGTATCCATCATTGGGAAGCTTTTGGACCTAGATTTGGTTGTCCCTTCCCTTGATTGTGGATCTAAAGGCCGACTTGGCTTGGTAGCCTCTTGTATAAATGTAGTTGTTTGGTTAGAGTTTAGGGAGTCAGTTTTGATAGAAGATAGAAGATAGAAAATTAGAGATTGTTGGTAGGTCCTCGCATGTTGGAGGACTTATGTACTTGATTATAATATCTGGCCTAAATCAGGAAGGCCTTACAGCCTGGCATGTATGAATCAATTTGAAGATATTATATGAAAGCATCTGCATTCTCTCTCTCAATGTTGTGTGTTGTTGCTTCTGCATGTTATTTGCAAGGTGGATCTAGTTAGGGTGTGCCTTTGGCCCCTCTCCTCATCCTCCCTTGTGTCATTAACATATTTAGATTGAGTGATAAAGATACCTCTCTCCATCTGATAAACTTGTAATCCAATAAAGAATTTTATCTCACCAAACATAGACATTTCAAACTTAGTTTTCATCTCATTTGAAAATTTATTATATAGGGCATCTTGTCCTCCAAATATGATATCATCAACAAATATTTTAGCTAACAAAATCCCTTTACCTTCTTCAGTTTTCATATACAGACTATTGTTGTCATTTGTTCTTGCAAATCCAATCTTTATCAAATAATTGTGTAGTCTCTCATACAATGCTCTTGGAGATTTTTTCAATCCATACAGCTCCTTGTTCAATTTGCAAACCATATTTTTCTTGCTTGAGTAAAAAAATCCTTCGGGTTGTTCAATGTATACCTCTTCTAATATACATTTAGAAATCTAGATTTAACATCCATTTGATATAATTTGAAATATTTATATGCAACATATGCAAGTAGAGTCCTTAGTCCCTCTAATCTTGCTACAGGGGAAAATGTTTCCCCATAGTCTATTCCTTCGCTTGTGCATAACCTTTGCATACCAATCTTGCCTTATTTCTTCTGACTTGTCCATGTTTATTCAACTTGTTTCTGAATACCCATTTTGTTCCAATAACATTCTTATATTCTGGTCTCGGGACCAGAGTCCAAGTATCATTATTTTTATCTGATCTATCTCTTCATTCATAGCTTGTATCCAGTCATCATTCTCTAAAGCATCTTTTACTATCTTAGGCTCAAACTCACACAGTAAACATGTAGGGTCTTTCAACTTACTTCTTGTCAAGACTCCAGATTCTTTATCTCCAATGATTTTCTCAGGCTTATGATGTCTTCTTACATATTGTGCCAATGTAGGTTCAGGTTTCTTTTCTCCTTGATCTTCAAGTTAATCATGTAAATTATCAACTCCATCTTCAGATTTCTTGGCAACATCCTCCTGATGCTTGACATTTCTTACTTGTGACTCTGCATTTGGTTCAAGTGTGTTACTTGCATCTCCTTCTTCCATGTACATAAAAGATCTGTAATCCTCAAGTTTTGGTTTTCCTTCCAATTCATTCTTCTCTGCATATTCATCAACTCCAACATTTACACTTTCCACAACTTTGTTAGTGTTATAATTCAAACACTTATAAGCTTTTATCTTAGTGGAATAACGTAGGAATATGCCTTCATCACTTTTTGTATAAATTTTCTATTTCTATTATCTTTTAGTATATAGCATTTACTCCCAAAGATTCTAAAATCTTCACACCATGCCATAATTCATAAGGTGTAGCATTTGTACCTTTCTTGATTTGTACTTGGTTTAAGGTATAAATAGTTGTACTTGCAGCTTCTCTCTTATATTTTTGTTTAACATTCTTCTCAATCATTAGTATTCTTGGACAATCCATAATTGACCTATTTCTTTTCTCTGCTATGCCATTATGTGGAGGTGTTCTCGGTGCAGACATTTGTCTCTTGATTCCTCTATCATTGCAGAAAAGATTGAACTCATTTGATATAAACCCTCCACCTCATTCAAATCTCAAACACTTTAGGCTTCTACCTATTTCTTTTTCAAATTTTTCCAAATACCACTTAAGCAACTAAAATGCATCAAATTTTCTTTCAAAAATATTACAATCATCATCCCAGTGTAGTCATCAACACACAGAATAAAGAACTTATCACTACAATAACTTTGTACACCCATAGGTCCGCAAAGGTCAGTATTAACCAATTCCAAAATATTTTCAAAAGTAAATGTCTTGCTCTTAAAACTAGACTTTGTCATTTTTCCCAGTTGGCATTGTTTACACATCACATTATCAGGTTTCTTTAATCTTGGAAAACCTCTAACTTTCTTCTTTTTACTAATATTTACCAAATTGTCAAAGTTCACATGACACATCCTCTTATGCCATAACCATACATCATAAAATTTTTCAAAAAACATGTTTCTTCAAATAGGTCTAGATAGAACAAGTTACCTCTTATCTATTCTCCACTTCCAATTAGTTCACCAATGGCATCAAATATTTTAGCCTTTTTGTGATGAAAATCCACTCGGTAACTAGTACTGTTCAAGTGTGCAACACTCAAAAAATTATAGTTAAGACCTTCAACCCAATAAGCATTTTCACATGTGATCTTATCAATCAACTTAATTGATCCTTTACCTCTCACAGGACATGGTGCATCATTACCAATCTTAATACTTCTACCTTTGTAGTGATCTAGGGTTTCAAATTTACTTTTATCACCAGTCATGTGATGTGAGAAACCACTATCAATAATCCATTTATCACCTTTACTCACATAAGAAATAGGTTTAATTTTCTCATCTTCATCAGAATCATCTTTCATAGAAACATAAACTACTTCAATATCACATTCATCAGATTCACTAGTGTCACTGTCAATTTCCTCTTTGGAAATGTAGAAGGATTTATTATCTTTATTCTTGTAGTCTCTGTACCTTTGATGATCTTTGTTATTGTTCTTATCCTTGTACTTGCTTTCCCTTCTCCATTCCTGTCAATCCTGTCAGGACATCTTGCTGCAATATGGCCAACTTTGTTACATGAAAAATAGATTTTAGGAAGTTTACCTTTATATTTCCCTTTTCCTATTTTTAATCTTCTAGCCATGAGTGCCTCAAGCTCATCTAGTTCCTCATCAAAAGTGTCACTATCACTGTTATTGTCACTATCACTTTTAACACATTTTTATTTTTCTCTTTTAGACTTATGCAAAACCATTTGTGACTTGAATGCAGATTCAACATTAGGAATAGTGTAGTTATCATAGCTAGATAGCTCAAAGGTAGTAAGCTTACCAACAAGACTTTCTAGAGCTAGAACATTACTAGGGTTACATCTTGATTCTTGAATTGCATAAATTTTGATAGCATAGATAGGAAGCAAAGTTCTTAATACCTTACAAATAATAGTCTCATCATCAATTATTCCATTAGCTCCTCTAATAGGATTCACTATCTGCTTAACTCTACCACAGTACTAAGCAATATTTTCACCTTCTTGCATTTTCATTTCATCAAACTTACCTCTCAATCTTCCATCTTTTTCTCTTAGTACATTTGTATCACCGCCATAGATAGTTGCAAGAGTATCCCACATTTTCTTTTCAGTAGTGCAGTCTTTGATATCTTAAGATTTTGGATATCTTAAGGCAAATGCAATCTCCAAAATTTCTTGATTGTGTTCTTGTTGTGCTTTCATATCCTCGGCAGTCAAAGGTGCAACAGGTATAACATAGTTGTTGTCAATCAGGATTGCACCTATAGCTTGATGCAAAATCTAGCTATCCTGTTGAAACATGGAAACATTCTCCCTGATGGGGAAGAGAATGAATCTCTGGATTCTAGGCCAGTTCCTCTTGGATTTGGAATATCACTTGTGCATAAATTTGTATAAGGAAAGGGATGAAAGGAATAATGTAATGAACTCTAAACCTAAATAGCTTGATACACCAAAACTAATCCAGCATAGAACTTTTAAAGATAATTATGGCTCTCAATACCCAGATAAACATGCAACTATAAAAGTGTTTCTATGTAAGGACCTGCAATATTTTGCACAGATAGGGAAACAATGCTTCACCAAATCACTGCAAAAGTTAGGACACAAACAATAGACCTCTAATAGCAAGTATCAAGATTCAAAACATAACAAGGAATTTAGATAAGATGAAGGCTAACACAACATTGAAGCAATTAAACTCACAGTATTACACTTTGAAACAAATGGGAAGGAACATATATCTATATTTATCAATGCTGGAATAATCCTCTACTACAATTGTCTTACAATTCTGTCTCAAGTTTGTAATATGCGAAACAGGTGAGCCCAAAAGAAGATCCTCAATAATGAGGTGAAAATAAAATAAATAGAGCTCCAAAACCCTAACTTGTATGCATGAGAAAACCCTCCAAAATAAGGAGTCAAACTGTCAAAAAGTGAAGTCAAAGTGGTCCTTGAACTCACTCAAGTCATGTGTAACTGGACTACCACTTAGAATCCTCTCTAAACTGCTCCACAACTCCAAAAATCATGCCTATTCCAAGTGGGTCGGATATGAAAAAAAAGCCCACCAAATCCAAAGTGTAACTACTAGAAGCTAGGAGTAAACTACTCCAAAAGGCCTCTCAACTGTCAATAACTGATGGAGAACTCAAAAATGAACTCAAAGTAACTCCATGATGCCATAACTACCCCATCGACTGACTACAACTAAAAGAATTCCTATCTGAATGAGCAAAGAATGAGTGGTCAATTAAAGTCAACACTCAAAAAGAGCGAGACTTAACTAGATTCAACACTCAAAAGACCCTCCCATAAATTGATCTCTAAGAATAATTAATAATTAATTATGTTATAATTATGAAAAATAATTAATATTATTCACAATTAGGCACAAGGGAATAATCATTCTAAGATTTAATAATTATTTATCCATTAATTATTACATGATAATAGTTTAACAAATAATTAAATTATTTGCTTCAAGAATTAACATATAATAAGTTTATTTAATAAATAATTATTATGAATAAAAGCATAACCCTAAACAACTTCAAAACCCTCAAAATGCCTAACATAACTTAACTCGAAACCTAACTTCTTTTCAACATGACCTTATCTCCAAATATATCTATTTTATTACAATGGCATGTGAAGAAGCTGTCGTGGCATATGAAGAAGCTGTCCTGCCTTGTGATTAATTTCCAACATTTACTTCTCTCTGACAATGGACTTTAAACTTTATTAGAACATGGCATATTGCATTCTATGTTTCATTTTCCAAGGCATTATTTGGGAAAAAAGTTTAGGGTTATCTTGTTGCTATTGTTTGGGTGCCACCATGTTTGTCTTTGGAATTTGTTGTTCCTCATGGCTTTTGCTTCAAATCTGGAGTTCCTACTGTGACTGGAACCTCACATTTTATTTTTTATCTGAGACTTGGCCTGAGATTTTATTTATGTAACCATTTTGAATTCAGGCTCTATTCTTCATCCTTCTCTAGCCGTGATATCTTGGATATGGAACTCACAATTTTATTGACAGTCAGCTGTTAAACATGACTTGAAGTATTCAAAACCTTGAACTCCTATCAATCTGAAACTTGGGTTGTGAAAAAGGCTCGACCTGGGCTTTTCTTGACTAGTGATTAACTCAAACTCGAGCTTCTACTGGTACTTGTCTATTTGTTTATTCCTATACTCAATTTCCTCAAGGCTGGAAATTCAGCCATTGACTGTTCAACATAGCATTACTCCAAGCATCATGATGAACATGGGCTTGAACTGAAGCTTCTCGGCTTTCACTGGCAGTTTGACTTGTCTTGACTCATAATTTGGGATTTATCAGTGCTTTGAGATAAGTAAACCTTTCCACTATT
Source organism: Chamaecyparis obtusa (assembly GCA_027943335.1). Classification (NCBI taxonomy): domain Eukaryota; kingdom Viridiplantae; phylum Streptophyta; class Pinopsida; order Cupressales; family Cupressaceae; genus Chamaecyparis; species Chamaecyparis obtusa. Next base: position 261,226 of record BSBK01011850.1, read on the forward strand.
GTTATTTTCTTAGCTTGTACATATTGGCTCCTCAAGGCTGAGCTTATTCCTCTTTCCATTGTGCAATAAACTTAGGCTTTTCTTTACTATTGAAAAGATAAAATGTTGAGAGTTTCCTTTACATGTACATGCTATGAGATATCTTTGAAAGCTTACATTAGAATTTTCAATGCCGGTCTGTTCATACTTATCATGCTTTAATGGTAGATAATCTTTTGTTGCATCCTTATAATTTTTTAAACCTTGGGATACTTGTACATAGCTTGCCTTCGCTCTGCTAATTTTCCACCAAAAACCCCAAGTTTCTACATCTAAAACTGAAGCCTCTAAAGCTAAGTATTCTTGACCAGGAGCAAGATAACTTTCAAAGGTTCCACCGAATGCAATACCCATAGGTTTGGGACATGGTTTATACAACTGGCAAGAAAATGCAGGTGGCTATAAACAAAGTTCTTGTCATGTCCATCTTCATCCTGAGACCAAAACTTGTTCATTCCTTTGCCATGCTAAGAATATCTTCTACCTTTGCTCTATGAAGAGTTGCTCCCATTGCTTGAATATTTCCTATTATTTATCTCAGAATATAGTTCCATTATGCATAAAATCTAAACTATTTTACTGTCTTCATTCTTTATTTTGCTCAACTTGGGCTCAAGTTTCTTGTTTATGAAACCCTTGACTGTGACTGTAACCGAGAATTGTAAATTTATGGGCTAAGGATTGTGATCATTACCGAAAAAACACAAGATGTGATTCAAATTAGCTCAGCTTTGAAAACTAATTTGGACAATGAGCCTTATTTGAAGCACAGCTCTGAACTGCATATAATCAGCAACTCATGGGTTTTCACTTTAAATCTAGAACCTAGTTTCAATTTTGACACAACTTCTTCTCTTGTTACTTAGAATAGTTGTTTTCTATGATTTTTTATATTTCTTCTACTTGTTGTGCTTTTCATCTGATCTTTTGTATCTGGAATTCTTCTCATCTACATCTTCAAAGAATCTATAACCTTTACTTGCTAATGAACTCGGTCTTTATTACCATGACTGGCTGAGCTTATGTTATGAAGCAGCTGCATTACCTTGAACGTTCACGGGTTGTAGACTTTGAAAGAACTCGGGTCCTCCTTCAATGCTTAATTACTATTATTAGACTTATTATTTCTTTTGTACCAGGCTATTTTTGTACTCATAGCTGTGATTCTCTTTGCTAAAGTCCTTTGATAATAACAATTGCATTGAACTTACTTCTTTCTCAATCAATTTAATGTACCAATTTCTTGAAAGACAGCATGGCCTTAATGTACCCAGATGTAGAAACTTGTTGTAAAATGATAGTAATACAAACATTAAATAGATCCTCTTAAGATATGCTAAAAGAACATTTTTTGGTGAGGTTCAAGCACAGGCTCGTGACACCCACCAACACATATTCACTGAAAATTGTCTTGAAAATTCACTGTAGTATAAGCTTGACATGACGTAGCTAGAATTGTATATCCCTGCAGCAAAAATTAGTCTCCATTCTGCACATGATAAAAACCAACTTTCCTTCTATTTTATTCCTCCTTCATTTGCATTTTTTGTGAACTTCTTCTATATATGATCATTCCCAACATCAATATTACACTCTGCATATTTGATACTAATGCCATTAAGCTCATAACAACATGTAATAACCTTGTAGTTAATGTTATGAACTTCATCTCCTTTCTTTTCCAAATAATGCATGCTTCAAAAATAGTAAGGATTTCATAAAGAAATGTCTCTTCTATATTATTATTCTGTTAATGCAGATGCACATCTTTTCATTGCATTGATGTTATCATTAAATATGCAGTCCTAGAAGTTTGATTGTAGCATGCTACTTTAGGGATTTATGTATTGCTTAGATCCCATTGGATCTAACACCAATTCCATATGCAAGACATGTCGCAGGATAGAGGACATAATAAAGACCTAAGATACAGAAAAATAGAGACAAGGCCAAGGTCATGAAGATTCAGACAATGCATCTAATCAATTCCAGATTATAGAAGACCTATCACAGGCAATGCATGAACCCCTAGACTACATCATGCTTCTCTCTTACTTCCTTTATTGCATATGTATTGAAATATGTAACCTCTAAGGGACTCTTATTTACTACATTCAGTTGAATGCACAATGTAATGATCACTATAAATTTTGCAATTTTGAGCATGATCAATACTTAGAATACATAATCTGAGAATATAAATGCACTGCAATGTATAATTCATCTTCATAAGCTGAATAGTAATTTCAAAGAGGTATACTTTTATGCACTCTTTTGATGTTTATAGTTATCATTCTGCATTTATATACTTCATTTTTGCATCAAAGCCATTTTTGCAATTTAATACAACAACTGTTAAGTCCATACTATAATTTAAAGGTGAAATCAACTTACCAATTTAGTATGCAGACTAAATAGGTAACATTTTTGGTGACCTCTCAAGGGTGTTTTTTTGCTAAACAAAAAAGACCAGCTACCTTTTGCAATCCATTGGGAACAGAGTCAGAACTTCGATAAAATTGAACCTTCCAAACCTTAGAAAACTTAGAAAACTCTGAAAACTTTTAAACACACCACTCTAAAAACTGAAAACTAAAACTGAAGCTAAAATACCTCATGCTAGCTATTTGGAAGTTTATACTGTCTACCTTCAACATCATCATATTGGTGATATGCCAATTCTGTGAGTGTCTTTACCTCATTCTGAGGTGTACATCTGTATGATGATGCTAATGGGATACAGTGATTGATTTGTAAATAGCTAGCATGAAGTAGAAAACAAATTTTAGTACATTTTATAAATTGTGCACTTTCTCCTAAAAACTTGTCTTCTTTCCTGAAGTCTACAAGCTATTAGAAAAGGTCATGGATGACCTATTTTGGAGTGTGGCCATTGCACCTAATTCAAAACCTTGGAATGTCCAATGTTTTGCATTAGGATTAATGTATACATTTTTGAATAGTTCTACCACGAACTTGTATAACTTGCAGCCTTCAGAAAACTACTAACAACTAATTGAAAGAAATTATTGACTAAAACTAAAATGTGCCTAGCACTTGGAGAAAGCAAGCTAAAACTGAAAACTTCTAACCTACCCTAAGCTAACCAATCATCCAAGCCTTAGATACATCCATTAACAGATTGATTGAAATAGCTTCCTTTTCTCACCAATAATGGATGAGATGCATGCATACATGCAACTGAAAATATATACAATATAACTTGAATAATCTGAAACTCCTAAAGCATATCTTGAACATAATAGACTATATCACATACCTATTGGATTTGATCAGAAACAATGCAGAAATGAGGTGAATAAATGTGATGGTTTTTCTCTATAATATCTAAAATCTCAGACTCAGGCTCCATTCTGAGAATATGCTTGATTGGGCAAACCTTCAAGAGTTTAAACTTGGAGCTCTCCTTGCTAATTTCTTTACTTTTTTCTGGTTTCTCATGGCTATCCTTCATTATTGATAGCCATATCAATTCCTTCTCTATGGACAGAGGATCATCATCTTCTGTCAAGCCAGCTAGGAATTCATCAAAACTATTGATCCACTAGGAATCATGAGCACTTGGTTCCAGTTGGCATTCTTGCACATAATCTTTAAAACTAATGTCATCCAAAATAGAACAACTTGGAAAAGGCACCAATTCTGACCTCTTAACAATAAGCTTCTCACAGAAGTCTGCAATAATGTTGTCATAACACTCTTCTAAGCTTTGATCAGCCTCTTTATCTTGAACACCTTGCTGTACTAAAGTGACCAGAATCTCATCTTCCTTCTCTAGATGAACAAAAGAAGGTAACTCATCAAAGAGAAGTACAACCATCTCCTGCTGGTTAAAGTAGTCCCCCTAATCTTGAGCTTCTTCTTCTTTTTCTATCATTTTTGAAACAATAACCTCCCTCTTGGCTTCTTGATGTGAAGATGACTCATATGGAACCATCCTAACAATTTCATAATCAGTTGTATTTGATTTACCTTCAAGCTCTTGTATGAGGATAGGCCCCAATTCTTCATAAGGCTACAATTGTTCTATAACAGGTGTTTGTGATAGAAGAATATCACTAAAACTTTTGAATAAAGGCTTAATTGGCTCCTTGTTTACAGGTTCTCTAAACATGGGAGTTCTCCAACTTGGAATTTCACATTCAATAGACTTAGGAGACTCACCTTGCCCAAAATGCATGAAGCTTGGAACTTTATGCTCAGGAGTCTTCTGTTCAGCCATTTGTAACTTCAGCTCTGCTTCCTTAACAAGAATTTGATGATCAAGTTCTTCTTCCCATTATTTCACTTGCTACTCATATAATTGATCCTCACTTCCTTGCTCTTGATTTGGATGAACAAGCTTGCTAGGCTTAGAAGATTCCTTATCTTGTTCTTGGGAAGTGAATTTTGAGTTTCAAGAGAACCTGCAAGAAACACTTGCACAATCTATGCATTTCCTTGAAAATAAGAAGGTAGTTCCCAAGATACAAATGGCTGACCTTTATTAAGTACATGAGCATCTTCCACCAACTACATTTTGTTAAACATATTAATTCCCATTTCAAACAATGGATTCAGAAAAGTACCAGGTGGATAAGTCTCCTCCTTTGTAGCTGCTAATTTCTCTTCATACCTCTTCTTCTCAGCTTCGAACTGTCTTGCAAGCTCTTGATTATGAAGATAAGCCTATTGATCTAAACTCTCTTTCTCATGTATATAAGCTTGATACGAGCATTATTCTAGCTATGATTGGATTTCATGCTCTCTTTTCATATCATCAATCTGTTTGCCTAAATCCTACATTAAAACTTGAATACTTTCTTGTCCCTTCCTATGATTTTGTAATTCTTTCTCAAGTTGAAGTTCTTCAGATTGACCTTCATGATATGCCTGATAATCTAACTACTCCTATTTGAGCTTTCGTGCCATGATCCCTCTTGTTGAAGGGCCTGCACATAAGCATGTGCATGGAAGTATTGACTGAGGGCATACTGAACATATTGATAGCCTCTTGAGGTATAGTAATTTGTACTAAAAATAAGCTTAGGATGGCTTTCATGTGGATGATAATTAGCCCTTTGAGTATTACATTCATGGTAAGGTGGTGAGTATTCTTGCTGCCCACAATAATATGACATTTCTATTCATGTAATAAGCTAAAATTCTGAATACAAAAAATGATCTGAAAAATACCAGCACTTGACCTTTGAAACCATCAGATCCTTGGTACAAAGTCACCAAGTATGTGTTTGAATCCTACCTCCAAAGGATGACATACTACTGTCCACACCAAAACAGCAATGATATGAAGCTCAACCAAACTGTGGACTAGTCGGGTCCCACCGGGTGTGCCAAAAACTATTGTCAATCAGGATTGCACCTATAGCTTGATGCAGAATCTAGCTATCCTGTTGAAACATGGAAACGTTCTTGCTGATGGGGAAGAGAATGAATCTCCAGATTCTAGGCCGGTTCCTCTTGGATTTGGAATATTACTTGTGCACAAATTTGTATAAGGAAAGGGATGAAAGGAATAATGGAATGGAAAGGGATGAAAGGAATAATGGAATGAACTCTAAACCTAAACAAGGTGATACACCAAAACTGATACGTAACTTAAACTAATCCAGCATAGAACTTTTAAAGATAATTATGGCTCTCAGTACCCAGACAAAAATGCAACTATAAAAGTGTTTCTATGTAAGGACCTACAATATTTTGCACAGATAGGGAAACAATGCTTCACCAAATCACTACGAAAGTTAGGACACAAAAAATAGACCTCTAATAGCAAGTATCAAGATTCAAAACATAACAAGGAATGCAGCTAAGATGAAGGCTAACCCAACATAAAAGTAATTAAACTCACAGTATTACACTTTGAAACAAATGGGAAGGAACATATATCTGTATTTATCAATGCTGGAATAATTCTCTGCTACAATTGTCTTACAATTCTCTCTCAAGTTTGAAATATGCAAAACAAGTGAGCCCAAAAGAAGATCCTCAATAATGAGGTGAAAATAAAATAAATAGAGCTCCAAAACCCTAACTCGTATGCATGAGAAAACCCTCCAAAATGAGGAATCAAACTGTCAAAAAGTGAAGTCAAAGTGGTCCTTGAACTCCCTCAAGTCATGTGTAACTAGACTGCCACTCAGAATCCTCTCTAAACTGCTCCACAACTCCAAAAATCATGCCTTTTCCAAGTGGGTCAGATATGAACAAAAAGCCCACAAAATCCAAAGTGTAACTGCTAGAAACTAGGAGTAAACTGCTCCAAAAGGCCTCTCAACTGTCAATAACTGATGGAGAACTCAAAAATGAACTCAAAGTAACTCCATGATGCCATAACTGCCCCATCAACTAACTAGAACTGAAAGAATATATATCTGAATGAGCAAAGAATGAGTGGTCAATTAAATTCAACACTGAAAAAGAGTGAGACTTAACTAGATTCAACACTCAAAAGACCCTCCCATAAATTGATCTCTAAGAATAATTAATAATTATTTGTCTTATAATTATGACAAATAATTAATATTATTCACAATTAGGCACAAGGGAATAATCATTCTAAGATTTAATAATCATTTATCCATTAATTATTACATAATAATACTTTAACAAATAATTAAATTATTTTCTTCAAGAATTAACATATAATAAGTTTATTTAATAAATAATTATTATGAATAAAAGCATAACCCTAAACAACTTCAAAACCCTAAAAATGCCTAACATAACCTAACTCGAAACCTAACTTCTTTTCAACATGACCTTATCTCCAAATATATCTATTTTATTACAATGCCACGTGAAGAAGCTGTCGTGGCATATGAAGAAGTTGTCCTGCCTCGTGATTAATCTGCAACATTTACTTTTCTCTGACAACAAACTTAAAACTTTATTAGAACTTGGCATATTGCACTTCGTGTTTCATTTTCCAAGGCATTATTTGGGAAAAAAGTTTATGGTTATCTTGCTCCTACTATTTGGGCGCCACCATGTTTGTCTTTGGAACTTGTTGTTCCTCATGGCTTTTGCTTCAAATCTAGAGTTCCTACTGTGACTGGAACCTCACATTTTATTTTTTATCTCAGACTTGGCCTGAGATTTTCTTTATGTAAGCATTTTGAATTCAGGCTCTATTCTTCATCCTTCTTTAGCCGTGATATCTTGGATATGGAACTCATAGTTTTATTGATAGTCGACTGTTAAACATGACTTGAAGTATTCAAAACCTTGAACTCCTATCAATCTGAAACTCGGGCTATGAAAAAGGCTCGAGCTGGGCTTTGCTTGACTGGTGATTAACTCAAACTCAAACTTCTATTGGTACTTGTCTATTTGTTTATTCCTATACTCAATTTCCTCAAGGCTGGAAATTCGGCCATTGACTGTTCAACATAGCTTTACTCCAAGCATCATGATGAACACAAGCTTGAACTAAAGCTTCTTGGCTTTCACTGGCAGTTTGACTTGTCTTGACTCAAAATTTGGGATTTATTAGTGCTTTGAGATAAGTAAACCTTTCCACTATTGTTATTTGCTTAGCTTGTACATATTGGCTCCTCAAGGCTGAGCTTATTCCTCTTTCCATTGTGCAATAAAATTAGGCTTTTCTTTATTGTTGAAAAGATAAAATGTTGAGAGTTTCCTTTACATGTACATGCTATGAGATATCTTTGAAAGCTTACATTAGAATTTTCAAATCTGGGCTGTTCATACTTATCATGCTTTAATGGTAGATTATATTTTGTTGCATCCTTATAATTGTTTAAACCTAGGCCTACTTGTAAATAGCTTGCCCTCGCTCTACTACTTTTCCATGAAAAACCCCAAGTTTCTACATCTAAAACTGAAGCCTCTAAAGCTAAGTATTCTTGACTAGGAGCAAGATAAATTTCAAAGGTTCCACCGAATGCAATACCCATAGGTTTGGGATGTGGTTTATACACTCTGCCAAGAAAATACAGGTGGCTCTAAACAAAGTTCTTGTCACGTCCATCTTCATCCTAAGACCAAAACTTGTTCATTCCTTTGCCATGCTAAGAATATCTTCTGCCTTTGCTCTGTGAAGAGTTTCTCCCATTGCTTGAATATTTCCTTTTATTTGTCTCAGAATATAATTCCATTATGCATAAAATCTGAACTATTTTACTATCTTCATTCTTTATTTTTCTCAACTAGGGCTCAAGTTTCCTGTTTATGAAACCCTTGATTGTGAATGTAACGGAGAATTGTAAATTTATGGGCTAAGGATTGTGATCATTACCGAAAAAACACAATCTATGATTCAAATTAGCTCAGATTTGAAAACTAATTTGGACCATGAACCTTATTTGAAGCATGGCTCTGAACTACATATAATCAGAAACTCATAGGTTTTCACTTTAAATCTAAAACATGGCTTCAATTTTGACACAACTTCTTCTCTTGTTATTGTTACCCAAAAATTCCCTATCATTCATATTTGGCCATGGTCCTATTTTCCAAAGAAATGCTCAAGTGTCAAAAGTCCAGTGTGTTTTCTACCTTTTGGCCTGAAAACCCAGTGTGTTTTCGACCTTCTCTCCAAAGGCTCAGGATGTTTCTGCCTTTTGGTTTGAAAGCTCAGTGTGTTTTCAACCTCTACTCTGAAAGTTTAGTGTGTTTTCAACCTTTTCTTGAAAACCCTCTCTTCTTTCGACCCCTTCTATGTTTTGAAATTCTTCCTATGGTGGCATTCATTTCATAAGCACACAACTCTGATAAGTGTGGTCCTGGTGAGACTTCCCAGCATAGATCTACGGTGGTCGCATGATCTCATGGAATCTTCCGAGCCCATGAGATCATGCGACAACCATCTGATGAGATCCCAATGGTCGCGATAAAGTTCTAAATGACAAACGATCATGATTTAGGTAGTTAACATCATGCAGTTGGTCGCATGATCGCATAGGCCTTCCTAGCCACATGCGATCATGTGACAAGCAGTCAATGGTCAGCAGGGACATCGACAGCTGTTGGTGGGTCCTTGGGTGGTGATGTGCCCATGTTCCATTGGTCGGCTAGTGATGAATATTTGTCATGGGTTTGGATTTCAATGAGGTGGTGGTAGAGAAGAGATCTACTGTGGTTGTAAGATCTCATGGGATCTTTCAACCCCATGAGATCTTGCACCCGCTATTAGATTAGAATCTCAATCAAGGCGGGCCCGGGGTTGGTAAAGCAGGTGCACGGTTACATGGTTAAGGATTTCTCACAGTCACCAGATAGAGCCCAGAGTTAGTAAAACTTCCAGTGACTTGCTGACTATAAGAAAGTAAACCTGAGGTAAAACACAGAGTTAGGTTTGCAGTGACCATCTTGCGCTTGTCGCATGATCACATGCAACTTTCTAATCGCATGCGCTCATGCGACGATTTGTCAATAGTAAATAGTGACTTTGGCGGTGGGCCAAGGGGGTGATGACATGTTGATCTTGTGGGCCGACGATATAGCATGGGCCTCATAGATGCAAGATCTATGGTGGTCGCATGTTCACATGAGATCTTTTGAGCTCATGCGATCATGCGACTACCGTCAGATTCTTCTACCGTTTGTTGTGGTCCTATCGTGGGATTGACTGAGGTGGTGGATATTTGGTGGGTCTAGGTGTCTATGTGGCAAAGTAGTGGAAGTTTCTAAAGAGCTTGTCACATGATCGCATAAAAGCTTTTGAGCTCATGCGATCATGCGACCAGTGTTTTTTTCAAGGCGGTCCAACTTTGTTGGTGGGCTTTTTTCTGCAGAGAATGCTTGCAAGTGTGGGTAGCTAAGGATTGATGATTTTGAAGGCGGTTGTAGTTGGGAGAATTTGCAAAGATCTAGACTACCATTTTGGGGTCCTTTTGAGGATCTGAGATCAGATTTGAGCATTCATGATAGCCCGACTTGTAGAGAAGTAGATGGATCGAGGTCTTTTATCTACTGGTAGATTTAGTACAGGAATGGGCACGCAAGGAGAAATGTCTGATCTGTTGATATATTTACAGAGTTCATTTATAATCAGATTTGACTGCTAGGGTTGGTTATTAAATTGGAAAATCTGTACCCTAGTTAACTTTTGACTCCTGCCTACGTGTAGTTGAGTTTGTATATAACATTTTTTGGAGCCTGTAATGCTCAAAATCCAGCAATTGTAAAAAGGAAGGTTTTCTTTCTCAAAGAGCAATTTGTGGCAATTTTCTTTCCCTTTGGCTTTCTACAGTTGTAATTCCCATTGATTATTCAAATTTTACAAAGCATTTTGTGACATTCTCCTATCCTTATGCTTTCTTATGTGGATTATCTCTTATTGAATTCAGTATATGTATGTTCAATAACTTTTAGGTTCTTTTTTTATTCCTCTTTCTTTCTGTAATTCATGTGTATGTTTATGAATGATCTGATTTGAATGCTTTTGTGGGCATACTTCCACCCCTGGCAATCTCTCTCATTCCTATACCCAATTGCAGAGATGAATGTTTTTCTGCAGGTAATAGTCTGTGTCTGACTCTTTAGGAGTACTGCTGTCTTGAGAAATTCCCTTTTCCCTGCTTAGTATTCCTTTACTATAGACCCCTCTATAAAATATTTATGTAGGCCTATTCATTGAGTTGTAATCTCCTAGACCTAGGATTGTGTACTGGTTTCATCCTTCATACTACAATTCATACCCTAGTTTCGGTGCATCACCTAGTAGGTAGTTTGCTTTCAGTCATTTCCCTTTCATGCATTCCTTCTATCCCTTTCCCTCAAAAGTTTACTTTCCTATCTAGAAGAAAACTAAGGTGACTATCCAAGAGGAACCAGCCTAGAACCTGGAGGTCTCATCTCGGTTAGCAAAGGTCCCACAACCTTGAGATGATTCCCTTGTTATACTAGATTATCAAGACCAAGAGAGCTTGAGATCAGAGGCACAAATTCAGTTTATAACATTTCTGGCATGCCCGGTCGGACTGAAGTTTAGATTCATGTTCAAGGTATGCTATCTCTAATATGCTAATAGCATGCTACAAACCTAGAAGAGGTCATTTTGTTTCATATCTGGCAACTCCAGAAGGTCTACTGGTTTCAAAGATCAGGTGCCGGTATGTTTCAAACTTTCATTTTCAGAATTCCAACTAAATACATGAGTAGACATGTCAAGTTACTATGGATAGTCAGGTTACTCACCATCCTATTGTGAGAATAATGCTCAACTAGCTAGTTTTCAGCCTTACCAAAGTCACCCAAAGCCTCCTTTTACCCCAAGCTATTATACTTCTCAAGGGTATCAATATATCCAGTATGCCCCAAATGAGTTTGCCCTTGTGCAAAGTTATGAGAGGGCCCTTTGACAAGATGGATCATAGGCACAAGAGGCACAACAAAAAATGCAAAGCTAGTTGCCCCATCCTGCTTACCACCCACCCTCCCCTTCTCAGCCTATCAAGCAACAGATGCAGACTCTAAGCTCAAACTTCAAGAAGATGCAGGAGGCAAAGAGTGTGTTGCTTGATTTGATTAAGCAAGTGTCTGAGCTCAAGGAGTAGAGAGAGTAGGAGGCTCAAAGTTATTATGAGAATGAGTTCATTGAGACAACAAGGTTAAGATCACTGATTACTCAACAAGAGGCTCCTGGGCTTGAAATTCCAAGCTGGAGGACCCATTTTCCTCAAGAGCCTACACATGAAGAGCCAAAAAACCATTCATTTCCAAGCTTCAAGATGGGTATGCCTCGTGTGTCTCCCTCTGAGCCCCCTCAATTTCATATCCCAAGTTTCAAGGCAAAAAATTCCTTTCAAGAGCCTATGCTTGAGATTCAGCCCACCACTTTGCAAAAGCAGCCTGTTCAAGAAAAGATTTTATCCCAAGAGGCCCCTCTGGTCTCTCAGGATGATGAAGTGATTCGGATTCCCCAATGGACTCTGCCTCCTAGTTGTCAGATGCCAAGTCTTTTCAAGGATACTAGTTTAGTATTAGAGCAAGTACCTATGGTAAATGAACTTTCATTTGAAGAGGAGGAGAAGAAATCTGAGGTATCAGTGCAGAGTGATGACTATGGTGAAATAGAGCAGCAAGGTTTGGTGATGGAGTTTAGTGCCTGGCCTAAGCTCTTGGCTGATTTGTATGATGAGCTCCCTCTTTTTGTTGATGATGAAGAAGAGACCATGCCATTTCTTATGGCTGAGGGTCAATCAGAACAAAAGTTTCACCATCAATAGAAGGTTGATACAGAAGAGAACACCATGTCCTTGATGGGTGAGCTACCTTGTTTTATGGAGCAGGATGATGAAGCCATGGGAGAGGCTTTCCAAGAAAAGGACAAAGACAAAAGCCTTGAAGAAGAGCATGAATTTTTGGATATAATTGAAGTCTTTTGTGACAAATTGGATGTTGAACCCCAATTCCTTGGAGTGGAGGTTCAAGGTCATATGCCTATTGAAGAGGGCCTAGTCTTGGATTGCCCTTTTCACAAGGAGCTACTGCATGAGCAAGATTCGGAATCAGTTCCAAATCTTCAAGACATTGACAACTTTGATGAGCTCTTGGCTAGTTTAAAGGAAGAGGATGACAGTCCCCTGTCCATAGACAATGAGTTGACATAGCTATCCATGATGGAAGGTAACCATGAAGATAAAGAAGAAACCATCAAGGAAAGTCCTGCCTTCAGACTTTCAAGAGGCTGCCTCATTAGATACTTGGCCCAAAAGGAGTTCACTGAGATGCCTCCATATGATCCATTTGAGGTGAGTGAACTTGATCTTGTTTTTGCAGAGGTAGTGCATCCTCATTTGCAAAATCTTTGTATGCCTCTTATCTTCGTAGCTATCCTCATGTGCCCGATGCAAAATGTCTTATTGAGGAAAGGTAGCTATTTTTCACAACCAGTGAATGGTTTTGTTTAAACATATTTCTGCACTGGTTAGTTTAGGCTAGGTTAGTTTCCCTACTTTCTAGCTTAGTTTTCCTATTTTCCAAGAAGTGCTCGTGCACAAGTTTGTCTTTCCAGTTTATTTTTTGTCCATGCCAAGTTTTTGTGCTCAATAGTGACCCCATGCCCAATGGATTGCTTCAAGGAAACTGGTCTAAATGTCTAGCAGGCTGACATCCTGCAGAGGTCACCAAAATGTTACCCAAAAATTACCTATCATTCATTTTTGGCCATAGTCCTATTTTCCAAAGAAATGCTCAAGTGTCGAAAGTCTAGTGTGTTTTCTGCCTTTTGGTCCAAAAACCTAGTGTATTTTCGACCTTCTCTCTGAAGGCTCGGGATGTTTTTGCCTTTTGGTCTGAAAGCTCCATGTGTTTTTGAACTCTGCTCTAAAAGCTTAGTGTGTTTTTGACCTTCACTTAAAAACCCTCTATGTTTTTGACCCCTTCTGTGTTTCGAACTTCTTCCTCTGGCGGCATTCATTTCATAAGCACACAACTCTGATCAGTGTGGTCCTAGTGAGACTTCCCAGCAGAGATCTACAGTGGTCGCATGATCTCATGGAATCTTCCAAGCCCATGAGATCATGCAACAACCATCCGATGAGATCCCAATCTTCACGATAAAGTTCTAAATGACAAACGGTCATGGTTCGGGTAGTTAACATCATGCATTTGGTTGCATGATCGCATAGGCCTTCCTAGCCGCATGCGATCATGTGACAAGTGGTCAACGGTCAGCAGGGACTTTGGTAGCTGCTGGTGGGTCCACAGGTGGTGATGTGCCCATGTTCCATTGGTCAGCTGGTGATGAATATTTGTCATGGGTCTAGATTTCAATGAGGTGGTGGTAGAGAAGAGATCTACTGTGGTCATAAGATCTCATGGGATCTTCTGACCCCATGAGATCTTGCACCCACTATTAGATTAGAATCTCAGTCAAGGTGGGCCCGAGGTTGGTAAAGTAGGTGCGCGATTGCGCAATTAAGGATTTCTCTCAGTCACTAGATAGAGCTTGGGGTTAGTAAAACTTCTAGCAACTTGCCGACTAAGAAGAAAGTAAACTCGAGGTAAAACATAGAGTTAGGTTTGTAGTGATCATCTTGCGCTTGTCGCATGATCTCATGCAACTTTCTAACCGCATGCAATCATGCAATGAGCCATCAACGGTAAATAGTGACTTCGGCGGTGGGCCAAGGGGGTGATGACATGTTGATATTGTGGGCCAATGGTATAGCGTGGGCCCCGTAGATGCAAGATCTATGGTGGTCGCATGTTCACATGAGATCTTTTGAGCTCATGGGATCATGCGACTACCATCAGATTCTTCTACCGTTTCTTGTGGTGCTATCATGGGATTGACTGAGGTGGTGGATATTTGGTGGGTCCAGGTATCTATGTGGCAAATTGGTGGCAGTTTCTAAAGAGCTTGTTGCATGATCACATAAAAGCTTTTGAGCTCATGCGATCATGCGACCAGTGTTTTTTTCAAGGCGGTCCAACTTTGTTGGTGGGCTTTTTTCTGCAGAGAATGCTTGCAAGTGCGGGTAGCTAAGGATTGATGATTTCAAAGGTGATTGCAGTTATAAGAATTTGCAGAGATCTAGACTGCCATTTTAGGGTCCTTTCAAGGATCTAAGATCAAATTTGAGCATTCATGATAGCCCGACTTGCAGAGAAGTAGATGGATCAAGGTCTTTTATCTACTGGTAGATTCAGTACAGGAATGGGCATGCAAGGAGAAATGTCTGATCTGTCGAGATATTTACAGAGTTCATTTATAATCAGATTTGACTGCTAGGGTTGGTTATTAAATTGGAAAATCTATACCCTGGTTAACTTTTGACTCCTGTCTGCATGTAGTTGAGTTTGTATATAACATTTTTTGGAGCCTGTAGTGCTCAGAATCCAGCAATTGTAAAAAGGAAGGTTTTCTTTCTCAGAGAGCAATTTGTGGCAATTTTCTTGCCCTTTGGCTTTCTATAGTTGTAATTCCCATTGATTGTTCAAATATTGCAAAGCATTTTGTGACATTCTCCTGTCCTTATGCTTTCTTATGTGGATTATCTCTTAGTGAATTCAGTATATGTATGTTCAGTAACTTTTAGGTTCCTTTTTTATTCCTCTTTCTTTCTATAATTCATGTGTATGTTTATGAATGATCTGATTCGAATGCTTTTGTGGGCATACTTCCACCCCTGGCAATCTCTCTCATTCCTATACCCAATTACAGAGATGAATGTTTGTCTACAGGTTATAGTCTATGTCTGACTCTTTAGGATTACTGTTGTCTTGAGAAATTCCCTTTTCCCTACTTAGTATTCCTTTACTGCAGACCCCTCTATAAAATATTTATGCAGGCCTATTCATTGAGTTGTAATCTCCTAGACCTAGGATTGTGTACTGGTTTCATCCTTCATACTACAATTCATACCCTAGTTTTGGTGCATCACCTAGTAGGTAGTTTGCTTTCAGTCATTTCCCTTTCATGCATTCCTTCTATCCCTTTCCCTCAAAATTTTACTTTCCTGTCTAGAAGCAAACTAAGGTGACTATCCAAGAGGAACTAGCCTAGAACCTGGAGGTCTCATCTCGGTTAGCAAAGGTCCCACAACCTTGAGATGATTCCCTTGTTATACTGGATTATCAAGACCAAGAGAGCTTGAGATCAGAGGTGCAAATTTAGTGTATAACAATTACCTAGAATAGTTGTTTTCTATGATTTTTAATAGTTCTTCTACTTGTTGTGCTTTTCATCTAATCTTTTGTATCTGGAATTCTTCTCATTTGCATCTTCAAAGAATCTATAACCTTTACTTGCTAATGAACTTAGTCTTTATTACCATGACTGGCTAAGCTTATGTTATGAAGCAGCTGCATTACCTTGAATGTTCACGGGCTGTAGACTTTGAAAGAACTTAGGTCCTCCTTCAATGGTTAATTACTGTTATCAAACTTATTGTTTCTTTTGTACCCGGTTGTTTTTGTACTCACAGCTGTGATTCTCTTTTCTAAAGTCCTTTGATAATAACAATTGCATTGAACTTACTTCTTTCTCAATCAATTTAATGTAGCAATTTCTTGAAAGATAGCATGGCCTTAATGTACCCAGATGTAGAAACTTGTTGTCAAATGATAATAATACAAACATTAAATAGATCCTCTTAAGATATGCTAAAAGAACATTTGTTGGTGAGGTTCGAGCACGGGCTTGTGACACCCACCAACACATATTCACTGAAAATTGTCTTGAAAATTCACTGTAGTATAAGCTTGACATGATGTAGCTAGAATTGTATTTCCCTACAACAAAAATTAGTCTGCAGTCTCCACATGAAGCAAACAGAATTAGTATAAAAACTAACTTTCATTCTATTTTATTCCTCCTTCATTTGCATTTTTGTGAACTTCTTCTATATACGATCATTCCCAGCATCAGTATTGCACTCTACATATTTGATACTAATGCCATTAAACTCATAACAGTACGTTATAACCTTGTAGTTAATGTTATGAACTTCATCTCCTTTCTTTTTCAAATAATGCATGCTTCAAAAATAGTAAGGATTTCATAAAGAAATGTCTCTTCTATATTATTATTCTATTAATGCAGATGTGCATCTTTTCATTCCATTGATGTTATCATTAAATATGCAGTCCTGGAAGTTTGATTGTAGCATGCTACTTTAGGGATTTATGTATCGGTTAGATCTGATTGGATCTAACACCATTTCCATATGCAGGACATGTCGCAGGATACAGGACATAATAAAGACCTAAGATGCATAAAAATAGAGACAAGGCCAAGGTCATGAAGATACAGACAATGCAGCTAATCAGTTCTAGAATTTAGAATACCTCTCACAGGCAATGCATGAACCCCTAGACTACATCATGATTCTCTCTTACTTCCTTTATTGCATATGGAACTAAAATATGTAACCTCTAAGGTACTCTTATTTACTACATTTAGTTGAATGCACAATGTAATGATCACTATAAATTTTGCAATTTTGAGCATGATCAATACTTAGAATACATAATCTGAGAATATAAATACACTGCAATGTATAATTCATCTTCATAAGCTGAATAGTAATTTCAAAGAGGTATACCTTTATGCACTCTTTTGATGTTTATAGTTATCATTTTGCATTTATATACTTCATTTTTGCATCAAAGCCATTTCTACAATTTAGGATAGCAACTGTTAAGTCCATACTATAATTTAAAGGTGAAATCAACTTACCAATTTAGTATGCAGACTAAATAGGTAACATTTTTGGTGACCTCTCAAGGGTGTTTTCCTGCTAAACAAAATAGACTAGCTGCCTTTTGCAATCCATGAGGCACAGAGTCAGAACTTTGATAAAACTAAACCTTCCAAACCTTAGAAAGCTTAGAAAACTCTGAAAAATTTTAAACACACCACTCTGAAAATTGAAAATTGAAACTAAAACTAAAATACCTCATGCTAGTTGTTTGGAAGTTTATACATGTCTGCCTTCAACATCATCATATTGGTGATATGCTAGTTCTGTGAGTGTCTTTACCTCATTCTGAGGTGTACATCTATATGATGATGCTAATGGGATACAGTGATTGATTTTTAAATAGCTAGCATGAAGTAGAAAAACAAATTTTAGTACATTTTCTGAATTGTGCACTTTCTCTTGAAAACTTGTCTTCTTTTCTGAAGTCTACAAGCTGTTAGGAAAGGTCATGGATGACTTGTTTTGGAGTGTGTCCATTGCACCTAATTCAAAAACTTGGAATGTCCAATGTTTCCCATTAGGATTAATGTATACATTTCTGAACAGTTCTACCATGAACTTGTATAACTTGCAGCCTTCAGAAAACTACTAACAACTAACTGAAACAAATTATTGACTAAAACTGAAATGTCCCCAGTACTTGGAGAAAGAAAGCTAAAAATAAAAACTACTAACCTACCCTAAGCTAACCAATCATCTGAGCCTCAGATACATCCATTAATAGATTGATTGAAATAGCTCCCTTTTCTCACCAATAATGGATGAGATGCATGCATACCTGCAACTAAAAATATATACAATATAACTTGAGGAATCTGAAACTACTGAAGCATATCTTGAACATAATAAACCAGATGACATAACTCTTGGATTTGATCAAGAACAATGCAGAAATGAGGTGATAAATGTGCTGGTTTTTCTCTATAATATCTGAAAACTCAGACTCAGGCTCCATTCTGAGAATATGCCTGATTGGGCAGCCCTTCGAGAGTTTAAACATGGGGCTCTCCTTGCTGATTTCTTTACTTTTTTCTAGTTTCTCATGGCTATCCTTCATTATTGATAGCCATATCAATTCCTTCTCTATGGACAAAGGATCATCATCTTCTGTCAAGCCAACTAGGAATTCATCAAAACTATTGATCCACTAGGAATCATGAGCACTTGGTTCTAGCTGGCATTCTTGCACATAATCTTTAAAAATAATGTCATCCAAAATAGAACAACTTGGAAAAGGCACCAATTCTAACCTCTTAACAATAAGCTTCTCACAGAAGTCTGCAATAATGTTGTCAAAACACTCTTCTAAGCTTTGATTAGCCTCTTTATCTTGAACACCTTGCTATACTGAAGTGACCAGAATCTCATCTTCCTTCTCTAGATCAACAAAAGAGGGTAACTCATCAAAGAGAAGTACAACCATCTCCTGGTGGTCAAAGTAGTCCCACTGATCTTGAGCTTCTTCTTCTTTTTCTATCATTTTTGAAACAATAACCTCCCTCTTGGCTTCTTGATGTGAAGATGACTCATATGGAACCATCCTAACAATTTCATAATCAGTTGTATTTGATTTACCTTCATGCTCTTGTATGAGGATAGGCCCCAATTCTTCATAAGGCTGCAATTGTTCTATAACAGGTGTTTGTGATAGAAGAATATCCCTAAAACTTGTGAATAAAGGCTTAACTAGCTCCTTATTTATACGTTCTCTAAACATGGGAGTTATCCAAATTGGAATTTCACATTCAATAGACTTAGGAGACTCACCTTGCCCAAAATGCATGAAGCTTGGAACTTTATGCTCAGGAGTCTTCTGTTCAGCCATTTGTAACTTCATCTTTGCTTCCTTAACAACAATTTGACGATCAAGTTCTTCTTCCCATTGTTTCACTTGCTGCTCATATAATTGATCCTCACTTCCTTGCTCTTGATTTGGATTAACAAGCTTGCTAGGCTTAGAAGAATCCTTATCTTCTTCTTGGGAAGTGAAATTTTGAGTTTCAAGAGAACCTGCAAGAAACACTTGCACAATCTATGCATTTCCTTGAAAATAAGAAGGTAGTTCCCGAGATACAATTGGCTGACCTTTATTAAGTACAGGATCATCTTCCACCAACTCCATTGTGTTAAACATATTAATTCCCATTTCAAACAATGGATTCAGAAAAGTACCAGGTGGATAAGTCTCCTCCTTTGTAGCTACTAATTTCTCTTTATATCTCTTCTTCTGAGCTTCCAACTGTCTTGCTAGCTCTTGATTATGAAGATAAGCCTGCTAATCTAAACTCTCTTGCTCATGTATATAATCTTGATACAAGCATTCTTCTAGCTGTGATTGGATTTCACGCTCTCTTTTGATATCATCAATCTGTTTGCCTAAATCCTACATTAAAACTTGAATACTTTCTTGTCCCTTCCTATGATTTTGTAATTCTTGCTCAAGTTGAAGTTCTTCAGATTGACCTTCATGATATGCCTGATAATCTAACTACTAGTGTTTGAGCTTTTCTACCCATGATCCCTCTTGTTGAAGGGCCTTCACATAAGCATGTGCAAGGAAGTATTGATTGGGGGCATACTGAACATATCGATAGCCTCTTGAGGTATAGTAATTTGTACTAAAAATAGGCTTAGGATGGCTTTCATATGGATGATAATTAGCCCTTTGAGTATTACATTCATGGTCAGGTGGTGGATATTCTTGCTACCCACAATAATATGACATTTCTATTCATGTAGTAATCTGAAATTCTGAATATAAAAAATGATCTGAAAAATACCATCACTTGACCTTTGAAACCATCAGATCCTTGGTATAGAGTCACCAAGTATGTGTTTGAATCCTACCTCCAAAGGCTGAAATACTATTGGCCACACCAAAACAACAATGATATGAAGCTCAACCAAACTGTGAAACAGTTGAGTCCCACCGGGTGTGCCAAAAACTATTGTCAATCAGGATTGCGCCTATAGCTTGATGCAGAATCTAGCTATCGTATTGAAACATGAAAACATTCTCACTGATGGGGAAGAGAATGAATCTCTAGATTCTAGGCTGGTTCCTCTTGGATTTGGAATATCACTTGTGCACAAATTTGTATAAAGAAAGGGATGAAAGGAATAATGTAATGAACTCTAAACCTAAACAAGGTGATACACCAAAACTAATACGTAACTTAAACTAACCTAGCATAGAACTTTTAAAGATAATTATGGCTCTCGGTACCTAGACAAACATGCAACTATAAAAGTGTTTCTATGTAAGGACCTGTAATATTTTGCACAGATAGGGAAACAATGCTTCACCAAATCACTGCAAAAGTTAGGACACAAACAATAGACCTCTAATAGCAAGTATCAAGATTCAAAATGTAACAAGGAATGCAGCTAAGATTAAAGCTAACACAACATCAAAGCAATTAAACTCACAGTATTACACTTTGAAACAAATGGGAAGGAACATATATCTGCATTTATCAATGCTGGAATAATTCTTTGCTACAATTGTCTTACAATTCTCTCTCAAGTTTGCAATATGCAAAACAAGTGTGCCCAAAAGAAGATCATCAATAATGAGGTGAAAATAAAATAAATAGAGCTCCAAAACCCTAACTTGTATGCATGAGAAAACCCTCCAAAATAAGGAGTCAAACTGTCAAAAAGTGAAGTCAAAGTGGTCCTTGAACTCCCTCAAGTCATGTGTAACTGGACTACCACTCAGAATCCTCTCTAAACTGCTCCACAACTCCAAAAATCATGCCTATTACAAGTGGGTTGGATATGAACAAAAAGCCCACCAAATCCAAAGTGTAACTGCTAGAAACTAGGAGTAAACTGCTCCAAAAGGCCTCTCAACTATCAATAACTAATGGAGAACTCAAAAATGAACTCAAAGTAACTCCATGATGCCATAACTACACCATCAACTGACTAGAACTGAAAGAATTCCTATCTGAATGAGCAAAGAATGAGTGGTCAATTAAAGTCAACACTCAAAAAGAGTGAGACTTAACTAGATTCAACACTCAAAAGACCCTCCCATAAATTGATCTCTAAGAATAATTAATAATTATTTGTCTTATAATTATGACAAATAATTAATATTATTCACAATTAGGCACAAGGGAATAATCATTCTAAGATTTAATAATTATTTATCCATTAATTATTACATGATAATACTTTAACAAATAATTAAATTATTTGCTTCAAGAATTAACATATAATAAGTTTAGTTAATAAATAATTATTATGAATAAAAGCATAACCCTAAAAATGCCTAACATAACCTAACTCAAAACCTAACTTCTTTTCAACATGACCTTATCTCCAAATATATCTATTTTATTACAATGGCACGTGAAGAAGTTGTCATGGCATATGAAGAAGCTATCGTGCCTTGTGATTAATCTGCAACATTTACTTCTCTCTGACAACAAACTTCAAACTTTATTAGAACTTGGCATATTGCATTCTCTGTTTCATTTTCCAAGGCATTAGTTGGGAAAAAAGTTTAGGGTTATCTTGTTGTTGTTGTTTGGGGGCCGCCATGTTTTGTCTTCAGAACTTGTTGTTCCTCATCGCTTTTGCTTCAAATCTAGAGTTCGTACTGTGATTGGAAGCTCACATTTTTGTCTTTATTTGTGACTTGGCCTGAGATTTTATTCATGTAACCATTTTGAATTCAGGCTCTATTCTTCATCCTTCTCTAACCATGATATCTTGGATATGGAACTCATAGTTTTATTGGCAGTCAGTATTTAAACATGACTTGAACTATTCAAATCCATGAACTCCTATCAATCTAAAACTTGGGTTGTGAAAAAGTCTCAAGCTGGGCTTTGCTTGACTGGTGATTAACTCAAACTCGAGCTTCTACTGGTACTTGTCTATTTGTTTATTCCTATACTAGATTTCCTCAAGGTTGGAAATTTGGCCATTGACTATTCAACATAGCATTACTCCAAGCATCATGATGAACATAGGCTTGAACTGAAGCTTCTCGGCTTTCACTGGCAGTTTGACTTGTCTTGACTCATAATTTGGGATTTATCAGTGCTTTGAGATAAGTAAACCTTTCCACTATTGTTATTTTCTTAGCTTGTACATATTGGCTCCTCAAGGTCGAGCTTATTCCTCTTTCCATTGTGCAATAAACTTAGGCTTTTCTTTACTATTGAAAAGATAAAATGTTGAGAGTTTCCTTTACATGTATATGCTATGAGATATCTTTGAAAGCTTACATTAGAATTTTCAATGTCAGGTTGTTTATACTTATCATACTTTAATGGTAGATAATATTTTGTTGCACCCTTATAATTGTTTAAAGCTAGGGCTAATTATACATAGCTTGCCCTCACTTTGCTACTTTTCCACCAAAAACCCCAAGTTTCTACATCTAAAACTAAAGCCTCTAAAGCTAAGTATTCTTGACCAGGAGCAAGATAACTTTCAAGGGTTCCACCGAATGCAATACCCATAGGTTTGTGACATGGTTTATACACTCTACCAAGAAAATGCAGGTGGCTATAAGGAAATTTCTTGTCACATCCATCTTCATCCTAAGACCAAAACTTGTTCATTCCTTTGCCATGCTAAGAATATCTTCCACCTTTGTTCTATGAAGAGTTTCTCCCATTGCTTGAATATTTCCTATTCTTTATCTCAGAATATAGTTCCATTATGCATAAAATCTGAAGTATTTTACTGTCTTCATTCTTTATTTTGCTCAACTTGGGCTCAAGTTTCCTATTTATGAAACCCTTGACTGTGAATGTAACCAAGAACTATAAATTTATGGGATAAGGATTGTGATCATTACCGAAAAAACACAAGCTGTGATTCAAATTAGCTCAGCTTTGAAAACTAATTTGGACCATGAGCCTTATTTGAATCATGCCTCTGAATTGCATATAATCAGCAACTCACGGGTTTTCACTTTAAATCTGGAACCTGGCTTCAATTTTGACACAACTTCTTCTCTTGTTACTTAGAATAGTTGTTTTCTGTTATTTTTAATAGTTCTACTTGCTATGCTTTTCATCTGATCTTTGGTATCTGGAATTCTTCTCATCTGCATCTTCAAAGAATCTGTAACCTTTACTTGCTAATGAACTCGGTCTTTATTACCATGACTGGCTGAGCTTATGTTATGAAGCAGCTGCATTACCTTGAATGTTCACGGGCTGTAGACTTTGAAAGAACTCAGGTCCTCCTTCAATGCTTAATTACTATTATCAGACTTATTGTTTCTTTTTTACCTAGCTATTTTTGTACTCATAGCTATGATTCTCTTTGCTAAAGTCCTTTGATAATAACAATTGCATTGAACTTACTTCTTTCTCAATCAATTTAATGTAGCAATTTCTTGAAAGACAGCATGGCCTTAATGTACCTGGATGTAGAAACTTGTTGTAAAATGATAATAATACAACCATTAAATAGATCCTCTTAAGATATGATGAAAGAACATTTGTTGGTGAGGTTCGAGCATGGGCTCGTGACACCCACCAACACATATTCACTGAAAATTGTCTTGAAAATTCACTGTAGTATAAGTTTGACATGACGTAGCTAGAATTGTATATCCCTGTAGCAAAAATTAGTCTCCAGTCTACACATGAAGCAAACAGAATTAGTATAAAAACCGACTTTAATTCTATTTTATTCCTCCTTCATTTGCATTTTTTGTGTACTTCTTCTATATATGATCATTCCCAACATCAGTATTGCACTCTACATATTTGATACTAATGCCATTAAACTCATAACAACATGTAATAACCTTGTAGTTAATGTTATGAACTTCATCTCCTTTCTTTTTCAAATAATGCATGCTTCAAAAATAATAAGGATTTCATAAAGAAATGTCTCTTCTATATTATTATTCTGTTAATGCAGATGTGCATCTTTTCATTGCATTGATGTTATTATTAAATATGCAGTCCTGGAAGTTTGATTGTAGCATGTTGCTTTAGGGATTTATGTATTGCTTAGACCTAAGATGCAGAAAAATAGAGACAAGGCCAAGGTCATGAAGATTCAAACAATGCATCTAATCAGTTCCAGAATGTAGAAGACCTCTCACAGGCAATGCATGAACCCCTAGACTACATCATGCTTCTCTCTTACTTCCTTTATTGCATATGTACTTAAATATGTAACCTCTAAGGGACTCTTATTTACTACATTCAGTTGAATGCACAATGTAATGATCACTATAAATTTTGCAATTTTGAGCATGCTCAATACTTAGAATACATAATCTGAGAATATAAATGCACTGCAATGTATAATTCATCTTCATAAGCTGAATAGTAATTTCAAAGAGGTATACCTTTATGCACTCTTTTGATGTTTATAGTTATCATTCTACATTTATATACTTCATTTTTGCATGAAAGCCATTTTTACAATTTAGGACAGCAACTGTTAAGTCCATACTGTAATTTAAAGGTGAAATCAACTTACCAATTTAGTATGTAGACTAAATAGGTAACAATAGTCATGTTCCACATAATACTTCATTGAATCACCAATACCAGCTAGATGAAATTTCATCAGACTTTTCCATGCACGAAAGTTCTCTTTGTTCAACTTTGGTACCTCCTTTTTATACATATTGATCATTAGCTTGAAGTACATTCAAAATTTTCACTGTAATCACCAACAACTCTGATACCAATTTGTTAGAATTATTTCAAACAATAGAAAGGGGGGTGAATCAATTATTCTCATGTCTAGATGTACCAATTGAACTTTCTAGCACTTCAACAATCTTAGATCTAATCACCAACACAACTCGGTCTCTAAAGTATATATCAGAAACATATAACATGTAGTCCATTGTCTAAAAGTAATTAACTTGCATAATATAACAACATTCACATCAAAACATTCACACAAGTATAACACCAGGATTTATAGTGGAAACCCAACTTGGGAAAAACCACTTTATAACATGCTACTGATATTTCACTCTTCTGAAGTGAGCTCTGTGAAAATCCAACCCTGTTAAAGGTTTACAAACACACTACTAGATGTGACCCTATTAAAGGATTTTAACACTCTATCAAAAGTGACTTGGTTAAAGGATTTAAGTACATTCCATTAGAATGACACCTTGATTAAAGGATTTATACAATGATTGTTAGGTCAACCTTGAGTAAAGGATTTAGACTGATACAATGGTTAGAAAGTAACAATAGTTTTTGATCTAAAAAACATACAACTCACTTTGCAAATGCAGATCCACTTTGCACATATATGTTGATTTATTGACTGAGCTCCATTTCCATCTCCATCACTGATCTTCTTGGAATTCACTTCAAGAAATGACAACTCTGATCAACTCCTTCACAATTTCACCTTCAGTCTTCTACTTAGAATTATTAGTCAATAACATTAACAACTTCAGCTCCTTGTTGTAACCTCACAATTAGGTTTTCCTTTATACCTCTTTGATTAGGTAGATCCATCTTTTTCTTCTTAGTCTCCTTTGTAGATCTTAGGTTTAGGTCAAATTTGTCGAATCCTTCCATCATTTAAGTTCTTCATCCTTCCTTCTAGATACATCTTCAAACTTCTCATCGAATCCATAATAAAATGATTTACCATGCATTAAATACTCCATACAATAAATTAATAAAGTCAACATGATTTACATATCCCAAGAATTCAACTAAGTTAGCTGGGAATCTCAATTCTTTCTCCAGATGTAAATTACTAATACTCGATCAATACTGTGTTCATCACCTCGGTCATCACTGTATATCTATGTCATCTCTACAAACTGTCTTCCTCAGCTAACACTGTCTTTATTCATTAATTTCCTATCACTCAGCTTATATTGATGTTTGGTCAACACTAAATTTTCTCAACAGATACTGGCACTCGGTTGACACTAACATCACTTGGCTTAAACTAGATTTCTTCACTTTTTCTCGGTTAAGCCTACTTCTTTAGTCTTTTTTCTTACTTAGATAAACAATACATTATCTTATTAATGTGCCAACCAATCAAGTACCCATTGAAGTATATATCAAATAACTCAACCTTTCTTTAGGTTCTCGTGTTATCTCCTTGTCCTAATCCTCTTCATCAATCAATAGATATGGTAGTCTCCTAGATAGCAATTGTCTTACTAGTTAAGGCTTGACATCAATGATAATACAACAATTGTTTCAATTACAATTTCTAACATATATACATATATATATGTATATACATACATACATACATACATACATACATACATATATATATATATATATATATATATATATATATATATATATATATATATATATATATATATATATATATATATATATATATATATATATATCTGTGTGTGTGTGTGTATGTATGTATGTATATACATACATATATTTACACACACACACACAGATATATATATATATATATATATATGTGTGTGTGTGTGTGTGTGTAATTATATACATATATCTATATATATATTGATGAAGGGTACTCCCATTAATACCACAAACGTATAATGAAAATAGAGAAACATTCACAATTCGCAAGAACATAAAATGCGCTTCTTATTATCTCCCCAAGTATGGAATTATAAATTTCAGAATTACAACATGCAAAGCCACATTGACATTTCCTTACAATATTCTATATGAAAAAGCCTTGAATTATTACCCAAACTATCCAGAACTTCCCTAGACAACACTACGAGCCTTCCTTATATAAGCAATTTTCCACCACCCGGGAAGGTTCTAGATATCTTAGCCCTTAAGGCCGACCAATCCTAGAATTATTTTACTTTTCATTTTATTACATTAGAGTCAGCTCAAAACAACTTTCGAAACTCAAAAGAAAGTTTGAAGGAAATTTATTTTTCTTCCATTTCAGGTAGTGCAACTTCTGGAGACCATAAGTCATCGCTTGTTGACCGATTGGCTATTATGACCCTATTTTGGAAAGGGTGCAAAGTGTTCTATAATTCTCAACTTGCACAAATTTCCAATTAGTTGAAGTTTCAACCCCCTTCGGAGCCTCTAAAGCCTTCAAAACTTAGTTCAAAGTTTCTGTACCCTGTTGCCAATACCAAAAAAATTCAATATCTCCAAAACTAGACTTGATCTGGCAATAAAATTTTACTGGCAAGCTGATATGACCAACGTGAACCTCCAGGGAACAAAATAGACCATTCTGAGCTCAAATGAAAAACTTACTAAAAATAATAAATTTCCCAAAATAGAAGGTCTGCACAAGATAGTCCTTATTGAAAAGAAACTAGAAATATTTTTGGGTGATGCATGATTTCCCTTACACCCAAGATGCTCCTGCATCAGACACTAAAGGTAATTTGAGAAGTGACCCTATCACATCTCAGGCATGCAAAGGAAAACCAAGACACTTAACCTCCTCCCTTTTCAGCCATGATGGATCTTCTACAGGTCATCCTTTCCATTTGACCAGATATTCTTCATATGTCATGTTCCATGTGCTTTTGCTAACATGACTATCTAGTATATCCTCAATCTCCTTGGTAATTGAAGTAGTTGTTGATATATTCCACTGTGATTCTATGATCTCATCTTCAACACCCCCTTCATGATACTCTATCAGATCTAAAATGTTAAATACTAGTGAAATATTCATCTTAGTAGGCAATTCTACCTCATAGGAATTTCCTGAATCATGCTTCTTCAATATCTTACATGGCCCAAACTTCTTCATTTTCAACTTTTTATATGTACCCAATGGAAATCTCTCTTTTCACAAATCAACCATGACTTCATCCCCAACCTAAAATTCCTTATACCTCCTTTTCTAATCTGACTTAGCCTTATACTATGCATTCATCTTGGTAATGTGCTTCCTTACCTCCTCATGGATGTTTTTCAAATGTTCTGCAAAATCCTCAATTTCAAAACTACTTATCTCTCTTTTGTCTATCTTCCTCAACTTAGAAGCATTTTTGGGACTACTTCCATATACAATCTAAAATGGTGATTTACTAGTGATCCTATTGAAAAAATTATTTTATGCAAATTCTACCTATGGTAAAATCAAATCTCATCTAGTTGGCTTATCTCCAACCAAACATCTCAGCAAATTTTTCAAAATCCTATTCACCACCTCTACCTGTCCATCAGTCTGTGGATGATGTGATGAGCTAAACTTCAAATATTTCTTTACCTTCTTCCACAATGTATGCTAGAAATATCCAACAAACTTAGTGTCTTGATCTGAAACTATGCTCTTTGGAAAACCATGTAGTCTCACCACTTCTCTAAAAAACAATTCCGCTACATGAACAAAATCATTAGTCTTCTTGCAGGGAATGAAATGTGTCATCTTTGAAAACTTGTCAACCACCACAAAAATTGAATCATGTCCCCACTGAGTTCTTGGTAAACCAAGAATAAAATCCATACTGATGTCCTCCCATGGCTTCTCTATTACATGTAATGGTTGATACAACCCTATATTCTACTTTGCTCCTTTTACCATTTGACATACTCTACAACTCTGTACAAAATTCTTGACATCTTAATTCAACTATGGCCAGTAATAATTCTCCCTAACCAAAGAAAAGGTTTTATCTTGACCAAAATGTCCAACCAAACCTCTGCTATGCTTATCCTAGATGAGATTCTCCATCATAGAACTTTGTGGAATGTACAACTAGCTCCCTCTGAATAGCATACCATCCTAGATGATGAAATCCAACCACTTTGTTCTATCTAGAGTAACAGGTTATGTACAAGTTTTCCAAGCTTCACCAAAATTAGGATCCTTTGGATACAAACTCTTGAGTTCCTTGAACCCAACCACCTCAATCTTCATCTTTGTCAACAAAATTTTCCTTCTGCTAGGAGCATCTGTGACCTTGTTAGACTTTCCACTCTTGTGTTTCAAAACAAATGTGTAACTCTGCAAAAACTCAACCCATTTCAAATGCATCTAATTCAAATTTCCTTGACTAATCAAATATTACAAATCTTGATGATCAGTGTATGAAACAAACTCCTTAGGAAGTAGATAGTGTCTCCACCTCTTCAATGCCCAAACTATAGCATAAAATTTCTGATCATAAACAAAATATTTCCTCTTGGCATCATTTAACTTCTCACTAAAATAAGTAACATGTTTACCTTCTTGGCTAACAACAACTCCTATTGCAATACCACTAGCATCACCGTCCACTTGAAACACCTTATTAAAATCTGGAAGTGTTAAAACAAGCTTTTCTATAACTTTTTGTTTCAACGGTTTAAAACTCTTATCTGCCCTAGTAGTATACTTAAACTCTTTCCTATCTCCCCTCATTATTTCATTCAAGGGTCTACAAATACTACTAAAGCTCCTAACAAACTACCTATAAAATATTTCCAAACCATGAAAAGATCTTACCTCAGTAGCACTCCTTGGAGTAGGCCATTTGAGGATAGCCTTTACTTTCTCTGGGTCCATTTTTAGACCTTCTTCTGAAACTACAAATCCCAGATACACTAACTCCTTCTTCACAAAACTACACTTCTTCAAATTAATCAACAATTTCTTTTCCCTTAACTTCTCCAACACCCTACAGATATTCATTATATTCTCCTCCAATTTCTTACTAAATATCAAAATATCATCTAGGTAAATAATGACAAACTTACCCATAAATTCTTTTAGAACCTCATTAATGAGCTGCATGAAAGTTCTCAGTGCATTGGTTAGCCCAAAAGGCATGAATAACCACTCATACGACCCTTCCTTTGTCTTTAAGGTAGTCTTCCATTCATCCCCTTCTCTGACCCAAATCTGGTGATATCCACTCTTCAGATCTATCTTTTTGAAATACATAGCTTCACTCAAATAGTCCATAATATCATCCATCCATGAAAATGGAAATTTGTACTTGATTGTGATCTTATTTATAGCCCTAGATTTTGTACACATTCTCCATTCTCCATTCTTCTTTGGTGCTAATATTGATGGTACAACACATGGACTCAGAGTCTCTTGAATCAACCCCTTCTACAACAACTCATGTACTTGTCTGTTCAACTCTTCACTTTTTGCTGGTGTCATTCTATGTGCTGCCTTATTTGGAAAACTAGCTCCTAAAATCAAGTCCATCTAATGACTGATCTTCCTTACATGTGGTAATCCATCAGGAACATTATCAGATACAATATCCTAAAACTCATTCAACAAATCTACAACTTTTGCAGTTACATCTTCTACTTCTTATTTATCAGCTTTTGGAATTAAAGAAAAACACATATGCTCATGCCTCATGCCCTCTAGGAACTTTCTTCCATCAAAAAAAATTATTCTTGCATTATTACATACATTTTCTTCTATGTCCTTCAATGGCTTTAGCTTATGTCGTACTCCATCCTTTGTCAAGGAACAGGTATTTGCACGACCATCATGTACATCATGTCTGTCAAACTACCACAACCTACCCAACAACATATGCATTACATCCATGGGTATGATATCACATAGTACCTCATCATGGTATCCCCCAATCTTGAACTTCACTAAAAATTGTTCATTGATCATGACCTTGTGGTCATCCTGCACCCAAATGATCTGGTATGGATGTGGGTGTTTCTGCCTCTTGAGATTCAACTTTGTGAACATCTCTTTTGAAACCAAATTGTCAGTGCTTCCACTATTGATAATCACATCACAATATTTATCCTCACACTTGCGTCTAGTGTGAAACAAGCTCTTCCTTTGCTCAGGTTCATTCTCACCACTCAGCAGGACTCTTATGTTAGTTAGGTCTTCTCCTCTTTCAACATCTTTAGAATGTGATGATTTGGCATCTTCATCCACATGTGCAACTCTATCTTTCCCTTTAGTTCTCCTATATGTCCTTCCTTGACATTGTGGACATTCGTATGCCCTATGACTTTCTTCTTGTTAGGAATGGGAACACTGAGAGGGGGGTTGAATCAGTGTTCTATCTATTATTACTTTTTCTGATATCTTGAATCTTAACTTAACTATTGAAGTACTGAAATGAATATCAATGCAAGTAGGTAAACAACCACAACACAAAACACCAAATATGATTACGGAGAAACCCAAATAGGTAAAAACCTCAGTGGGAATTGACACCCACTAAGAACTGCACTAGTGTATTATGATCCATGTTAGAAGATCTTACAACCCTGTAGGGAGTTGATCTTTACAATGCAATAAGTACAGTGACTTGGTCAAGGGTCAAACCCTGTTAGGAGTCTTTTACAATAACCCTATTAGGGGTGGTGGCTCACTACCAGAGCTCACTTCTCAATGAGAAGGCTACAACCTCTTCGATATCAAATACACACTATATCTGCCAATAGTGAACTATTTCTTTGACACTACTTGTCTAATCAGTTTCTTTTGTGCACTAATGCTTTAACCTCTTGTAAAGCTCTACAACATTCTAACTTCTCTTTCCATACTTTTTCTCTACTACTATTTGTGTGTGTGAAAATTGTACCTGATCTGTAGACACAACACTCAGTAAAACATTAGAGGTTAGCAAAAATCAAAATCATGCAAAATTGAAATCTAATCTAACCAAGTGATTTACTGTCTTCTAGTAGGTGCGAGATTAATGTTCTCAGATTGTAATCAAGATCAGTGACCTAGACGACACCTAAATGAAGGATTTGAATGCAAAAGATGAATATGAAATTGAATGCAATTAATCTATATTTTTTATATTTTCTATGCAATAATAATTGTAAAAACTGATATGAAATCTATACTAATATGGAAATTGATATGCAATGCTAATCTAGGAATGAAATTCTAATATGATATGCTAAAATATGAATGATCTCACAAAGATGTCGATTTGCAAGAGCTTTGATTCTTCAATTCCAATTCTCCAGTGTGATTGTGCAAAATATGAGATGAGATATGAAGAGCTAAAGCCTTTAATTTATAGAAATCCAGGGCTTTGGAGGTGCATGGGAAAAAGCCATAAATCACTCAAATTAACTCATCTTGATTTTTGAGTTATCTGATCATGAAAGATAGTTAATTCTCAAAATCATGCAAAAATAGCTTTTTAACTCAAATTAGAGTTTAGATCAGCTTTTTGAACTCCAAAAGGATGTTGAGTTCCAAAAAGTTAACAACTTGCATTGATTTTCTGATTTGGAGTTTAACTGTTTCTTTTGAATATGCATAATAATTAAGAATTAAATAAATAAATAAAGTGATTTATCCTCAACTCAACTGATTTTTGAAAATAAATAATTAATTTATGGGTTGATTAACTATTTATTCAAACTTTTATTAAAAACTATATTATTAAATAATGACAACATGCTTTAATTAATTAAATAAGAATTTAATCAATTAAAGATAGGAATTTTGATTTATTGTCAAAATTAAATAATACAATTAATAATAGATAGAATTAAATTTAATTAAACAATTAAGTGGCAAATATTAAATCTAATTAATTAAATATGAAAATATTCAATTAATCAAACTTAGGATAAATGTGATTTATTGCCAAATAATCATTAAATTAAAGATAATTAAGATAATTAGGAATATTGCTAGGAATATTCCCCGATGCAAAATTTAAGATAATCAATTATGATTTGATGATGCTTAGATGTGCCTTAGATTAGGACTTTGATGTTGATTTCATTTGATTTGATGATATAAGAGGTTAATGAACTTATAGCCCATTTTTGGGGTATTACATTTTGCCCCTCTTTGAATTACTGTGTGAAGTGTAGTGGTTCAATGATAGTCTGTGTTTGATAAAGATATGAAACTGATTCAAAAGATAAACCGATTTCAAGATAGAAACCGATTGAAAGATATTGAGATAGGAGTTGATTGATATTGAATTGATATGGAGATAATAGGTCCTGAATGACCAAAGATAATGTTCACTATAGCAGCGATGAACCTATGATTGTGAAAAAGTATCCAAAATGCCTGATTCTGAACCTTAGGATTGATAAGAAGTGAGTGACCCGTTCTAGACTCGATTGTCTTAGCAGAACTAGCAAGTATCACATCCAAACCCTTCAGTTGTCGAAGAACCAAGGAAAGAACACTATGATCTGATGGTTGCAAAAACTGGTACAGTTTACAAGATTAGGAGAATACCAGATTGATATGGATCGATGAATCTAATATGCCCCAAGTGATGATAGATTTGCCCCGAGCAATGAGGACTTTTGATGAATCAGCGACTAGACGTGATTGTTGTCTTGATCACTGATGAAAGATATTGATAGATTTGATTGATAGAATTTGATTTAAAGACTTTGAATGATGTGCAATACCATGCCCCCTTCAGGATTAAAATTGAAATCTGACAAGAAAAAGTTAGCGTTGATTGTTTAGAAGCATGTTAATTGATTTGAGAAGTGGTTATATACGTCCGAGAATGCATTCTGCATCGTTTGGAAGGTCTTGGAGACCAAGGTTGACAAAGTTTGACCATGAGTTGACAATGGTTGACCAAGTGGAAATTTTGATAGTTTGATGTAAGATAATCAGTTGAGTTGAATACTAGATTTCTTGTGATGATTGAAGGTCGATTATGCAAGCAGTAGACCGTCCTAGGTCCAAAAAATTTTAAATCATGATTTTAACATAATAAATGATCTCAGATTTCAATTTTGATCCTGAAAATGGATTCAGAACATCGAAATTAGCCAGGGGTGCAATTTTCATAGAAAATAGAGCACTTTTAAAAATTAGGTCAAAAGCTATATAAAGGCCGGAAGGGTCATTTTCAATCCATTTTAACCCTTTGACTTTAGAAATTTTGTGGAGCCCTCTGAGTGAGAAAAAATGGTAGACCAGTGAGAACTGAAGGTACCTGTGAGTTCGCACCATTTTGAGTGCAGCCGGAGACATGACAGACTGCGACAGTATGGACATCTGGTAGGTGGACCTCTGTTTACCCCTGAAAATGCATGTTTTTGATGATTTATAGCATTTTTAATTTTTTCCATACGCGTTTTTAGTTTTTAAATTTCGTATGTCTAGAAACTCATACGAGTCCCAGCCCAGGCTCGTATGACATTTCATTTTAGTTTAGAATGTTGTTTCGTCCATGCCCAAGTGTCATATGATAGGGACCCTTGTGTCGTACGACATTTCATCAGGTCCCTTAAAACTCGTATGAATCTGGGTGAAGTGTCGTATAACTATGAATTGTTGTTTGGTATGTTGTGGAATGTCGTATGACATTTCACGCTAGTCTGGAATGTCGTTTGAAAAATAGAGTGTGAAAAACTCATTTTTAGGTCAAAAATCAAACTTTTCTGATCCTTTTTCCTGATTGCGGATACTTTGCCCCACCTTCTGAAACTTCAAAACTGTGTATTCTGATACTCTTGGCCTGATTTTGAAGTGAATTTCTGACAAAACACCCTATTTCTCTATGATTTAGGTCACCTATCCTAATGTACATGTTCGCCATTCTTATCTGGCCACCCAGAGATTGTGTGTCACTTTGTCAGACCCGATGAGGGTTCATCTCGCTGCCTACGGATTTGAGCACCTGATTCATTTACCCGATATTAGGGTAAATCATGGTTTATTGACTGCCTTGATTGAGAGGTTTCATTCTAAGACCCAGACTTTCCACCTTCCGACTGGGGAGATTACTGTGACCCTTGAGGATGTGTATAGGATTCTTCACATTCCTTTTCATGCTCTGCGGCATCCTGAGTATGTCAGTGGAGGATCGTGGGGACTACATGCATTCAGATGACTATTTGGTGATGAGACCCAGCTGACTGGGTCTATATCCTGGGAGACACTTGTGCAGAGATATGGTCAGACACATCACCTAGAGTGTATCATTGTGGGGATGATCGAAGAGTTGATTATGCCTGGCCGTCAGTAGAATGGCTGCTTGATGGGATGGGCACCTATGGTAGCACTCTTGATGGCTACACCTACTGAGCTTGCCTGGGGTCAGTGTCTATTGGCACACTTGTATTCCAAGATGCACGAGGTCATGTATCAGGACTGCAAGACATTTGCTTCAGGAGTGGTGGTACTGCAGATGTGGGCTTGGGAGCATATCCCAATTTTGAGACCAGTTTTCTAGAGTCAGTGACAGC
This sequence comes from Chamaecyparis obtusa, assembly GCA_027943335.1. NCBI lineage: Eukaryota > Viridiplantae > Streptophyta > Pinopsida > Cupressales > Cupressaceae > Chamaecyparis > Chamaecyparis obtusa. Next base: position 296,555 of record BSBK01011850.1, read on the forward strand.
CACAAGAGCCGGTTATATATACGTATGCTGGTTATGTTACTCAGGTTTGCATAGGTCACACCGAGTATTTCTGTCGATTCTTGGATGACATGACCTTCATGATCTAGAGACCATATGTATAGATAGAGGCCTGGCCTACTGCGAGAGAGAAGTTTTCATTCATTGTTCAGAGGAGGATATTGATAGGATGGACCTCCACCATCTTGGAGAGATTTTTGATTACCAGAGTCTGGCATCAGTATGGATGCATTCAAGATGTCCCGTAGGATTATACTACTTATGCCCACATTATGCATGAGATAGGGCTTGGATGGGCACCACGTCTGAGTTATACTGTATGCGCTGAGGAGTATCACCAGATTATTGGTAGGGATTGGGACTACCTTCCACAGGTGGTTGATGCAGGTGTGACAGATGCATATGTGGCATGGCTTGCTGATCACCAGTTTCACCAATTTTTTGATCCGACAGAGATGATACCCTCCATGGAGGAGGCTATGGATGTTACAGGGGCTCCTATGAGAGCAGGATCGAGACCACAGGTGGTACACCCTACTCCTCTGAGACAAAGAGCTATGGCTCCTTTACAGAGAGCACCAGGGCATGGGAGGCCTCCATGTCCTTCTACATCTATAGAGGGCACATCTTTCGGCACACAGAGACAGAGTCGAGGTGAGAGTGGCACACTGGGTAGAGTAGGATCTACAGATGATGTTCTAGGAGCTGAGCAGTTTCCAAGTGGGACCAGTAGGGATGACACATTTGATTTGGGTACTGAGGTTAGATGCTGTCAGGTGCAGAGGGTGAGCATTCCTTCACATGCAGATCAACTAGCACAGCCAGCACAGGACATAGATATGCCATCAGCTAATGCAGAGCCTGCAGTTCCTCTTACTTCAGCCAAGATTATCAGATGGCTTAGAGTTCATGTCTGGGACCTGAAGATAGAGCAGGCCAGATTAGAGGAGAGGCATCGAGAGGTAGATAGATAGTGTACAGAGTAGTGCACAAAGATACAGAGATTACAGGTAGAGGTGATTCATTAGACTGCGTGGGCCTCATATTATGTATCTACGTACTATGCAGTAGTCCCTGCAGCATAGAGAGTGCCTACCTATTCTCAGTATATGGCAGCATCAGAGGGAGCTAGGGCACCACGAGTGGAGCAGATACTAGATGCATTGCCTCCTCCTCCACCAGATGTAGAGGAGCATGCTGAAAGTTGATTTCCCTTCTCATCTGTTACTTTCTCACTGATACATTGTTGTGTCTGATAGCTCTACGGAGTTCATTCTTTTGTACCCTGTGCCAGTAGTGCACCCCTGACTATTTGAGATTTTTGATATATGTATGAGATTGATATTTTTGGTTGTGACATCATGTGTACTTGTCATTCTTGTTATGTATGATGATATCATGTGATGTTAATGCTATGAGTAGTGTAGAATGTATGTATAGATCAATGCAATGCAATGATTTCTTTCATATGTATGAATGTTATGCAGATGTAATGATTATGGAAATATGTATGTTTATGCAATGGATGTAAATGTAATGTAATAAATGTTTATGATATGATATGTAAATGCAACGATACACATGATATGTTTCACAGGTTGATGAAGACAAGTACTCAGTCTTATGTCAAAAAGATGGTTAACCCAAGAGGATCATTGCTTGCGATTCTGTGAAGAGACCTTCGAGTTAGGTTCAGCTCTTGTTAGATTTGAAGATGTGATTGATTAATCATTTACATGTTGAAGTTCATTTAATCATTGTGAGATCATGCAAACATTCAAAATGCAATGAGACATGCAAAATGAAATGCAACCTAAGACCTAGGACCTAGTCACTGATCATATGTCGATTTGTTATCATCATTGAACTTTTAGGTAACCGGATAAATCAATACAATGCCCACTAGCTATGAAACCATAGACATATGAATATCAATTTGTATGCGCAAGAATCAATACAACACCCACTAGTTATACAACCATGGACATATAAATATTGGTTTTTGTTTTCGGAATGTCAGATTAGATACAAGCACCAAGGCACAAGCGCCAAGATGACCTGAATATCATGTCTATTTTGATATAGCAATTTGTATAAGCATCAAAACATAAATGTCATGATGACCTAAATATGCCTTGCATTGCAAACACATCAAATAGCCAAGAGATCATTCTAAATCCAATGTGAATTACCCGTAGTGACCCTTTATCGTTCACCTCCTTAGGCAAGATTGCATTCCACAGTAGGAGAAAGAACTTACTCAAAAAGACAATAGTTAGATCAAATTTCCTTGAATTGTCTGGGTATCAATGGGCGAGGTACGCATGGCCATCCAATTCGAGATAGAGGCTCTTACAGTCGGACACCATTTCAATCCAGAATTTCCAAATGTGTTAGATTTTCACATACAAGCAGAAGACAAAGAAAAGATTATGCCTCCAGTCATCACTCTCTAAATCCTATAAAGGACATCATCAAAGAGCTCGAAGGGACACAATATGCAAAAATCTCAATGTGAATCAGTAAGCATACAAGGAGATAAAAGCATGTAAAAAGCATAGATTGTTTTCAGTTGAGTTTTGATGTTTGATTGCGTTGTTGTAGATGCAAAATCCTTTCTGGAGATGAGATAGATAAACTCACTCAACTTGAAGCTTCAAAGGACTCTGACTAGATAGGATACATCTAAGATATATTGGAGGCCATAGGATATGACATTGATTTCCCCCAAGTGTTAAACATTGATAGGATATAGATGCTTGAGCTGGTTGGTGTACAGACTGACTTATTGAAAACTAGAAACGCAGAAACAAACTGGGAGATATGTACAAACTAAAGCAAGACTGAAAGCTAGGAAAGACCAAGATTGCACTAATAGATGGAGCATTTGGAACAAGTGGCACCTGTTTGCCAGGTTTTCACCATCTTGGTAGAGATTCTATTTTTGCTACCAAGGCGCCTGTTTCCAAGTTTTCACCAAGGCACTTTTTCTTTTTTCTCATTTTTTTTGTATTTTTCATTTTTTCAATTTTTTTGAATTTTTGATATTTTTTGATTTTTTTGAATTTTTGATATTTTGTGAATCATCAAGGTGCCTATTGCTAGGTTTTCACCAAGATATTTATTTTTTTAGGACTTTTTCCAATTTTTAAGATTTTTTTAAGGATATTTACCAAGCACTGAATGCCTTAGGCGTAGAATTTCTTCAGATGGAGAATGTTGATTGGTTCTCGGAGCTTTTCTCCTTCAGTCATTGAGAGTTGATAGGCACTAGAGCCAAAAGTAGTAGTGATTACAAAGGGACCCAGGCAGTTGGGTTCAAACCTCCCCTTGCATTCTTGATGGGATTATTTTTTGGATTTTCTCTCAAGACTAGATCACCAACCTGAAATTCTCTATGTCTGACTTTCTTGTTGTAGCCTCTAGACATTCTTTTCTGATACACTCTGAGATGATCATACGCTGCTTACCTGCGCTCATCTAGTAATTCAAGTTCTTGTAACCTAGACACTCTGTAGTCTTCATCAATGACAAGTCCATGCATTCTGATTCTGAGTGATGGGATTTCAACCTCAATAGGCAATACCGCTTCAGACCTATAAACTAAAGTGAAAGGTGTAGCCCCTGTAGGTGTTCTGATACTAGTTCTATAGGCCTAGAGAGCTAGATTGATCATGAGATGCCAGTCTCTTCCTATTTTATTCACTGTTCTGTGCAAGATTTTCAAGAGATTTTTGTTTGAAGCTTCAGCTTGCCCATTCCCTTGAGGATAGTAGATAGAAGACCAATGTTGAGTAATCTTGAACTTAGCACATAAGTCATCTAGGTCCTTGTTTTTGAATTGTCCCCTGTTATCCATGATTATAGAGTGAGGGACCCCATATCTACAAATGATGTAGTTCAGGATGAACATAGAGATCTGTTTCCCCATTGCTTGTGTTAGAGGAACTGCTTCTACCCATTTTGTAAAATAATCTGTAGCTGTGATTATATGGGTATGTCCATTAGAAGAGTGTGGATGGATAGCACCTATGAGATCAAATGCCCATTGTTGAAAAGGCCATTGTGTAGTAAAGGGAATCAGATCTCTCCCTGGAGCATGAATCAAGTTGCCATGTACTTGACACTGTTGACAGTTTTTAGCAAATTGAATAGCTTCTTTTTCCATTTTAGGCCAATAATACCCAACCCTAATAAGTTTTTGAGCTAATGTTAAACCGTTTGAGTGTGACCCACATATACCCTCATGGACTTCCTCTAATGCACGTTGAGACTCTTCTCATTCTAAACATCTAAGCAGTGTACCATCTAGACCTCATTTGTATAGATCATTACCAATGATGACATATCGGGATATAGATCAGATAAGGTTTCATTTCTCAAAATGGTTAAAGGACTCAGGGATGATTTGGTCGTGGAGATAGGAGAATAGATTTTTATAGCGAGATGAGTCATAACCTACAATAGTGCAGATCATGCGGGTTTCAGGGGAGTCATATGCAGGATAGGATAGGGCTTCCACCAGGAACTCATAGCGTAGTTCATGTTCGGGCTGCTGTAAAAAAAGTGGATAATGTTGCCATTGCATCGGCAGCCTTATTCTCCATTCTGGGTATTTGCTCAAATGTGATAAAGATGAAGTATTTCTTTAAATCATCTACCATTCTTTTGTAAGGAATGAGCTTTTCATCTTTGGTTTGGTACACATCATTGACCTAGTGGATGACCAATTGTGAGTCTCCATGGATGTGCATCTTTGTAACTCTCCACTGTATTACCATTTTCATACCATTGAGGAGTGCCTCATATTCAGCAATATTGTTTGTGCAAGGAAACTTTAATCTGAATGCTTTGGGTATCGAGTATCCTTGAGGAGCGATGAACAATATGCCTGCTCTTGATCCATTCTATGTGTAGGAGCCATCAAAGAATAACCACCATGTTCTAGAAGAGAGGGGCATGATAGAAGAATCAGGAAATTCCATTTGCATGGGTGTATCATCAAACAGTGGTGCTTCAGCTAATTGATCAGCAATGACCTATCCTTTGATAGCTTTTCTTTCAACATATTCAATGTCAAATTTGCTCAAGAGCATGACCCATTTAGCTAGTCTACCTGTGAGGGCAGCTTTGCTTAGGAGATATTTCAGTGGATCAATTTTAGCTACCAAATGAGTGGTATGAGCTAACATGTAGTGTCTCAATTTCTATGATGCAAAGATCACAGCTAGACATGCCTTATCTATCATTGAGTAGTTCTTCTCATAGGCCACTAAAGTTCGGCTGATATAGTAGATGGCTGTTTCTTTCTTGTTCTCATCATGCTGTGCTAGCAATGCCCCCAGTGATGTATCTATTGTGGAGACATATAATATTAATGGCTTCCCATGAATAGGAGGCATCAATATAGGCAGATTTGATAGATACTTCTTGATATGTTTAAAGTTGTTCTCGCATTCTTCATTCCATGCAAGGGTCACACCTTTATGTAATGTTTTTGTAAAAGGCTGTGAGATGTCCGCTAGCTGTGATATGAATCCTCTGATAGATTGAACTCTACCTTGCAATGTCCTCATTTGACTGATATTTGTGGGAGGTTGCATCTCTATTATAGCCTTGACCTTAGCTAGATCAACTTCAATGCCTTTCTTGGAGATGATGTATCCTAGGAGCTTTCTAGAAGTGACTCCAAAAGCACACTTTTTAGGATTTAGTCGAAGACTAAATTTTTCCATTCTGTCAAGGATCATGCTCAAGTCTGTTAGATGTTTAGTTCTAATCATGGATTTTTCCAAGGTATCATCTACGTAATCCTCCATTATTCTATGCATCATATCATGAAAAATAGATGTCATTGCTCTTTGATATGTAGCTCCAGCATTTTTGAGTCTGAATGGCATAACATTCCAACAAAAAGTTCCCCACACACATGTGAAAGCTATTTTCTCTTGATCTTCTGGAGCAATTTTGATTTGGTTGTATCCAGAAAAGCCATCCATTAAGGAATACATTTCATAGCATGCAGTCATGTCCACTATCATATCAATGTTAGGTAGTGGAAAGTCATCCTTAGGGCATGCTCTGTTCACATCTCTAAAGTCTGTGCACACTCTGATTGAACCATCTGGTTTGGAAATAGGTACAATGTTGGAAATCTACTCAGCATAGTCTATGACATGGATGAATCCAGCTTTGAGGAGTTTTTCTAGGTCTACTTTGACTAAGAGTGCAACATGAGGATGCATCTTTCTCAATTTTTGTTTGATTGGTTTTACTCCGGGAGCAATGGATAGATGGTGCATAATGAGATTGGGATCCAATCCTGGCATATCTGAATATTTCCATGCAAAATTGATCTTTTTGTCTGATAAGAATGTAGTGAATTGTGCTACATGTACCAATTGTGGTTCTTCTGTTGTACCCAAATTGATGGATTGAGTTGGCTCAATCAGAACTGGAGATCTATTTTGTAAATTACTCAGAAGGATATCAAATATCTCATCCTTAGGCACCTCAGAGAGGTTTTCACCTTCAGATACATCTTTTCTTTTTACTTTTGTCAGTTCTGAGACTACCACAAAGTGGTTTTCACCCTCAGAACTCTTTTTCTTTTTATTTTTATTTATTTGACTAAGATATTTGATGTCTGACTCAGTCATGCTGACACTCAGTTCATTGATGGAAGTCCTCATAGGCTTGACTGCATTGAGGTAGTAGGCAAGGGCATAGTCATTCAGGAAGGTATAAATACCATGGTTTGGGTTTGTGGAAGTTTGGTCGATAAGATCAGGGTGTTGGATAGTCAAAGCGGGAAAGGCTTGGGATATGGTGTTCACAGATGTGGATATGTCATCATTGGTCCTAACCTGACGCTCAAGTTCAAAGGTGATATTACAGCTCAAAATGTTCAATTCATGAATAGGCTCAACATCATCATGGGAGTCCTCTTCAGCCATAGGTGGATCAGACACGTTAAGTTCATTATTTCGCTCTAGACCTATGTTGGGTTGAGATACATATTGGTGAATAACATCAATATGTTTTTCTATTATAAGCTCATCTTCTTCTGGAATGGCACCCCATTCATAGTCATTTGACTCAGCTTCTGATTTAGGATCTCTAGGAAATCTTAGAAAATGTGTGAAATCAAGATGAATACCCCAAGAAGGATTACCCTCAGTCTCTGACTTGAATTCATATTCATGGGAATCAGTGTCAGAATAACTATCCCCTTCTTCTTGATCAGTTTGATTGCCTTTGAGATTAGCTGGTTCTTGTGGTGCAACCATCTCTTGCACTATAGTAGGTTCTTGTGTGTCTACTACATTAATTCTTTTGATAGGATCATCTTTATCATCAAGAAGATCTTTGATCTCTTTAGGAAATTTTTCATAGGGTATAAGCTCAGAGCTATCTGAATCATCATCAGAGGGTTCTATTTCTTCTTTCTTAAGAAGGGGTTCTCCTGGTGCAATTTGTTCTATGACATGAGAACAACCACCTCTGAGATGATAGGGTTTCTTCTTAAACCCTATGCCACCAGTATCTTTTTTGTCTCTACCAATATGTGAAATGGGTGTCACAAGACCCTTTCCCCTAATTCCTAGAGGTCCCTGACCGGAATATCCCATCTTGGCTATCAATTTGTTTCCTAGACCATATGAATTAGAAGGGATTGTAGGTGCTATAGATTCACTAGGTCAAACAATTTTGGATTCAGAATCATCTTTGTATAGCCATGCAAGCACAGCTTCATCTTCTTCAAATTCTTGTTTGGATACTTGCTTCGCCATAAAATTTCTTTTGTATGCTTCCATAGGTTCTTTAGGTTTTGATTTAGATTGCTTCAAAGATTGTCCATATGACTTGGGCGAGATAGGGAGAGATGTCAGAGACAAGACTGGCTCTATAGTGTATTCTCCCATCCCATTTTCTTTGATATTGATCTCTTTAGCAATGTCGTCCATCTTAGATGTGGAAGCAACATTTAGCTGCTTGATGGAAGATTCTCTATTATTGGGAACAAGCTTATCGGCACTTTCCTTCAATGTATTACAAGTTGTACTTAGATCTACTGGGATAGTAACCTCCACTCCTTCATAGGGAAATTTCAAGCATTGATGGTACGTAGAAGGAATAGCTTGCATTTCATGTATCCAGGGTCTCCCTAGAAGGATATTGTAAGCCAATGGTAGATCAAGCACCTGACATGTGGTATCTTTGATGACCAGACCCACTCAGATGGCCAAGACAATGGTGCCTTTAGAAGCTCTTTCTTGTTCATCAGAGGATTTTATAGTGATCTTCTTTTGAGGATCAATAGCCATCTCTGAGAATCCCAACTGTGTGATTAAGTTGTAAGAATAAATGTTGAAGCCTGCGCCCCCATCTATCAACACATGTTTGACTCGACGGTTCTGGATCAAGACTTCTATGTGCAAGGGTTGATTATGTAGGTGACTTAGGGAGTTGTCATCCTCTTCTGAAAAGGAGATATATTGCGGAGACGTTAGATGACCAACCATAGTCTGGAACCTATCTAGATCTAGATCATCAAGAACATTAGAGCTAAGCAAAGCTTTGTCTAGGATATCTTTGTGAGCTGGAGATATTCGAAGTAACTCAAACATGGGGATTTTGGCATTGGTATGCTGGAGTTGTTGGATGATGCTGTAAGATGTAGGTCTTGTATCCTTTGGATTGCAATATTTTGAGGCAACCTTCTATCTAGAAGCAGATGTGAGATTGAAAGGTATCTTAGGGACATTAGATGAACTTGGTGTTTGTCCTTTCAAATAAGTCTGAGCTTGTGATTTGGTAACCGCATTAGCTGAGGAATGATTTCTATCCCTTCGTACAATTGTGATGACATTGCAGCTCTCAGAGATACATGGTTCAACCATATTGATGACAGCATCATTTCCAGGGTAGGCATAGTTGACTTTTGCCCCCATGTTAGGCTGGGAAGTGGAAACTCCTTTGCCATGTTGTGGAAATGGTTTTGTAAATACTGTGTGATCATTATTGCTGGTAGGATTATCGATCGTGATGTCCCCTTGATCTATCAAGTCTTGAATGGTATGCTTCAAGTGGAAGCATCCATTAGTTCTGTGGCCTTTAGTCCGATGGAAAACACAGTATTCATTATCTTTCCACCAATATGGTTTTGGATCCGGATCAGGTTTTCAGATTGGTGGTAAAGAGATCATGTTATCAGCTATCAGGGTTCTCAGGGTAGATTCCAAAGATTCTCCCAGGGGAATAAACTTTCATTTATTATCCCATCATTTGAATGGCTTCTTTGGAGATGGTTCAGTAGATTTTTGCTCTGAAGCTTCAATGGCTTTGGTGGCAAGGGTAAGATTGTAGGCCGGTGCCTTTGATGGGGTGCAGATAGTGTCAACAACACCATCAAAGATGATACCTTTGTTTCTATTCTAGCTCTTGTTTTTATCTTTTGAGCTAGATCTAGATTCAGACTTGTCCTTTTGAAGTGTGATTTCTCCTTTCTTGACAAGTACTTTCTCAATCTTGATTGCATTATCCACCATTTTATCAAAAGATACATGATCTTGCATTTCTAATGGATAGTTGAGCTCTGGAAAAAGGTTATTGATAAAGATTTCAAGTTTCTCCATTTCGGGAATTGGTCTAGCATATAGAGAAAACTTCTTTCACCACCTCTTGAGAAAAGTTAGGAATTATTCCCCTGGATATTGCTTGAGGTTACAGATATCGATCATGGTAATCAGATGTTGAATATTGTAGGAATATTGTTGATAAAAAAATTTAATCAATTCCTCAAAAGTTTTGATTGTAGAAGGTAATCTTGAAAACCACTAAATGGATGCTCCTCCCAAGGATCTAGGAAAAAGATGCATTAGATAAGTCGGTTCATGCATGAATTCCATGGATTGCGTACAGAACTCTCTGACATGACCTTGAGGATCAGAGTGTCCATCATATTTGTCATACTTTGGTATCTCCACTCTTTTTGGGAATGGAGGGATATACAAGTCTTTGTCAAAAGGGAAAGGACAAAGGGCCTCCATGGAGAATTCCTTGGGTTCCTTCTCTTTCTCAATTTTCTTCATTTTGACCTGCATAGCATGCAGCTGGTTCATTATGGCCGTCATCGGAGTTTCTTCCTCATGCGTGATGATATCTTTGACATTGAAGTGAGGAGGAAGTTTAGCTCCTTCCTGGGCTAATTGCAAAAAGTATGCCTCTCTATCCATTTTCAAGAAATGCCTCATCATTCTTTTGAATTCATCGTCATTCTGACACCGATGGATTTCAGAGGGTGTAGGGTCTTCGTCGGCATTATGTTGAGAATGGTGTCCCTGGGATCCTCCTCCTAGAGAACCATGGTTTGTCCCTGCTTGAGACATGGTAGGAGTTTTTGGGCTCCCTGGAATAGATTGAGGAGGAGTTTGTTGATTACCTCTGTGAGTTGATAGAGGAGGTATGTAACCAGTTTTCAATCGAAAGTTACCGAGACCGTCATCTTCGTAGATACCTGACTTGATGAGTTGTTCAAGAGTTGGACCTGGGGTATTGGTCAAAAGTAAGTTCTGAGATGTTTCTTCTAATTTCTTGTGTGAAGAAGCTCTAGTCTCCACCATTAACTTTGAATGAAACAGAAGAAAAGGACGAAGACAACTGAAGAACAATTTGATTTGAGAAAAATTGGATGACGCAACCTTGTCAAGATTATGATAGTTTTGAAGATCTGATGAGATGTGGGTGAAGGAAACTGTGCCCTGGATGTATGGGATAGATCGCACAAAAGATAGCGGACATGAGTTCTCAACACTTAGTCTATTTTTGAAGATTGATTGAAGATTGATAGTTATGACAAGGTTTTGACATGAGATAAAAAGGACTCAAATTGATTGAACAAAAGGTTAGATCAAATTCAAAAGATCATTCTTGGAAAATGGTAGAATGCTCAATAGCTACTGCTCTGTTCCTGACACAATGATATTTTTGACAGATTCTGGAACTAGGCTGGAAACATTGGATATCTCACAAATTGTCAATTTCTGACAACTCTCTCAAATTTTTCCAAATGACACTCTGCAGACTCGTACGACACTGGGTAGTCTATGAAATGATAGTTGCAAAACTCGTACGATAGTTGGGTAGCAATGAAACGACAGTTGACAGAACTCGTACAATAGTTGCTAACAGATTTTTGTCTTCTTGAATTTTGCAAGTTTGAAAACTCGTAAGACACTGGGTTCTCAATCATACGACATATGGGCGATACTGAAATGACATTTGACAAAAATTCATACAACTTTTGACTTCTTGAAATGACTTTTGACTCCAGAAAGAACTTTACGTCAATTTTTGCAAAATTTAAGGTTTTCAGTTCTGGATTGTTTGCAAATTGTGCTATCCAGATTTTGAAGGTTATACCAGATTTGATCATTTTTAAGAGCCAAGTAGATAAACAAGCATGCAGAATAGCAAGCAAGTGATTCTAAGCACGTCTGAAAATAATGAACAAGGGCAAAAGCAACCTTGCGCATGAACAATCAAGTGACCAAATTGTGCTAATCCCTGAGAGTACTAATTGTGTATGTTCTGAAAAGTTTTGCAATAACACACATATACCTAAAAGTGAAAAATTGGCCTCTCTAGGGTTTTTAGTAATGGTTTGACTCTGCAACTTTTATGATTCAAAGGGGTGAACTCCAATCCCAGTGCACCAGGGTTTTGACACAATCCGAGAACTTAATCTTCAAGAGCTGCTAGGGAGATCTGACAACCCAACAATGAACCATACCTGTGGAGATTTCTTCCACAAGGACATTTATATAGCGGCTGTCACTACCATGGTGAAAATGGCTATGACTGCTTGAGGTTCCGTCAACGCAGTTTTCCCTGTGAAGGGATTGTTTGCTACGGTTAACCCTCTCTAAAGATGACTCACAAATTTATACCACAAGGGGACTTGGCTCTAGATCCAAGGTTTTGACGCCTCTTCACTTTTAACCCAAACAAAGCAAGTAGATTAATTCAACACGCTAAGACAAAGTTTTGTTCCACCAAGGTTTGTGATATCAACTCCACGTGATCTATAAACCTCTCCAGGGAGAGAATGTATCAATCAATAAGAGAAGATGCACTAACCAATTTTGATTCACCAAAGCTCGTGATATCAACCCCATGTGATCTATCAACCTCTCTGGAGAGAGAATGTGTTGATTAATAAGAGAAGACTCGCTAACCAAGTTGAATGTGAAACGCACTAAGTATCCTCCCTACCTACAAGGATTCTATCATCAAGAAAGATTTCGCTAGGAATCCAATCTCTCAAGAATCTCGAATAGTGTTCATAGGGCCTAATTACTATGTGAGCACAGATATATGTTTCGAAAGTAAATCTACCAAGAGCATCCAAAAAGTAGAAAGAGGAACACTTAACGCTTAAAGCAAATATGAGATGAGTCCATAAGGTGGAACACTTAACACCTCACACAAGCTAAAAATGAGTCCATAACTTAGAAAACAAGTGAGTTCCTAAAAGCACAAAAGGGTTGCCAAGTAAAACATTTAACGCTTCTGTCCTGTTGACCCCTCCCCTTTATGGCGCTGAGATTGCAACCACGGGGCAGAAATGAGGGGCCGGCGGATTAGCGAGTCCAATAACCCAAGATAGCAATCAAGATCAATCACAAGTATTCTAAGACTACTTAATGAATTCTTATGGGATTACAACCTAGTATCAAATTATGCAAGTGTGTAAAATGAAAGCATGAGAAGACGCACAGAAGCTAGACACATGAGAGATTTATTTTAAGCCCAAATCAAAACGTTATTAGATGAAGGAGAATACCTGGTGATCCTCACAATGCGCTTAGTAGATTTTACCTGATTTTTAGCAATTCTTGTGCTTTTCCCAATCAAAACCAGCAAAGAGCAATAAAAAATAGAGAATTTCAATTGTCAAAATTAGCAGTTAGCCGAAATATAAAAAATAAAATTTGATACTCTGCTATGAAAAAATGAAACGACAGTCAAAAATTGGTACGGAAACTTGTACGATAGTGGATATGCTCTCAAACGATAGTCCAGAAACTCGTATGACACTGGGTATGCTACCATACGATAGTTGACCTCCCAAATGACAGTGGGTTTGTGATGAAATGAGCCTCGATCTGATAGACTATCATACGACAGTGGGTCTAGTATCATACAATAGTGGGTATGCTCTCATACAACATTTTTCAGAAACTCATATGACAAATGTACGGACAAAAATTAAAAATCACAGTTTTGCACAGATCCTGAGGAGAAAAAGACAGAAATTGATAGAATTGAATTGGAAACCCGTTTCAGGGCCCCACAGTGGGTGCCAAAAATGTGTGTGTGAAAATTGTACTTGATCTGTAGACACAACACTTAGTAAAACATTAGAGGTTAGCAAAAATTGAAATCGTGCAAAATTGAAATCTAATCTAACCAAGCAATTTACTGCCTTCTAGTAGGTGCGAGATTAATGTTCTCAGATTGTAATCAAGATCAGTGACCTAGACGACACCTAAATGAAGGATTTGAATGCAAAAGATGAATATGAAATTGAATGCAATTAATCTATATTTTTTATATTTTCTATGCAATAATAATTGTAAAAACTGATAAGAAATCTATACTAATATGGAAATTGATATGCAATGCTAATCTAGGAATGAAATTCTAATATGATATGCTAAAATATGAATGATCTCACAAAGATGTCGATTCGCAAGAGCTTTGATTCTTCAATTCCAATTCTCCAGCGTGATTGTGCAAAATATGAGATGAGATATGAAGAGCTGAAGCCTTTAATTTATAGAAATCCAGGGCTTTGGAGGTGCATGGGAAAAAGCCATAAATCACTCAAATTAACTCATCTTGATTTTTGAGTTATCTGATCATGAAAGATAGTTAATTCTCAAAATCATGCAAAAATAGCTTTTTAACTCAAATTAGAGTTTAGATCAGCTTTTTGAACTCCAAAAGGATGTTGAGTTCCAAAAAGTTAACAACTTGCATTGATTTTCTGATTTGGAGTTTAACTGTTTCTTTTGAATATGCATAATAATTAAGAATTAAATAAATAAATAAAGTGATTTATCCTCAACTCAACTGATTTTTGAAAATAAATAATTAATTTATGGGTTGATTAACTATTTATTCAAACTTTTATTAAAAACTATATTATTAAATAATGACAACATGCTTTAATTAATTAAATAAGAATTTAATCAATTAAAGATAGGAATTTTGATTTATTGTCAAAATTAAATAATATAATTAATAATAGATAGAATTAAATTTAATTAAATAATTAAGTGGCAAATATTAAATCTAATTAATTAAATATGAAAATATTCAATTAATCAAACTTAGGATAAATGTGATTTATTGCCAAATAATCATTAAATTAAAGATAATTAAGATAATTAGGAATATTGCTAGGAATATTCCCTGATGCAAAATTTAAGATAATCAATTATGATTCGATGATGCTTAGATGTGCCTTAGATTAGGACTTTGATGTTGATTTCGTTTGATTTGATGATATAAGAGGTTAATGAACTTATAGCCCATTTTTGGGGTATTACACTATCAACTCTATATCACATTCCATTTCTAAATAAAAAAGCGCATGTCTTATTTATATGCGCAAACAAAACTATTCACTAGGTTGGCCTTCAACCTATTACATACAATGCTTCCAAATGAATTGGCTCAAGCATGTTTACATAAAATGAGATTTACATATCTATAACACAAATACAATAGGTGCATGGCCTTTACAAAAGAATATTATACACACTAACCAAAATACCAATAGTCGGCTCCATGCTCTATTCTATTCTACCGCTCACTGTCTGTGTCACTTCATCTGGCTGTAACTTCTTCATACTAACTCATATGATCATGCTCTCTTAGAATTATCATGATTACATACTCAAAATCTTATCTTCAAGGGTGCATGCCATAACTCAGTCATATGCACATGCATTGATGCTCTGTTCATCTGGTGCTCTAATGACTATCCAATCTTCCATACTTAACCAAAATATGATCTTATGAGTAAGTGCGCTGACTCCAAAACTTCATATGACTTTTTTTCCATAATGAAAACACTTAATTATAGTCATATACAATAGTATAGTCAACTTTCCAACAATCTCCCCTTTTTTCATTAATGGCAACAAAGGAATATGGCAAATTTACTAACTATATCTTACAAAAACTTTCTAACATATAGTCTATCTTATATCTCCCTTATACTATATACTCTACTCCCTTTTTACATCATATATACTACTCCATATTCTCCCTTAATATATACTCTACTCCCCCTTTGACATTAATGAAAAAGGTTCTCAAAAATGTATCTACAAGTACTTACAAAGTGAGTACATCCAAATATGCAATAGTCAAGTTTTAGATCTCTTGTTGTGAAAATGCTTTCAATGCATTTACAGTTTGAAGATGGTCGCACAAAGCATAAGTCAACTTTTCCATCTTCTCTAATTCTGAACTTGATCCTTGATCATGTCACCATCATGGCATCAATCTCTTTGATGTTCTAATTTAGCACATCTAATGAGGGTGCAAGAGCATTTCTTAGCTGATTTTGCCTCGCCCTTATCTTAGCCATTTATTTTTCTGCCTTCTCATCTTATCCACTTTTCCTTGGTATAAATTGTTACACATATTTACATCTATGGAGGGATCTTCCACTGATTTCCTTACTACATCTATTATATCTTTTGCTTCCTAAATTTTCTTGTAAAGGTTTGCAGTCAGTTTATCTTGGATCATACAATCTGCTATTATCTTTCTTCCCTTAGCTACAAAATATTTCAGTATGGGTTGACCAACCTTTAGTGAACTGAGGTCAAGTGTGAAGTTACTAATCAATTCACTTAGCCTCTTTTTAAGATATTTTTCTTCTGCAACCTTGGATGTAGATTCTTCTAGGCTAGAGAAGTTTGTTTTGAAACTTGATAGGATGGAGCTGACATCCTCCACTAAGTGTACACTGGACACTTTCTTGTTCTCGGGTAGTAAACTACTTAGAATTTTGACTGATTCAATAAATAATGGATTCCTCATAACCTGTTTCTCTTTTGCCTTTTTCATTGCTAGCACACTGATCTTGATCAAGTCTTCTTCTCCCCATGAATCTAAGTTTGTTGTGTCAGGGGTTAGACTTGACAACAATGACCTTGAGGACTTAGGGGTAAGGATTGAACTTTGAGTAACATCCATTACCTCAGTCTTTACAATCACTGGAACTTCAATAGAGGGCTCATTTTCAGGTTCATTTTCCTTTTCTCCTTCTTTTTCCTCCTCTTCTTCTTCTTCTTCTTCTTTTGCTTTTTCTTTCTTTTTCCTTCTTCCTGTCCTGTTAGATCCTTAACATAAACTTCTTCTTGATGCATATAAGAATTATCACTGCATAGTATTTCAGCCTCTTCTATACTTACAAAGGCTTCCTCAAACTTATCCAAATCCTTATCAGAGTCCACCATTGATATCGCCACATTATCAATCATAATTGTATCATCTTTTGTTTCAGTCATAGGCACAGACTCCATTGCATTAGTAGACATTATCACTATGGGTGTTGTATCCTACAAACCTATCATAGGTGCATTAGGGACCTCAGATGCTTTTTCTATCTTAGATGGAGCTTGGGTTGCAGACGCAATAGATGGATACATGTGTCTATCTAGGAATACCTTCTCAAATGCCTTTTTTATTTCCTTGGCAACCATATCATACTCTTTGTTCATGATCTATAGAGTTCTGTTCTAAGGTGTGGCTTCACCAAGTCCAACAATAGTGTTTTCTCTTCAATTGAGCATATAGGGAGGCTTTCATCCAATATCTTCTCCCTTCTTCTAAAATCATCCTCAATAGCTTGTCTCTTCAAAAACTCTAAGATGTTCCATACACTGTCTGGAATAACTATCTTAAGTTCCAAGACTATTTTCTTGAACTTAATCATGTGTTTGATAATCATTGAATGGATCTCTAACTTATAAATCTCATGGTACTTATCATATAACTTTGCAATCTGGTCCAACCTTCCTTCATCTACAATTCTAGTTCTTAATATTTCAAGATTCAGAATGAATCCTACCTCAGGAGGTGCTTGAGTTTTTCTACCTTGGCTTCTTCTGAATCTTGAGGATGGATGGCTTGTGACTATTTGATTCTTCCTCTTAGGCATCTTACTTGGCTCAGGAGATGCTTTAGTGGACTCTAGATCAACAATAGGAATGGACGTAGGAGTGTTATCATTAGTTTTACTTTTCTTCTCCTTGGGGTCATCAGACTTCTCTATTTTAACTTCAGCAGTGGGTGCACTCTCAATTTGCATTTCTATCTTGGCTTCTCTAGCTTTATCCAATTTAGCTTGAGTGACACCATGAATCTTCAGTATTTCAAAGGTGATTTTAGAATCTTTCCTCTTGGTCGCAGCACTGTTCAAGACTTTGTCTACTTGTCTTGTTTTTTCCTCATAGGTACCCCATCTTGGTTCATTGGGATCCTTCAGCGCTGATAGGAGGACTTGTGCATGTGCTTCTAGGATATGTTCCTCCACTTCATAACCAAGTGGATGAATCCACTTAGTTATGGGTTCCACTACTTGCATACAAGTTATGTTTGTCTCCACCATGAAATAAATGTTGTCCTTGTATTTTTTAATTATGCTCTCAGGTATCCTATACCTCCTTTATATCTTAATTCTAAAAGTCTTGATTTCCAATTCCATGTAGTCCTTCAAGGTACTCTTTGATGATGCCTTGAATGATATTTGAGGCATTGTGGGAACAGTCTTATCTAGGTAAAGATCTGACACTTTACCAACAATATGGAAATACATGTAAATGATCAATGACCCAAATCTAAACACTTGGGTCTTATCATCCTTAATGGCTCTAATGTTGTCTATCAACTATATGTGCAAGATCTCACACAAGATGAACTCTTCATTTTCCTTTACAATCCTTATGGCTACTATAATAGTGGCTGTGGATAGACTATTTACCCTATTTGCATGTTGGAACTTATATCCAAGTATCATAGACATGAGCTTGATTTCTTTCTCCTCAATCGGCTCAATGGTCATGTCGCACTTATCACTGTGTGACTTACAAGCTTGTTCCACCAGTTTCCTTACATCCTTGCCACTTGGAAGAATGGTGCTAGTCTTAGGTAGTCCTGTCATCTCATAAATGAGATCAGTGGTTATTCTAACAAGGACTTCACCTATCCATAATAGGTCATCATGAATTTTTCTTAATAGAATCTTTATCCATTCAAATTCATAGAACTCATATGCAGTTGCATACTTAATGATAGGGTTATTCTCTAAGTGTGCGAACTCATCAGTGAATGTTTTGTCTGGATTCATCATGGTTTCCATGTGTGACCTAATTCTATCCAATCGTACTGGTTCCTTTTTACAATAGATATATGCACATATATCCTCTACATGCATTACTCCCATCGGAGTCCTAGAGAAAACTCCTTCTAGGTCATCTAAGACTGACTTGAAAGGATGTTTCTTAAAGAAATATCTCTTCCTTTCAACAACATTGAAAATGAATAGGGTAGCCATGAATTACTTGTTTAATATCTTATATAGGTTTCCAAATGAATTTTGAATTGTCACGACTGAACTAAGGCTTTGCCACAACTTTCAAACTTCCTCACTGATAATCCAACTAAAATTCTTCACAACTCAAACTGCTTTGATCTCTTGTGCTCTCTTAAAGGCTTGAAATTGAATGTAATGTGTGAATAATGAGTCTTCAGTGACTTTAAAACAACTTTCCATGATTAATGCTTACTGCTTAAACACAGAATCCCGCAAAGAATTCCAATCTTCCTTTCTGTTATCAATCAGGTAGTGCGCTCTTGCAAACTACATCTACTAGTCTCCAAACAGTTATAACCAAAGGCGCATAATTTGAGGGTGAGTATACCAGCCATGCAGAGGTCTAGAGCTAATCTAGCTCCCCCTATGACCATGAAGGTAATTTAACCATAAATAGGAGGTGCGTCCATTGCGGATGCATCCTCAACTATTTCACCAACATTATCTATCTTTTCTTCCTTCCAAATCATGCTCGCATCTTCTGTAGCTTTCACAAACTTGACTTCTCCTAATTCATCCAGAATTGATCCTTGAGACTTATTACGGATTTCTTGTCCTTGCACTTTTGATCTACAAAAATTTGAGATGTGTCCAGCCTTATTACAAGAGTGAAAAATAACTAGAGGCCTTATATTCCTCAGCGCATTGATGTGAGTTACCATTCTGCACTGTCTAGCTATATGACCATTATAATTACATATTTGACATGTAATGTTCTAAGGACTTCTTACATTTTATTGTGGATGAATTCTCTAATTTTTATGATTTTGATTTCTTTTATTTGATCTACAACTCGTAGCTCTATGACCAAACTTATTACATGAATAACAATAACCATTGAATGGTCTTACCTCTTTACAATCTCTTGCTATATGTCCATGCTTGTTACAGGCATAATACGTTTTGTTTATAGGCTTGTGCTCATCTTTAGATGGTTCTACTTTAGTTTTAGTATGATCTTCAGTCTTCTTTTCTTTTGTAGGTTCTTCGGGAGATTTCATTCTATCTCGCATAGCATCAATTTGAACTTGGGCTTCATTGTATCCAATACCAGTGGTATCTCCTTTTAGCTCCTGATCATACAATTGGTGACTCTATTAGATCCTTGCTTGTGTGTAAATTTTCAATATGATTCTTTGCTTCAGTCAATTCAGATTCCATCTACTTCTTGATTTTTTCAAACTCCAAGATTTTCATGTTTGCTTGCCTTAGTTCTTCATCTAGTTGTTTGTTTTCTTTGACCTATTCTTCATAGGCTTCTTGATTGTTACATATCTTTTCATCTAATTCTTCAATCTGATCCTTCAGAGATGTGTTTTCTTCATTCATATTTTTGATCATTATCCCTAAGTCACTTGTAGAACAATCTTTCAAATCTTTTTTCAATTTCTTGATGAGTGCTTGAGAACCACTAACCTTTAGTTTTAGTTCTTCAATTTCTTTCTCAGATCTGTCAAGGTCTTCAAGAGTTGCTTAAAGATTCTTCTTTAGATGCTTCACTTCTTTTGAACCCATGATATCCTCAAGTGGTTAAACTTGTCTTCAAAGGATCAGAGCTCTGATACCAATTGTTAGGAATGGGAACACTAAGAGGGGGTTTGAATCAGTGTTCTATCTATTATTACTTTTTATGATATCTTGAAGCTTAACTTAATTGCTTGAGTACTAAAATGAATATTAATGCAAGTAGATAAATAACCACAACACAAAACACAAAATATGATTATGGGGAAACCCAAATAGGTAAAAAACCCGGTGGGAATTGACACCCACTAAGAACTGCACTAGTGTATTATGATCCATGTTAGAAGATCTTACAACCTTGTTACGAGTTGATCTTTACAATGCAATTAGTATAATGACCTGGTCAAGGATTGGACCCTGTTAGGGGTGGTGGCTCACTACCAGAGCTCACTTCTCAATGAGAAGGCTACAACCTCCTGGATATCAAATACACACTATATCTGCCAATGGTGAAACTACCACTTTAACACTACTTGTCTAATCAATTCCTTTTGTGCACTAATGATTTAACCTCTTGTAAAGATCTACAACATTCTAACTACTCTTCACATACTTATGCTCTACTACTATCAACTCTATATCACATTCCATTTCTAAATACAAAGGTAGAGTTGATAGTAGTAGAGCATAAGTATGTGAAGAGTAGTTAGAATATTGTAGATCTTTACAAGAGGTTAAATCATTAGTGCACAAAAGGAATTGATTAGACAAGTAGTGTTAAAGTGGTAGTTCACCATTGGCAGATATATTGTGTATTTGATAACCAGGAGGGTTGTAGCCTTCTCATTGAGAAGTGAGCTCTGGTAGTGAGCCACCACCCCTAACAGGGTCCACCCCCTTGACCAGGTCACTATACTAATTGCATTGTAAAGATCAACTCGTAAAAAGGTTGTAAGATCTTCTAACATGGATCATAATACACTAGTGCAGTTCTTAGTGGGTGTCAATTCCCACCGGGTTTTTTACCTATTTGGGTTTCCCCATAATCATATTTTGTGTTTTGTGTTGTGGTTATTTATCTACTTGCATTAATATTCATTTTAGTACTCAAGCAATTAAGTTAAGCTTCAAGATATCATAAAAAGTAATAATAGATAGAACACTGATTCAAACCCCCTCTTAGTGTTCCCATTCCTAACAATTGGTATCAGAGCTCTGATCCTTTGAAGACAAGTTTAACCACTTGAGGATATCATGGGTTCAAAAGAAGTGAAGCATCTAAAGAAGAATCTTTAAGCAACTCTTGAAGACCTTGACAGATCTGAGAAAGAAATTGAAGAACTAAAACTAAAGGTTAGTGGTTCTCAAGCACTCATCAAGAAATTGAAAAAAGATTGAAAGATTGTTCTACAAGTGACTTAGGGATAATGATCAAAAATATGAATGAAGAAAACACATCTCTGAAGGATCAGATTGAAGAATTAGATGAAAAGATATGTAACAATCAAGAAGCCTATGAAGAATAGGTCAAAGAAAACAAACAACTAGATGAAGAACTAAGGCAAGCAAACATGAAAATCTTGGAGTTTGAAAAAATCAAGAAGTAGATGGAATCTGAATTGACTGAAGCAAAGAATCATATTGAAAATTTACACACAAGCAAGGATCTAATAGAGTCACCAATTGTATGATCGGAAGCTAAAAGGAGATACCACTGGTATTGGATATAATGAAGCCCAAGTTCAAATTGATGCTATGCAAGATAGAATGAAATTTCCTAAAGAACCTACAAAAGAAAAGAAGACTAAAGATCATACTAAAACTAAAGTAGAACCATCTAAAGATGAGCACAAGCCTATAAACAAAATGTATTATGCCTGTAACAAGCATGGACATATAGCAAGAGATTGTAAAGAGGTAAAGACCATTCAATGGTTACTGTTATTCATGTAATAAGTTTGGTCATAGAGCTACGAGTTGTAGATCAAATAAAAGAAATCAAAATCATAAAAATTAGAGAAGTCATCCACAATAAAATGTAAGAATTCCTTAGAACATTACATGTCAAATATGTAATTATAATGGTCATACAGCTAGACAGTGCAGAATGGTAACTCACATCAATGCGCTGAGGAATATAAGGCCTCTAGTTATTTTTCACTCTTGTAATAAGGCTGGACACATCTCAAATTTTTGTAGATCAAAAGTGCAAGGACAAGAAATCCGTAATAAGTCTCAAGGATCAATTCTGGATGAATTAGGAGAAGTATAGTTTGTGAAAGCTACAGAAGATGCGAGCATGATTTGGAAGGAAGAAAAGATAGATAATGTTGGTGAAATAGTTGAGGATGCATCCGCAATGGACACACCTCCTATTTATGGTTAAATTACCTTCATGGTCATAGGGGGAGCTAGATTAGCTCTAGACCCCTGCATGGCTGGTATACTCACCCTCAGATTATGCGCCTTTGGTTATAACTGTTTGGAGACTAGTAGATGTAGTTTGCAAGAGTGCACTACCTGATTGATAACAGAAAGGAAGATTGGAATTCTTTGTGGGATTCTGTGTTTAAGCAGTAAGCATTAATCATGGAAAGTTGTTTTAAAGTCACTGAAGACTCATTATTCACACATTACATTCAATTTCAAGCCTTTAAGAGAGCACAAGAGATCAAAGCAGTTTGAGTTGTGAAGAATTTTAGTTGGATTATCAGTGAGGAAGTTTGAAAGTTGTGGCAAAGCCTTAGTTCAGTCGTGACAATTCAAAATTCATTTGGAAACCTATATAAGAGATTAAACAAGTAAGTCATGGATACCCTATTCATTTTCAATGTTGTTGAAAGGAAGAGATATTTCTTTAAGAAACATCCTTTCAAGTCAGTCATAGATGACCTAGAAGGAGTTTTCTCTAGGACTCCGATGGGAGTAATGCATGTAGAGGATATATGTGCATATATCTATTGTAAAAAAGGAACTAGTAGGATTGGATAGAATTAGGTCACACATGGAAACCATGATGAATCCAGACAAAACATTCACTGATGAGTTCGCACACTTAGAGAATAACCCTATCATTAAGTATGCAACTGCATATGAGTTCTATGAATTTGAATGGATAAAGATTCTATTAAGAAAAATTCATGATGACCTATTATGGATAGGTGAAGTCCCTGTTAGAATAACCACTGATCTCATTTATGAGATGACAAGACTACCTAAGACTAGCACCATTCTTCCAAGTGGCAAGGATGTAAGGAAACTGGTGGAACAAGCTTGTAAGTCACACAGTGATAAGTGCGACATGACCATTGAGCCGATTGAGGAGAAAGAAATCAAGCTCATGTCTATGATACTTGGATATAAGTTCCAACATGCAAATAGGGTAAATAGTCTATCCACAGCCACTATTATAGTAGCCATAAGGATTGTAAAGGAAAATGAAGAGTTCATCTTGTGTGAGATCTTGCACATATAGTTGATAGACAACATTAGAGCCATTAAGGATGATAAGACCCAAGTGTTTAGATTTGGGTCATTGATCATTTACATGTATTTCCATATTGTTGGTAAAGTGTCAGATCTTTACCTAGATAAGACTGTTCCCACAATGCCTCAAATGTCATTCAAGGCATCATCAAAGAGTACCTTGAAGGACTACATGGAATTGGAAATCAAGACTTTTAGAATTAAGATATAAAGGAGGTATAGGATACCTGAGAGCATAATTAAAAAATACAAGGACAACATTTATTTCATGGTGGAGACAAACATAACTTGTATGCAAGTAGTGGAACCCATAACTAAGTGGATTCATCCACTTGGTTATGAAGTGGAGGAACATATCCTAGAAGCACATGCACAAGTCCTCCTATCAGCGCTGAAGGATCCCAATGAACCAAGATGGGGTACCTATGAGGAAAAGACAAGACAAGTAGACGAAGTCTTGAACAGTGCTACGACCAAGAGGAAAGATTCTAAAATCACCTTTGAAATACTGAAGATTCATGGTGTCACTCAAGCTAAATTGGATAAAGCTAGAGAAGCCAAGATAGAAATGCAAATTGAGAGTGCACCCACTACTGAAGTTAAAATAGAGAAGTCTGATGACCCCAAGGAGAAGAAAAGTAAAACTAATGATAACACTCCTACATCCATTCCTATTGTTGATCTAGAGTCCACTAAAGCATCTCCTGAGCCAAGTAAGATGCCTAAGAGGAAGAATCAAATAGTCACAAGCCATCCATCCTCAAGATTCACAAGAAGCCAAGGGTAGAAAAACTCAAGCACCTCTTGAGGTAGGATTCATTCTGAATCTTGAAATATTAAGAACTAGAATTGTAGATGAAGGAAGGTTGGACCAGATTGAAAAGTTATATGATAAGTACCATGAGATTTATAAGTTAGAGATCCATTCAATGATTATCAAACACATGATTAAGTTCAAGAAAATAGTCTTGGAACTTAAGATAGTTATTCCAGACAGTGTATGGAACATCTTAGAGTTTTTGAAGAGACAAGCTATTGAGGATGATTTTAGAAGAAGGGAGAAGATATTGGATGAAAGCCTCCCTATATGCTCAATTGAAGAGAAAACACTATTGTTGGACTTGGTGAAGCCACACCTTAGAACAGAACTCTATAGATCATGAACAAAGAGTATGATATGGTTGCCAAGGAAATAAAAAAGGCATTTGAGAAGGTATTCCTAGATAGACACATGTATCCATCTATTGCGTCTGCAACCCAAGCTCCATCTAAGATAGAAAAAGCATCTGAGGTCCCTAATGCACCTATGATAGGTTTGTAGGATACAACACCCATAGTGATAATGTCTACTAATGCAATGGAGTCTGTGCCTATGACTGAAACAAAAGATGATACAATTATGATTGATAATGTGGCGATATCAATGGTGGACTCTGATAAGGATTTGGATAAGTTTGAGGAAGCCTTTGTAAGTATAGAAGAGGCTAAAATACTATGCAGTGATAATTCTTATATGCATCAAGAAGAAGTTTATGTTAAGGATCTAACAGGACAGGAAGAAGGAAAAAGAAAGAAAAAGCAAAAGAAGAAGAAGAAGAAGAAGAGGAGAAAAAAGAAGGAGAAAAGGAAAATGAACCTGAAAATGAGCCCTCTATTGAAGTTCCAGTGATTGTAAAGACTGAGGTAATGGATGTTACTCAAAGTTCAATCCTTACCCCTAAGTCCTCAATGTCATTGTTGTCAAGTCTAACCCCTGACACAACAAACTTAGATTCATGGGGAGAAGAAGACTTGATCAAGATTAGTGTGCTAGCAATGAAAAAGGCAAAAGAGAAACAGGTTATGAGGAATCCATTATTTATTGAATCAGTCAAAATTCTTAGTAGTTTACTACCCAAGAACAAGAAAGTGTCCAGTGTACACTTAGTGGAGGATGTCAGCTCCATCCTATCAAGTTTCAAAACAAACTTCTCTAGCCTAGAAGAATCTACATCCAAGGTTGCAGAAGAAAAATATCTTAAAAAGAGGCTAAGTGAATTGATTAGAAACTTCACACTTGACCTCAGTTCACTAAAGGTTGGTCAACCCATACTGAAATATTTTGTAGCTAAGGGAAGAAAGATAATAGCAGATTGTATGAACCAAGATAAACTGACTGCAAACCTTTACAAGAAAATTTAGGAAGCAAAAGATATAATAGATGTAGTAAGGAAATCAGTGGAAGATCCCTCCATAGATGTAAATATGTGTAACAATTTCTACCAAGGAAAAGTGGATAAGATGAGAAGGCAGAAAA
>BSBK01011851.1:0-330000 GCA_027943335.1 Chamaecyparis obtusa
ACCTGTAGTAGACCTTTTCTTGTCCAAATCCTCACCTAAATCAGAATATGTGAAACCTTGTAACTAAATTTCACCCTTTCCAAAGCATAAACAAAAATTAGAAGTACATTTAAGGTATCTCAAAATATATTTGACAGCCTCACAATGTCGTTTGCCAAGATTTCTCATGAATTGGCTTACCACTCCTGCTGCATGAGCAATATTTGGTCGAGTGGAAACCATAGCATACATGATACTCCCAACTATAGATTTGTAAGGAGTGTGATTAATTAACTCTTGATCATCTTGATTTTTAGGACTCATGTCTACAGATAAGCAAAAATGAGAAGCCAAAGGTATGCTTACCGATTTTACCACTAACATCCCAAACCTATCCAAGACTTTTTCAATGTAATATTTTTGTGATAACCATAGTTTTCTCTTATGCCTATCCCATATAATTGGCATG
Source organism: Chamaecyparis obtusa (assembly GCA_027943335.1). Lineage (NCBI taxonomy): Eukaryota > Viridiplantae > Streptophyta > Pinopsida > Cupressales > Cupressaceae > Chamaecyparis > Chamaecyparis obtusa. The sequence continues at coordinate 449 of BSBK01011851.1, forward strand.
CCAAGTATTCTCTTGGATGCCCCCAAATATTTCATGGAAAATATACCAGCTAATTGTGGCTTAAAATTATGAACAATTTTGATGCTAGTGTCGGTCACTAACATATCATCCACATAAAGGAGAAGTATGAAAAAATCACCATTAGGAAACCACTTATAATACACACAAGGATCAACCTTTGAGCATATAAACTTATGCTCAATCATGAATTGATCAAATTTGAGATATCATTGACAAGGGGCTTGCTTGAGCCCATACAAGCTTCACTTCAATTGACAACACAAGTGTTCTTGTCCCTTCTTGAAAAAACCTTCAAGCTGCTTCATATACAATTCTTTATCAATATCTCTATGGATAAATGTTGTCTTGATGTCCAATTGTTCAAGCTCAAGATCCCACACTGCTAATAAACCCAAAATAACCCAGATTGTGTTCATTGTTTATGGAGAGAAAATATCATGAAAATCTACACCTTGCTACTGGCCATAGCCTTTAATGACCAATCTTTCTCAATAATGAACTTGTCCTCCATACTCCTCTTTCAACTTGTATACCCATTTATTGTTTAGTATTTGTCTATTCGAAGGTAATGAGACCAAATCCCAAGTCCGATTCTTCAATAATGAATCTATCTCCTCACGCATTTCCTCATGCCAATTTCTAGAATTAGAATCTTTACAAGAAACCTTATAATTTGTTGGCTATGTTTGATAAAAAATAAGTAGCAGAGGTTCTCCCTCTTCTGCAAATAGAAGTTCATAATAATATAATAGTAAACAATGTAACCTTCCAAAATAACTTGTATCTAATGCATGTATCATTCATCCATTCAACTTGTAAAAGTAAATAACATGAAATCAACAATATAACAGTCCCATAACACAAGTATTTTGGTAACACAGAAACCCTTGTTAGAAGGTAAAAAACTGCGGTGGGGATGACACCACAAATTCTTCACTACTGCAAATAGAAAAAGTTTTCCTGTTAGGGCTACAAGTTTTGATCACTTCTGGTGATCTTACCCTATTAGGAGTAACATATTAGATCAGCTAGATCTACCTAGTTATAAGATTTTAGCAACACTACTTGAGTGTGCACTCGGTTAAGAGATTTACAAAAAGATTGTCAAGTCTACTCTGTTAGGAGATTTTACCAAAACTCTATTACAATGATTAGAAAGCAATAGGCAACTATCTGCTAATGACAACTTAGATTGTCTAATACAGATCAATAAAGTACTGAATACATATCACCTTATACTGTGTGAATCTCTGCTCTGAACTGCTCAGTTAGCCTGCTCTGATTCTGCTCAATCTGATTTCCTCTTAATACTGATCTACTCTATCTGACAACTGATAAACTTGAAGGTTGGCTAGTGCTTCAAGTGCTTCTTTGCTCATACATCAGTTCACAACAAAATGGTGTAAACATACATTTATATAGCATACTACTTTATGCCGCTTAACAAAATTAGGTTTCAACAACTTAGAGAAAAACCCTAAGATTAACGGTGTATAAAAATAACCTAGATCAAACATTTACAAAATATCTTCATCTCATCTCAACAATAAAAGATCTTTGATCTTGGTAAAACATTTTTTGATTCCATTGTAACCATTTTCATAGAAGAATGTGCCATTCCTGATTACTATAGCCGTCTTCCTGTGATCCTCGGTAAACATTGTATAAATTACTCGGTGATTATATTGACGCTCGATGTTTACTATTGCTTGGTATCAATGTGTGATGCTTGGTAAAACTGTCTGGTGCTTAGTAAGAAGACTTAACCGACTAGATCATGATGCTCACTTTTACCCACTATGATAATATAGGTAACCGACCGATGTCTTTGATAACCTTTGATACTAATGACAACTGTTAATGCTCAATAGAGATAACAATATATACATATATACATACACACACACACACACACACACACACATATATATATATACATATATATATAGATATATGTATATATATATGTATATATATATATATATATATATGTATATATGTATATATACATATATCTATATAACATATATCTATATATACATATATATATACATATATATATGTATATATATATACATAGATATATGTATAATATATATACATATATATATACATATATATATGTATATATATATACATATATATATTCATATGTATACATATATATATATATATATTATATATATATATGTATATATATATATATATATATGTATACATATGTAATATATATATACATATATATATGTATATATATATGTATATATATATATGTGTGTGTATATATATGTATATGTATATATTATATGTGTGTGTATATATATGTATATATATACACATATATATGTGTATATATATATATATGTATATATATACATATATATATGTATATATATATGTATATATATATATGTGTGTGTGTATATATATGTATATGTATATATATATGTGTGTGTATATATATGTATATATATACACATATATATGTGTATATATATATATATGTAGCCCACGTGGTTGTAAAATTCAAGTTGTAGAAAATAAACTAATTTTACAGAACTGAACATAATTCAAAAGGAACCAAACACACACAATGAAGATGCTAATTTATAGTGGTTCGTCAATCTGACTATATCCACTTTAATAGGGGAAATCTATTTATTATTATTAGCTAGTTTTTTCACATACATAATATGCTGGAGATAATGGATTAAATAGGTAAAACTCCAAAAGGAACTGAATAGCCAACAAGCATGTTTGTTGGTCTTCACTATTTCAAAAAACTCCCACTTGAAGGCAACATTGACTTCCCCTATTTATCCCCTAACTTCAAGTTGGTAAAATGCTGAGAGAAGCCCGACAAAATTTGAACTTCTCTCTCTAAACTACCTTAGTCAAGGCATCAACAAGATATAGAGTAGTATCAATCTTTTCCACACGTAACTTTCCATCTTCAACCGATTGGCGCATGTAATGATGTTGCAAGTCTATATGCTTAGAGCGTCACTGAGAAGTGTGATATTTAGCCATAAAAATGGCATATTTCTATCACAAAATAAGACAAAATCTGATTTCTTTAACCCAAGATCTTTAAACAAGAGTTGTAACCACACCATCTCCCAAGCACCCTCAGAAAGAGCCATGTATTCAGCCTCAATGGAAGAAAGTGAAACTGAATGTTTCAATCTAGAACACCAACTAATAGTTGCTCCAACAAATGTGAAAACATAACCTGTAGTAGACCTTTTCTTGTCCAAATCCTCAATAAAAATCAGAATATGTGAAACCTTGTAACTAAATTTCACCCTTTCCAAAGCATAAACAAAAATTAGAAGTACATTTAAGGTATCTCAAAATATATTTGATAGCCTCACAATGTCGTTTGCCAAGATTTCTCATGAATTGGCTTACCACTCCCGCTGCATGAGCAGTATCTGGTCGAGTGGAAACCATAGCATACATGACACTCCCAACTATAGATTTGTAAGGAGTGTGATTAATTAACTCTTGATCCTCTTGATTTTTAGGACTCATGTCTATAGATAAGCAAAAATGAGAGCCAAAGGTATGCTTACCGATTTTACCACTAACATCCCAAACCTATCCAAGACTTTTTCAATGTAATATTTTTGTGATAACCATAGTTTTCTCTTATGCCTATCCCATATAATTGTCATGCCAAGTATTCTCTTGGATGCCCCCAAATATTTCATGGAAAATATACCAGCTAATTGTGGCTTAAAATTACGAACAATTTTGATGCTAGTGTCGGTCACTAACATATCATCCACATAAAGGAGAAGTATGAAAAAATCACCATTAGGAAACCACTTATAATACACACAAGGATCAACCTTTGAGCATATAAACTTATGCTCAATCATGAATTGATCAAATTTGAGATATCATTGACAAGGGGCTTGCTTGAGCCCATACAAGCTTCACTTCAATTGACAACACAAGTGTTCTTGTCCCTTCTTGAAAAAACCTTCAAGCTGCTTCATATACAATTCTTTATCAACATCTCTATGGATAAATGTTGTCTTGACGTCCAATTGTTCAAGCTCAAGATCCCACGCTACTAATAAACCCAAAATAACCCAGATTGTGTTCATTGTTTATGGAGAGATAATATCATGAAAATCTACACCCTGCTGCTGGCCATAGCCTTTAACGACCAATCTTTCTCGATAATGAACTTGTCCTCCATACTCCTCTTTCAACTTGTATACCCATTTATTGTTTAGTATTTGTCTATTCGAAGGTAATGAGACCAAATCCCAAGTCCGATTCTTCAATAATGAATCTATCTCCTCACGCATTTCCTCATGCCAATTTCTAGAATCAGAAGCTTTACAAGAAACCTTATAATTTGCTGGTTATGTTTGATAAAAAATAAGTAGCATAGGTTCTCCCTCTTCTGCAAATAGAAGTTCATAATAAGATAATTTAGCAAGGACTTTCCTTTATCTTGTAGACCTCCTCAATGGAACAACAATGTGCTCCTCTATTGGAAAGTTTACACCTTTACTCTTCTTCATTTCGAGGTTGGCACGTTCACCCTCAATAGCTGATTGTTGATTAAAAGATTCACAATGATAAACTCATGTATTTATCCCTTCCTCAATAATTGCATCCAAATCATGTTTTATCCCATCATGATTAAAACAATGTTGTGAATCCACTGAAGGAGACACAAACATCCCCCAGTGATCTCCTACCTGCTGTCGACGAGGAAAGATAAAACAATGTTGACCGTTGATGCCTTGCAGTGAGGAAGGGTTGTGACCACCCAATGTAGTATTTAGGGAAGAATGGTAAGATGTAGTTGAATCCTTTTCCAATTGAAAATGGTCATTACTATGTGTATGACCATGTGAGGGAGATTGCATGGATATGGTAGGTGATTGACAATGATGTTTGTCATTGTAATATGAAATATCTGTACTCAAGCTGGGCATGGGTGAAAATTCAACATGTGGGGAAAGTGTATTCGAAGGTCCAATACCCCAATTACTTCTGGTAGAGTTAGTATCAATTAAAGATTGTGACAAAAAAAGGGTATGTCCAAAATGTGTTAGTGGAGGTATTGAAAAAAATTGATAACCTCCTGTACTGAGAGAAGGATGTGAAGGTAAATCAGAGGAATCATTATTAACAATGTCAATTAAATGTATGTATTCTTTATTTTGTTCTTCTTGTTTGTGTGAACTTGGAAACATCTTCTCATTAAAGATGACATCTCTACTACGAATGATCCTTTGGTTGACAAGATCCCATAATTGGAAACCATATTGATCTTCTCCATACCCAACAAAGATACATCACTCAAATTTAGAATCCAATTTACTCCTCTTTTCTTTGGGAATATGTGCATATGCTTCACATCCAAATACCTAGATGTATGAGTAGGAAATCCTTCTTCCAAGCAATTCCTCTTCCAGAATACCAAAATCCAACCGAGATGAAGGGATTCAGTTGATCAAGTAGACAAATGTATTGCAGGATTCCGCCCAAAATTCCTTGCCTAAACTTGCATTTGAAAGCATGCATCTAACCTTTTCCAAAATTGTTCTTTGTAACCTCTCGACTGCTCCATTTTCTTGAGGTGTAAATAGAACAATTTTTATCCGACGAATACCATTATCAACACAAAAGAATCAAATTATAATGACCATAATTCACCACCATTATTGGTTTGTAAACATTTTATTTAAGGCCCAATCTAATTTTCAACGGAAGCTTTGAAAATTTTAAACTTATTAAATACATCAAACTTCTTATGAAGCATAAATATCTATACTTTCTTTGTAAAATCATCAAGAAAGGTAACAAAATAATTAGCTCTGCCAATAGAGCTTACCTTAGTTGGTCCAAAAACATCAGAATAGACAAGTGCTAATGGTGTATCCTTCTTCTCATGTCCCATTTTTAGAAAACTTACCTGCTTTTGCTTGCCATAAAGACAATGATGGTAGAATGGTAAATCAATAGATTTGAGACCCAAGAGTTATTCTCACTTGTGCATAATATTGAGACCCTTCTTGCTCATATGACCGAGCCTTTGATGTGAAAGCTCTGAATTTTTGTCCTCAACTGTCATTGTAGCTCCCACTTCACCAATAGTTTCTACTATGTAGAGACTACCAACTTTATCCCCTTTTGCAGTAACCATGGAACCTATTGCGACTTTCCATTTATCCATTAGAGAGGTAAATAAAACCTTGAGAGTAGAGCCAACTCACCAAAATTAAATTTATTTTCAATTGAGGAACATGACAAATATCTGTAAGCATCCATTTAACACCTCTTTTTAAACACAATAAAATATCCCCTTTCCCAATAATCTCACAAGATTTATTATCCCCTAAATAAACTTTGCCAAAGTTACCTTCTTGGTAATTTGTGAAGAGGTCTGTGCATTAGGAGGCATGAAATGATGCACTAGAATCCAATACCCATGAAGTTGAAGTGGTTTCACTTGTTGACAATATCAAAGCACCATCTACACAATCATAAGCCATGTTTGCTTCGCTGTCCCATACTCTCTCTTGAGCCTTTTTGTAGTTTTCTAAAATCTTTCTTTACAGGGCCAACTTTACCACAAAACTAACAATCACCATTATGCCCTCTTGAATTTTATCTTTTTGCAGATTTTGATATTCTATGGTGATTATTTCTGTCCCTATTTTGACTTTGTTCTCTATTCTCGGTACTTACTACCGTCAAAGCTTCTCCGGATGAAGGTTGATCATTCTTCCTTCTCATGTCTTCGTTGAGAAGTGTGGCTGAAACTTCATCAAAGGCCAACTTTCTAGAGCTTGAAGCCATATTGCTTATGGCTGTAACAACACCATCCCGACTATTTGGTAGAGAACATAAAAGTAGGACATATTTCTCTTGTCATCTAGCATCATGTCAATTGAGTTTTCTTGGTTGATTAAGGTGTTGAATTCATTGAGGTGATTCGCCATGGTTGTACCTTCCTTAATTTTGAGCTTGTAAATTTTTTTCATGATAAAAACTTTGTTTGCAGTTGAAGCCATTGTATATGTGCTGGCTAATTTATCCCACACTTCTTTGGTGGTTGGTGAATTTATGACATTGAACAAGACATTGTCAGACAATGAAAGGAAGATTGTTTCTCTTTCCTTTTTGTCCAAGGTATTCCAATCTTTAGCCGACATCGTAGATGGTTTCTTTGTCTGCCCTTCTAAAGAAAGCACAAGGTTTTGCTTAATCAGTAGCGATTCCATCTATACCTTCCACAGGCTAAAATTTTTGCTTAAAAAATTCTGCACTTTTAATTCCTCCATGTCTTTTGAAATTTAACCCCAATTTCTAATCATCTAGACAAACCTGCTCTGATACCAATTGTAAAATTAAATTTGTAGAAAATAAACTAATTTGATAGAACTAAACAGAATTCAAAAGAAACCAAACACACACAATGAAGACACCAATTTACAGTGGTTTGTCAATCTGACGACATCCACTTTAATAGGGGAAATCTATTTATTATTATGAAATATTTTTTCACATACATAATATGTTGGAGACAAAGAATTAAATAGATACAACTCCAAAAGAAACCAAATAGCCGAAAGGCATGTCTATTGGTCTTCACTATGTCAACAGTGGTAAGCCAATGCCAAAAGCCATGTCACACCATCAACATTACCTAGATTTTGCCTCTTAGCATATTTTTATCTATTCTTCTACAAAATCCGTCTTACTTAAATGAAACAAATTTGTGATATTTGTTTGATTTCTTTCACCACTTTTTAGATGCTGCCTTAAAAGAAATTAAAACTACTATAGTCGACTCCTTCACATCCTTCTAGGTGTTGATGGGGGTACGCTTTGCAATATGTTGTGCCACATTTGTAGTCTATTATATGCCTCTTCCATCTTATTTTAGAATTCCTCACTCTCTCCAAACCACATTTCACATTCTTTTACATGATTTAATGCCTACAACTAATGTGTTTGAATCTTGCCTCGAATAAAGCACTAGGTAATACAGAGACACAGAGATGGATCTGGCTTAGATTGACTCCATAGAGGAATTTATCAAGGTCTTTGATGAATTCCCTTCTGCACAATGCTATAGAAACTCAGAGCCTTCCATTGGTGTTTGATAACAAAAAACTATTATGTGGTGTTGCACGCCTCTAATTTTATCACGCACTACCAATTTCTCCTTCTTGCACCCTCTTACGCTGCTATCTATTCCTTCCCAATGAATATTCACACCTTTTTGAATTTCTTCTCGACACTGCATTTAAAGAGTAAATACTTCTACTACGATGTTACTCTTCCATGATAGAATTCCTTAAAAAACTTCCATTAATTTTTTGTGCTTGATATAATGGAAGATCCATTAAACTTCTATGACTCCAAAATAATTATTCCTTGTGCAGAATAAAAAATCAGTAGATTCACAATAGAAAGAAAGAAATATAACAAGAGAAAAAGGTTGAATTCAATTCAATCCTTTGTCTTGGCGGCGCCAAAGCCCATGCCATATGTATTTGGCAAGCTATTAACAACTCTTTATTAAGACATTTAAGTCATATTTGAATCTGAAATCCAATGGATCTAGTTCTTCCCACAACATATATATCAAAAAGATCTTTCTTTAAACATCCTCAAACTGAGCAACCAATTTTATCGCGATTATGTTCATTGCAAACACAAAATTTGTAGTTCAACATTCAGGCAGGGAAAAATTTCAATGCTCTAATACCATAGAAGAAAATATGGGACATAGCCAAATAGAAGCACAATAATATTACACAAGGTAATATCGTGCTTCTTAATATTTTCATTTAATACATATTATACACATATAGGTGTTTTTCATAGCCTATATTAAAGGAAGGTTGTTCTACCTCCTATAACCACTCCTCTATATTTGTGAGTTGTTTTAATAACTCACAAACAAATACTTATTATAGTCTAATAATAAGTTGTTTCTCAACAACTTAATATTAATGTACATAATTCTATATTATTAATCATATCAATAATGATATCCATGTGAACACTAATTTCTAACACAATCCACTTACACCATTTCTCACAAAACCAAAACCTTGAAGGACCCTCAAGAAAAATAACCAAATAACCATGTCATAAGCCTTCATCGTGTCAAGTTCAAGACCATAGAAGAGATTTTCCAACCAAAATATAATGAAAAATCTAATGTGCAACTATTGCACCATCTAAAGTTTCTCTTCCAAGATTGAAACCACATTGTTCTTCTACAATGATAAAAGGGATTAAATCTATCAAATTGATAGCAATTACTTTTGTAAAAAAAATTGCATATCATGCACAAAGAGAAATTGGCCAAAAATAAGAAAATGAGGAGTGTAGTGGTTTCTTAGGGATCAATGAAACAAAAGTAGAATTGAAGTATTTTAAAATGGATAAAATTTTATGAGCTTCTTCCAAAGAAAGAAATAAATCCTTACCAACAAGATCCTAGTGTCTCTGGAAATTTAAACATGATAATTTGGCCATTAGTATTTTGTTTAGAGTTTCCCCAATTAGTCTAGGGGTGTTGCTAACTAGTGTAGAAGATGAAAAATATTGAGATAATCAAGAAAGAAGATTCTTAAAGAAGGGGTTTGCCTTTACCTCAAGAGCTTTACTTGGAGTGAGAAGATTCCTAGATATGGAACGAATAACCTCAATTCTATTCATATGCCTCCTTATTTTTGTGGAAGCATGAAAAAACTTTGTGTTCTTGTCACTATCTTGAAGTCAATAATCTCTTGATTTCAACCTCTAGATTCTTCTTCCCTTGACAAAATTTCCTCCAAGTTAGATTTGAGCCTCTTTTCCTTGTCAAAAAGAATATTATCCATACCCTTATGGAATATTACCTCATATAGATTTGCCGACTCATTTTTTATTTGAATTTTCTTAGGAAATGCATTCTTTTTTTTTTTTCTTTTTTTGCTCGGTAAATATTTTGATTTTTATATTAATTTGAAAGTAATAATAGTACAAAAATAAAGTTTATACTTTCAGTCTACTAACCTCTGCAAACACCACCTTCAAACCCTATCTTAGACTACCTTCTTCATCTAATCACAACCTCTTACATGCATTAATACAAAATATATGATTTCAAAACATAGTCTATATCATACCCTGAGCTGGGTATCCCTTATAATGGTAGAATCCATCTATACAAAACAACCTAGTCTTTAAATGAAAAAACAAAATATCAAAAAAAGTGGAAAGCACTAGTCTAAAGAAGAACATAAATTACTTCAAATAATACTTGCATTGTCTTTGACTATCCATCATGCCTTGGTACTGATAACCCACACTCATGCCCAACCCACACTCATACCCTCGCCCTCGAGCTCCAACATTCCTTTCTCTTCTTCCTTGTCCTCGTCTATGCCCTCAAACCCTCCTCACACCATCCCCCACACCATTTTATTTTCCACATCCCCAATTCCTAGGCCTCTTCCCCATCTGCTATCTTAGCCTCTCCTTACCCTGACCATTGCAACATTCTCCTCTATGAGTTCCTCCATAGACATCCTCCAATAGCCTTCCAATTGCAAGGTAAGCTTGGATTTGTCTAAGTTTATTTTGGCCAAACTAGACCACATGATTAGTTCCTAGTTAGAAGTATAATCACACCAAGTTTTCCATAGACTCCTTCCCTCTACCTTTCTCCATTCATGGTTATCCTCCGCTCTCTACAATACAAATGGGTAGATGTGACCCAGATTTCATGACACATGAACCCAATCCCCTATCTCAGTGATAAATCCACAGCCAAGCTTTGCAATATGGAGACAAGCTTCTAGGACCCCCCTCCATTCTGGTCACACACATCTCTTCATGATCATCCTTGTATCATCCAAAATTCCCACCTCTAGTCCCCATGCACAAAACATGGATGCAATGTTCATGTTTGTGTGATATTTGAATTTGGAAAGAAGGTATTCTATACCAAGAATCCATCATTCCATCACTAGGAAAAAGAGGTGATTCATTAAGAACACAATCTTCAACCTTTCAATAGATATTAATCCTCAAAATTCCATCTGCTATTTGTACGCCCTCAAACTTAAGTTAACTTCCATTTTGGAGAATTCTGCTCAAAATACGATCACTGAATTCTCAACAAATGTAAAGAGCACAAAAAGAAAACTTCATTTTGAAGGCATGCCTCGAGAAGAGTATACAATAAATGCCTATACTTTGTATAAAAAACAATCTTCACTCATCAAGGCTCATAAATGCCAAGTATATGCAACCTTCAAATTCCGCCAACCTAAGATGTGAAAATATGTCCACCACTTTAGATGTGACATCAATACTTACAAACATCATCCCTGAGCTTCCATCATACCTAATGAGTGGGCTCCCACCAATTCCACCTCTTTATTCTTGTAACAAAATTATAATAAAATTGTAATCATTCTTGATCACACCGACCAAGGGTTGTTCTATAAAACCATAGAGGCTTGCAAAATGAAAGAGGTTGCAAATATTGGACTCTAGTTCAATAGGAGAGGAAATAAACTGTATCATTTGTAGAGGTTTTACTTTTCTGAGAACAATGCCCCATGACCTTTCGACCAAGGGTGCATACTGTATCATATACTTTCTAGGGCATTCTCTCTTGCCTTAGCATGTTTTCTCTTAATAAATCATGGAGATTGTGTACTTAGTGCCTTTTCCCTTTTATTAATCATTGTGTCATGTGTTGAACTCTTATAGGTTTGATCTAGTTTTTTTATGTTTTTGAAAACCTTCTCCTTAGGAAGATGGTTTATAGGAAGTGAGGTCTTTTCTTTCAACCCTTATTCAAACTATTTTTTGTCTATGTTGAAATAGTGTCAGGTACCATGTCCTTTATTGAGGAGACTTGCACTTTCTTTAGGAGTGATGTTCCTCAATTCAAACCCTTGTAGATGTTTCCCACATATGGATATGAATGTGTGATCCCTATGTCCAATGATTTTTTCTTCTTGTTCTCTTTCCAATAATGAAGGGAACATGGTACACCCTATCGTGAGTGAATCAAGGTATACAAATCCAACCAGAAGGCTAAAACCTTACAAATACCACTTGAAAACTTCTCATCGCTTACAAAAAAGCTTTGATTTGGTGCTTTGCCTCCCGTTAGCTTAGTTTTTTTGATGAAGGTTGTCTTATTCCTTCTCCCCAATCACCAAAAGAAGAGTCAACTTCTATAAAATCCCAGAGGTTGTGTTGCAGAGCGCACCCTGCCGTACTTATGCAACACTTCCAGAGTGACCTTATTTAGACATGAACCTAGATCCGAGATCTAAAAAATTCAAAATAATCTAAGAATCTCCTTCCAAATGCACATGGTTTACCTTAAGTTGTGTTTCCACATCCATTGTCAGCAATGCTGCTTAGGCCCTAGCTTTGTTATTGGTTCCCTCTACTAAATTTTTTTATTCAGTTACCACTATATCACCTGACACATCCCTAGATACACATCCTTCTCCTAATGGTCCAGAGTTTACTTGTGAAGCCCTATTAAAGTTTATCTTAATCCAACCCTCTTCAAGTTTCCCTCATTCTACCCCTTCCCTTGGATTTGTAGCAGGATGAACCCAAGAAGGCCCATTAGCAGGCCTATATTGAAGAAAAGGCCACTGTCTTTGCAAGAGAGTGTTCACAAAACTAAAGGGGAATTTGGTCAGATTTTATTGGGTTATTGCAATATTGACCAATTTGGTGACTGTGTGTTTAATTTTCCCACATAACCATCTCACCAATTCTGACTTACCTTGAAAGATGCACCTATTTATCTCTTTCCAAATCTTCCATATGATAGTTGACGGACATATCTACCATATACATGAAAATATTGATTTGGGAGAGTTTACTCCCCATGATTGAAACATCTCCTTAAGCCTTAGAGGAAAGACAATAGATGTATTTAGTTTTTTCAATACAAAGTTCCAACATTCATATGAAAACTTGCAATGGAGTAATAGGTGATGTGTTCTCTTTGCTTCTCCTCTACACAAAATACATCTAAAGGGTTCATTAAAACCATCCCTCATCAACCTATCCCTTGTCAAAACTCTCCCTTTATTTACCAACCATACAAAGGTTACAACCTTGGGTAGATAATACTTATTCCAATAGAGATGCACAAGGTCTTGAGTCTCCAACTCCACCAATTTGTAGCCTAATATGACTGAATAATCTCCCTTCTTAGACCTACACCAGATCAATTCATCTCTATCCCCTAATAACAAAAAATTCCTACTTCTAAAGATATCTTTAAATTCAACAAAATCCTCATTGAAAATTCCTAACTCTCTCCCATTCTTCCAATGCCATCTAACACCATTTCCTTCAATGTCTTTGATTATAATATCTGCCACCTTCCTACCTAAACCCCATTCTGTAATCTACTTCAGGTTTTTATTGAATCTGCTTAATGCTAGAACTAGTAGAGCTTCAAAGGAATCCTCCCAAAAGTTTGCATCCTCACCACCCCCCAATTTCCAAGTTAGATGTTTCAAATTAGATACTTGCAGCTAAGCATGAAATTCCAAATTGAGGATCCTTCCAAGGGGTTTTTGATGGTTAGTATACACTCTTTGACCTATTCATCAAAGTATTTGTGGATGAGAATTTGGTGTAGGAGCACCTAGCACAAGGACACACCAAGAGGCTCCAGGAGGATTAGAAGGTCAAAATTTATGTCATGGTCAATTTGACTGGTATTTGTGTCTTTTTAAGTTGTTCTAAGTCATATTGAGTCCATATGTAAGGCTAGGTAAAGCCATGTAAAATTGTAGTGAAATATTCAAGTTGTCCTATTAAGGCCAAATCATGTAAATAAACCCATGGAAGTGTAAGAATATTGTAAAAGTTCACAAATAGCCCATTGTGTTGTGTTAAGAATGTCTATGCAAATACTTAAGGTCATTTGAGTACAAAACCCAAAAGTTGTCAATTATGACAAGTTGTTAATGCAAACATGCAACAAAAAGTTGCAAAATAATGTAACAAGTGGGTGTTCAGTCCTAAGAGGTGATTGGACAGTTATGTCCAATAAAAATTTATAAAATTATTGTAAAAGGTCGAATGGAGGTGTGTGTGTGTGTGAAGTTAGAGGAAGAGTTTGAATGAGATAAACTAATACGCCTCTAACTGTCACCATCTTGTAGGTACTTGGTGGACAGTAGAGAGAAAAGTGTATCATTTTGATTGTTGATCTTTCATGTACTGAGAAGGGAGATTGATGAATATGGAAGACCATCAAAAAATCAATTTTGTAATGTATTTTATTGGGAAAAGAATAAAGAGTTTTATGTTTTGAATTCATTTGACAGTTATTGGTCGCAGACATGTTTCTTGCTGCTATTTGGCATTTTCTTGTATGTAAATGAATTGAATAAAGTCTAAAACCTATTTGGGATGATAATAAGATGGATTTATTTTTTTGAATCCATTTTGATCATTGGACGTGATGTATGGAGAAATTTTGAACGAATTCTTTCAAAACTATCATAAAACCCTCATGGATAGGGTTAGTGCGAATGGTTTATTCATATCTTTGTTTCTAACCATTGCAAATTCATGGTTTTGTAGATTTTGGTAGTATAATGGATGTAATTTAATATGAATTTGGTTTGAGATCAAAATGTTTTGTATTATGGGAGAAATATGATGCCCTAGGTGGACTAAACTTACATTTCATTTTTTTTTTTCTGTGATAATCAAAATCGGTCTCTGTTTAGAGGGAATACCGTTTGATTGAACCATTTGATCTTTATAGTTTTTGGATATGTTGTTGTAAACCTAGTTTTAGAAATTCTCACTGGAGTGATGTAATAATGGTTTCATGTGTGAAAGTTATGAACAACATAGTGTTGATCAAGAAAATAGGCAATGTGGACAACAAATTTGCAAGTTTGATTGTCAAAGATGGTTGTTTATTAGCCAAGGGTTGTGATCAGAGATAGGGAATGTCTCATTGTGATTTGGTTTGATATTTGGAAGTAGGATTAAGGATCTAATTGTGCACTTTATTATTGTAATCAATATTGGTTTAATGGTCCTTATAACTCATGATTTGCGTATGAGCAGTTTGAGGACAACAAGACAAGGTTCTTGGAGTAGTAAGAACAAGATGGACATTGGAAGGTATGGAAGTGATATAAGTTTATGTTCCTTATTTCTAAAGGGATATTTATGATCATGGTTCATTTGAGTATTGGTAAAGGGTACGGTGATAGGCCTTGAAGACTAGTTGGTATGTGTTTGATGTATTTCCTTGAAAGCATTCTACTGAAATGCTATGGTGTGTATGATCAAATACCTTGATGAAGGGATGCTGGTTTGGATTATATATTGGTTATGGTTCCTAATGATGGATTGGTGATTGTTATGTTGATTTGTTGAAATAATATTGTTTGGTTAATAATGCCTCTAACATGTGAATATGATGTTAATGTGATGAAATTTGGAGTTGTATTTTGTGTTTGATACCTCATGTAGGAGGTTATGATGAAGAAAAAGAGTTGGGATCAACATGATCCTAGATGATTTGGTTGTTTTCCATGATACTCTACATTAAATTGGTATCAGAACCCAAAAAAAGATCTGGGTTGAGAAAGAAGTTTTGATGTTTTGTGTTACTGATGTGTTTGGTTGTAGGTGCATGTCCATCTAGCTGCAAGATGAAGTTGGTGTTGTGTGTGAGAAAACAAGGAAGGTCTATCATGGCCATTGGATGGTCCATTAATTTCCAAACGACTAGCGATAAGAGGAAGGAAGAGACTCCTAGGTGAGGCAAAGTAAGTTGTTTGTTGGTGAGGTAAAGAAAAAAAGGAGAGGTGGACTTGTGATTGATGAAGCACTTAGGTAGAAACCAATGCAAACTCCATTAATAGGAGTCACAAAGGGATTTTTTGAGGATGAAGATATAAGAGACAAGAGGATTAAGAATGCATGTAGAGGAAAGGATGAATATTTAAGTCTAATTTTTTCTTGCATATCATTGTATCCATGTTTCTAAGGGACTTGGACACTTTTCAAGGTTGGGAGTGTGGTGTAGGAGCACCTAGCACAAGGACACACCAAGAGGTTCCAGGAGGATTAGAAGGTCAATATTTTTGTCATGATCAATTTGATTAGTATTTGTGTCTTTTTAAGTTGATCCAAGTCATATTGAGTCGATATATAAGGCTAAGTAAAGCCATGCAATCAATTGTAATGAAATGTTCAAGTTGTCCTATTAAAGCAAAATCATGTAAATAAAACCATGAAAGGGTAAGAATATTGTAAAAAGGTCATAAATAGTTCATTTTGATGTGCTAAGAATGTCTATTCAAAGACTTAAGGCCATTTGAGTACAAAACCCAAAAGTTGTCAATTATGACAAGTTGTTGTCAATGCAAAAATGCAACAAAAAGTTACAAAACAATGTAACAAGTGGGTGTTCAGTCCTAAGAGGTGGTTGGATAGTTATGTCCAAGAAAACATTATAAAATTATTGTAAAAAGTCAAATGGAAGATTTTATGTGAAGTCGGAGGAAGAGTTTGAATGAGATAAACTAATAAGCCTCTAACTGTCACCATCTTGTAGGTATTTGGTGGTCAATAGAGAGAAAAGTGTATCATTTTGATTGTTGATATTTCATGTATTGAGAAGGGATATTGAGGAAGATGGAAGACCACTAAAAAATAAATTTTGTAATGTATTTTATTGGGAAAATAATAAAGAGTTTTCTTTTTTGAATTCATTTGACAGTTATTGGTTGCAGACATGTTTCTTGTTGCTATTTGGCATTTTCTTGTATGTAAATGAATTGAATAAAGTCTAAAACCTATTTGGGATGATAATAAGATGGATTAAAAAATTTTTGAATCCATTTTGAGAAATGGACGTGATATATGAAGAAAGTTTGAACAGCTTCTTTCAAAACTGTCATAAAACCCTCATGGACAGGGTTAGTGTGAATGGTTTATTCATATCTTTGTTTCTAACCATTGCAAATTCATGGTTTTCTAGATTTTGGTAGTATACTAGTTGTACTTTCATATGAATTTGGTTTGAGATAAAAATGTTTTGTATTATGGGAGAAAGATGCTGCCCTAGGAAGATTGAACTTATATTTCATTTGTTCTTCTGTGATAGTAAAAAATGGTCTCTGTATAGAGGGCATAACTTTTGATTAAACTATTGGACATTTAAAGTTTTTGGATATGTCATTGTAAACCTAGTTTTCTAAATCCTCACTAGAGATATTTTCTTAATGTTGTCTGGTTTTCAAGTTATGAGTAACAGAATGAAGGTCTATCAAAATTGTCACAATTGGGACAGTCATAAAGAGCAAGTGAACTTTGGTTTGTTTGCCAAGGTTAAATGAAGATTGTTACAATTCAAGGATATTGGAAAAGAAGTGTGTTATGGTATAGATTTTTATTTGAACAATGGACTAATGGTTTCTATTTGGAACACTGTCAATGCATATGCCTAATGTTGGAGAGGTTGCCCAAGTTGGAAGTTTCTATTATCATGAATATGTTGTAGGTATGGGACATATCCGAAAGGTGTTTAGAAGCATGAATTTAATGGATTATTTGAGGGTACAAGATTTATGTTGAGGGCTTGAAGGTAATTGGTAAACTTGTTTAATTGATTAACATTGAGCTATGAGATGGAAGGATGTTGAGTTATTCAGTGCTTTGGGGACAATGATGTTTGTGTCAATATTGAAGGGGTTGATTTGAAACCAATGTGTGATGGACTTGATATTGGATGGATTAAGTGCAAGATGATATTGAGTAATTTGATTAATATTTGGAGTTACATCTTGTTAGATGCCTCAAACTGATTGATTTGATTACTGTTTTGGGTCATTGAGCACCCTAGAATTGGAACTCCATGGTTGATTTGGGGTTCTTGGTTGGTTTTCCATGATGATCTACGTCAGAATTATAGCCCACTTTTGACTATGATTTTTATACATAATCCAAACTAGTTTGGTCCCCATAGCTTCATTCATCAACTACCGATGCCTCAACCTAGTACCCCCTTCACTCTGTGGTTTGTAAATTTTATCCCATGCTAATAATGGGTTTTTGTCCTACTCTTGGATGTCAATTCAGAAGAACTTCCACATCTTTTGTTGAATATCTCATATAATCTTGATGGGAATCCTCATACACATCATTAAAAAAATTCATAATGCTGAGATCACTGACTTTAGCACAAGGATGCATCCAACTAAAGATAGCCACATAATTTTATAGCCTTCTATCTACATCAAACAAGATTCTAAGAGCTTGGTCTAGAGTGTCACTCTTCTTGCACTACCAAAGAGAGGAAGAGCCAGAACTTTACTCGACTGGCCTCCCTATCTAATCCTTAGGATTCTTCCAATTTCTTCCTACTTAGAAAAGAGAGAGTTGAAGAAGAAGATTTATGATTTTATCCAATTTACCATTTTACTCGAGAGAGAACAATACTTCTCCAAGGTCTCCTTGATACATCTTTCTTCTCTCAAAGAATATTCACGCATGAGGAGGGTATCATCAGAAAATTGCTAGTGATTAGAGGACTCCAAAACTTGAGCAATACAAACCACTTTCCATCTTCTCTCAATCCATTTCTTTGTGATGAGTCTACCAAGAAATTTTTCCATAAGGATAAATAGGGTTGGGGATAAAGGGTCTCCCTATCTCAATCCTTAATACTGTTCACTAATATAGAGAAGAGGGGCATCTTGATATAACTCCAAATCCATTTGATCCAGTGCTCATCAAATCCAAAATATTCCAAAACCTTTAGAAGAAAATCCCCATTGACATAATCATAAGCCTTCTTAATGTCCAACTTTACCAACATCCTATCTATACCCACACTCCAAATTGAGTGGGTTTCTTCATGAGAAATTATAATGCCTTCCACAATAGACCTCCTGTGAACAAACCCACTTTTCTCTTCTGATATAAGTAGTGTAAGAAAGGATTTTAATTGATTAGAAATCACTTTAGTGACAATTTTATAAGTTACATTGCACAAAAAAATAGGTTTGAAGTCTTCAAAGGATCATAAAATGTATTCTTAAATTGTGATGTATTTTGATCTTTTATCTTATACTTGAGAGATTTTAGTTTTTGATGTAGTTTAAACATACAAGAACCTTCTACCAATGGACAAGAGACCTACCAAGAGCTAATGAGAGGAATGAAGTTATGATCTATAAAACACATTGAATCAAATTTAAAAGAGGATTTAGAAATGATATCTTTAAGGATGAAAAAAGAAATTGGAAAATGATCAAAACCCCTGTGTGCATAAATGGAAGCCAAAAAATCATGAAAAAAGAGAAGATAATTATTAAAGAGAAAAAAATGTTCTATATGTTCTGTCATTTGGGAAAAACCCTTCTTATTTTTCTAAGTGAAAATTTTATTTGCTGGGATCCAGTTAATTATTTTAGAAGAAGAGACAAAATCATGAAAATTAGTCATCACATTATAACTAGGAATAATGCGACCTATTTTATCTAATTTATTTAGAACAACATTAAAATCCCTACCATAAATGTGAAATTCATATAAAAGTGGCAAGATTCTAGTTGATATGTGTGTAATGAAATTAAGGTAGCAGAACAACCTCTTACACTAATCTTGAAAGGAGGGTTATGTAAAAATTTTCTCAGATCTTTACAATAGTTACAAAAACTTAACAAAAATAAACATAAATAGCATACATACCACAACACAATGATTTATGTGGGGAAAAACCTTTTGGGAGAAAAACCTCACACCCCAAAAGTTTTCGAATATATTATTCAAAAGTCAACAACATATTTACAAATCAAACTTCTCACATGAGTATCACCAACTAGAAATCTAGAGGTAAGTCTATAACTATAAGAATATTACACAAAATCTCTATCTCCTACACCTAATATATAGGAGATACAATATATGAAATTATCAAACAATATTATTACAAATTCAAGGGCTAAAAACCACCTAAAAAGTGGTGTCCATCTTATATCCAATCAAAGATGCCATATGATGTGTCAAAACACACATAAACATGTGTAAATACCTTTTACAACTCATTTATGTTTCAAACACAATTTTATATATCTTATTTTAGGAGACCCAACTTCAGAAGGCCATAACTTTTGAACTAGGTGTCTGATTAACAAACCATTTGAAATTCCAAAAAGATTGTGATGTGCTCTATCAAGATATAACTTGATAAAATAGATATGAATAATTTTGGGATATTTAGGAACCTCTAAGGATTTACAAATTGAATTTGTAAAATTTATTTGACAACTTAAAAAATGAAAACTTTAATATCTTCAAATCTAGACATGATCTTGCAAAAGAAATTTACCAACATGCTTATCTAACCCATTTGATACTTTGGGGGAAGTTTAGGAAAAAGTCATGCTCAAATGTAAAATTATTATAAATAGTAACCTTATGTAAATGTAAGGTTGAGATACCATTTTTCTAATATTCTCTCAATTGTCAAGCACCTTGCAAGAGAAAATGGAGTATCTACACTGTAATCTAATTGCTAGGGGCCATTATTCCTATAGAATCTAAACACCATCTAAAATTATATGTTCTCACAACCTTAGTTAATAAATCTACAAAATTCATCAAAGTCTCTACCTTAACCAACTTCACCCTTCCATCCTCAACCATACCTATGAAAAGATAATGTTGAACATCAATGTGCTCAGTCTTGACATAAAAAGTTAGGTTCTTAGCTAGGCAAATCACACTTTGACTATCACAATAAATTATCCCTACTCCTTTTTCTATTCCAATATCTATACACAATATCTTAACCCAATTTACTTCTCTATAAGCATGAGTATCTTGCATATACTCAACTTCGATAGCATGCAAAGCAATCACAACCTATCACTTACTCATCCAATCGATTGCACCACCAAATAAATTAAACACATAAGTATTGACAGATCTTCTGCTATCTTGATATCACTTGCCCAATATGAATCCACATAACCAAAAATATCAAGGTAAATTTAGTCTCTTATTATATTAACATGGTAACACAAATAATACTTTGAGGTACCCTTCAAATATATAAAGAGTCTTTTAACTACATTTCAATGAACTCTACTAGGATTAGACAAATATCTAGAAAGAAATCCCACTATTTGGATAATTTTTGGTCTAGTACATACTATAGCGTAAATCAAACTTATAACTGATCTTTGGTAAGGTACTCTGCTCATGTTTTCCATCTTTGATGGGGATGCAGGACAATCTGAAATAGACAAATTTGTTCCAATTGTAAAAGGAACACATAATGGTATAAAACCCTGCATGTTGAACCTTTAGAAAATTGAGTTCATATGCTTACTTTGGCCTAGTCATAGCTTTTTGTTTAGATCCTTCTAATTTATGTCCCAAGAATATGTTTAGCTACACCAAGATCTTTCATTTCAAATTTAGTATCAAGCAAAGACTTTAGTTTTGAAATCATACATTTCCCTTTACCAATGAATAACATATTATCAACATATAATGCAATGTATAGGAAATGACCATCATCAGATTTATAATAAACATAGTGATTTGGTTTAAAACACTAAAATCTCAAACTCAACATATATGTATCAAATTTTTGGTACCACATCCTAAGACTCTACTTGAGGTTGACAAATATTTCTCCAATTTACAAACTAAATTACTTTTACCGTTTACCATATAGTGCTATGATTGTGTCATATAAATATCCTCCTCCAAATAACCATGAAGGAAAATAGTTTTCACATCTAATTTCTCAACCTCTAAATCATAAGCAGAAAAAATAGAAAGAAAAAATATAATGGATGTCATTTTTGTATCAAGAGAAAATATCTCCACATAATCAACACCTTCAACATTAGAGTAGCATTTCAACAACCAACCTTCCTTTATACTTCTCAATACCTTCATCTGAACCAAATTTTTTATTCAACACCCATTTGCAACCAATAGGTTTTTGTCTTTTAAGCAATGGTACAAGATCTCATGTTTCATCCTTTCCTAAAACTACCATTTCTCATGCATAATAATTTACCAAGATTCATCATCATTCATACCTAATGTTTCTTCTACAGATCTAGATTCATCCACACTAGTATTCAAAGGAAAAATGAATCTTCAATCATTAGGTGTGTTGGTGTAATTAAATATTACCAATTATACTTTACTTAAGTTTACTTAGGATAATGCATTACATAGTAGTTTACATTTAGACACCTAGGAGTTTTCATTTCATTTTAGCACATGGTGTAGGAGAATTCCCACTTTATGTGTGAGATCCATCTTTAGTGCTCTTATCACATTACCATCCTCTCATTGTTGCGCATACTTTTTTGTACAATGGAGGATGATTCAACTTTGGTGGATGTGTGATTACACCTAGTGTAGGCGATTGGTTATCACTTGCATATCTCCTAGTTATCATGCATTTCATTTATATTTAGGCATATCTACATTGTAAATCAATGAGCCTTTTATGTATTTTTGATCATCATTGAATCCAATCAATTTAGGATCATATCATTTTCCTATATCTCTTGTGCTATCTATTGAGCTTCTAGATCTTGGCATTTCATTAATTGTCTTAGGCAAATTCTTACATGGTATCAGAGCCATAAAAGGTTTCATTGCATAGCCATTGGAGATATTTTTGCTTCAAATTTTGGAGGGCTATGATTTAGATCCAGAGGTGTAGCATCTTGTGGGAGCATCTAGAGAAAGATTTGACCTCACCATTACGTCCAGGTGGCCGTTCCAGTGAATTTTGACTATGAATTTTCTTACTTTAGGTAAAAGTCAAATCCAAGGCAAATTATTTAAATCGAGCTTGGGATGCCCGATTTGTAATTTGGTGGAACAAATTTGAATTTTTTATAGATAATTCAATTTTTTAGATCTGCAATTGTTTTATTTTTAGATCTGCAATTATTTATTTTCGACAATTCAGCTATTGTATTTTTTTTGGAAATTTTTTAGGATTAGTTTCAGGGTCACCTCCCCTATTCCTTGTCAGTTTGAGTGTCTACAAGTCCATACATAATATTATAGATTAAGGAGCTAGAGGACCGAGTGACCAAACCCCAACCCTTGACACATCAATGCACCACCAAATCTCCCATCGAGCATATCATTTTTCCCAGTGGTGTGAGATTTCAAATCACCCGAAAAAAACATTGGGTAATCCACACTCACCAAGCTCTTTGTTGCAAACAAGATGCACAAAAGTGTTTAAAAATAATGAAGACAACACTTACATTGCCAATGTGGGACTAAACCCACAACCCGTTCCCAACTCATTGAGCTCGGCCCCAACTCGCCAATCTCGCTAAGCTGAGCTCTACCCAACTCAACAAACTAGATCTGACTAGCACACCTCTCATCCATGCACCCACTGCATCCATTTTTGGTGGCCCAACTCAGCAAACTAGATCTGATTAGCACACCTCTCATCCATGTGCCCACTGCATCCATTTTTGGTGGCCTCCAAATGCAGTTCAAGAACTTCAACATGACTCGTTGTATGTTTAGATCATTGCAGGCTTCAATATGTTTGATCCATTCATTTGATACATACTTTATGAGGTACACCAACTCATATCTTTGACACATCAACCCCTCCTACCAAGCCAGAGCCTCACTCGATCCACTTTTTTATAGATAATACAATTTTTTAGATCTGCAATTATTCTATTTTTAGATATGTAATTATTTATTTTTGATAATTCAGCTATTGTATTTTTTTCTAGAAAATTTTTGGGATTGGTTTCGGGGTCGCCTCCCCTATTCCTTGTTAGTTCGAGTGTCTACAGGTCCATACATAATATTCTAGATTAAGGAGCCAGAGGACCGAGTGACCAAACCCCACCCCCTGACACATCAATGCACCACTAAATCTCCCGCCGAGCATATCATTTTTCTTGGTGGTGTGAGATTTCAAATCAACCAGAATAAAAATTGGGTAATCCACACTCACCAAGCTCTTCGTTGCAAACAAGTGTTTACAAATAATGAAGACAACACTTACACCACCAATGTGGGACTAAACCCACAACCCATTCACAACTCATCAAGCTCAACCCAAGCTCGCCGATCTCACTTAGCCGAGCTCTGCCCAACTCAATGAACCAGATCCAACCAACACACCTCTCATCCATGCACCCACTACATCCATTTTTGGTGGCCTCCAAATGCAGTTCAATCACTTCAACATGACTCATTGTATGTTTAGATCATTGCAGGCTTCAATATCTTTGATCCATTCATTTGATACATGCTTTATGAGGTACACTAGCTCATATCTTTGACACATCAACCCTCTCTTGCCAAGCCAGAGCCTTTCCTGATCTTCCTTCACGAGCTTCATCCACATTGTCGAGTTGAGTAGCTAAGGCACATTTAGATTGACACCCTCCTTTGATCTTTGCATCTTTCGATCTACACACCAAGACAATACAATTCAACACTTGGCGATCTATATTGTATTATTCGATCTCACACCCTCCAAGCTGACTTGCTGAGGAGACAACGTACCTCACCAGATCATCATGCAGAATCCAAGCCCATGTCCAATGATTCGAACCAGATCCCAAGCTCGGTCAAAATAGGTTTGAAATAAATTTTACCACCAATCAGCCAAGGACACATTAGTGATCAAAAGGAAATAGTATTTTTCTTTAAAAATATTTTTGCATTTCACAAAATTTCACTGGGTTAATATTGACACCCATTTGGGAGTCATTGGGGTGGTTTTTTCATTTTTCTTTGACAAACATCTAACTGTTAAATTTATCCCCTTGATTGTATCAGCAACATACTATGTTAAAATTGATGACCATTTGACCATCCTTTTTGGGTACTTTCCTTTTGCTACGATGACCATTGGGATGTTCAATTTTAGGACTAATTTCTACCAATGTCATCACATTTTGAATTTTCTCCCCCCTCACCATTTGTAGCCCAACTTCAAATGCCCGTAACTTGCTCATTTTAAGTCCTTTTTTTGAGCAATTTTTTAAATTTTGGGTAGAATCTCCTGAATTTTTTAGTGGTGGTGTTAGTTTCTAGTTTTGGTGCACGGATCTGATAGAAATTTTAGATTTTGGTGATTGTACCTATCCAATCCTTAGTTTTGCAACTTTAGAGGCTCCGTTCAGACTCATACAAACACATTTTTCAGTTGCCAATTTTTTTGAAAGTGCATGATTTTTTGTCTACTTTTTAGGTTTGGTATGTTTGTAGCCTTTGTTGGTAGACATATCACTTTCAACATTTGGTCTATTTTGGCCTATTTTTGGCACTTGTAACTGATTTGATCCTTAAGAGATCGTATGTCTTCTTTGGTTGAGTCTATTATAGCTTCATATTTGTTGTTGTAATCATCAAAATCAGAAGTCCACTTAGTCATTTTTGCAAGTGGCAATTCTACATGCACTATATATAAAGTGCCAAAAGCATCATTTTTTTTTTTTTTTTTGGGGGGGGGGGGTCTTTGATTTATTGCATTGTGGGGGGGGGGTGGGGTGCAATGTTTTGTTGATCTCATTTAGTCACATGTGAGAAGTGAATCATGACTAAAGTCATGGAATATACAATTCCTCATGCTATTGTAGTTTTTAATGCTGATAATTATGCATCATAGGAAAAGGGCATCATCTTGTATATTATAGATGGATAAAAACCCTACCTAATCTTTATGGAATTATTCCTAAGAAAAATTCCAAGTGGAAAAAATTAACTTGGAAGGAAAGGAATTTGAATATCATGGGATTGATTTCTTACAACATGGATACAACTTTATATCCTAAATTCAAATCCAAGCTTGAGGATATTAGGTGCCCACACACACAATGTATCATTATTTGGGAACACTTTGGAGATCCACATGTTTCTCCATTCCTAGAAGATCCAGTTGTAGATTGTCTCATTCCACTTGATGATGCATATAAAATTCCCTATGATGAGCCTACCTTAAAGTATATTGAGTGTCTTGAATTTTCTAAGAGCTATGATGATTATTGGGCTCACCGTCCAACTTCTACTTCTCTAGTTGAAGCTTGAGCTATGATGATTATTGGGCTCAATGTCTTGCATTTTCTGACGTTTCTTGTAATTATCGAGCCATGGTTGCTTGTGATTCAGCACAACAAGATATTCCTTGTCTTCCAATTATAGTTCCTTGGGATGACTTCTTGACAGACATTGCAGGATTGTTTGTGGAGTCTTACATTGAGGATTTGGGAGACATCATTGATGAAATTAATATTCTCTTTGCTAGGGATGATCCTTCTTTAGTTATTGCAAGGGAACACTTTGACCCTCATCTACATTCTCAACTTGATCCTTCTTTAGATTTTAACATGATTCTAGATCCTTTAATACAACATTTGGAGGAGGTCTCTTTATCTTCAGAGAATACATTTGAGTCTTTGGAGATTGTGTTTCATGAGTCTCAAACTTCACTTGAGATGTCACATTGAGGTTCAGGTTGATCATACTCATGTGTTGGAGATTCCTATTCAGTTTCCTAAGACATCATACATCTTGAGGATTCTTCCTAGAGATTGGGGAGGATTCATTGGTACACCTATGACACTATTTCTTCCTAAAGAGAGGAACATCATTCAATTTTCTTGGATTAGTTTCTACATTGATCTAGGAACATCCACCATTGGTGTACCTTCTATATTGAGGGGACACTTCTTTATCTCTCTTCCTACTTCCTATTTTGAGGAGACTTATTTGTCTTTGGAGTTTGATCCAAATTCTTATGTGGATTAGTTACCATTGGTTCCTTTCTTGTCACCTTCTATTGGGTATGTTCTTGATTGGTTAGTGTCATTTTCATCAACCAAGGACATGTCGACACATGAACACACTTTAGAGACATCATACTTTATTTGGATTCCCCTTCCTTCTTCCTATCCACAATGGGATAAATGTTGTTTGTAGGCATTGAACTATATTTTTCCTTCAAGAACTCACCATCCTTGGAGGAGATTACTCATTGGGGGGATATCATGTATCCTTATTTTCTTCCTATGGGGGGGTATCATGTATCCTTGTTTCCTTCCTATGGGGGGATTGTTTATTGTATATGCATGATGTATGTCATAATGGGGGGGTCTTGATTACTCCATCCATCCATGTATCTTGTTTGTTTTTCATCTCTCTTTCTAGGGGAGGGTTTTTCCCATGAGGTTTTTCCTCTTTCTCCACTTTATGAGAGATTGAATTTCATATTTTTTTCTCTTACATATTGTATACGGGTATCTAGCATGGCCTAGTAGCTGGGGCCCATCATGCATTTTCATCTAGCCTCGTGATCTTAAGTGCCCTCCCCTAAGTTGCACTTAAGGGGGGTGTTGGTGTAATTAAATATTATTAATTACACTTTACTTAAGTTTACTTAGGATAATGTATTACATAGTAGTTTCCATTGTAGACACCTAGGAGTTTACATTTCATTTTAGCACATGGTGTAGGAGAATTTCCACTTTATGTGTGAGATCCACCTTTAGTTCTCTTATCACATTATCATCCTCTCATTGTTGCACATACTTTGTTGTACAATAAAGAATGATCCACCTTTGGTGGACATGCGATTTCACCTAGTGTAGGTGATAGGTTATCACTTGCATATATCCTAGTTATCATGCATTTCCTTTATATTCAAGCATATCTACATTGTAAATCAATGGGACTTTTATGTATTATTGATCATCATTGAATCCAGTCAATTAAGGATCATATCATTTTCTTATCTCTCTTGTGCTATCTATTGAGCTTCTAGATCTTGGAATTTCATTCTTTGCCTTAGGAAAATTCTTACAAGGTGAATACCTTTGAGGTGGTTGTATATTCCTTGTATACCTTTGAATAAGCTAAGATGGAGGTTCCTCTTCTAAATATTCAAAGATAGATGCACTCTCCTCAACTTCTTGTCTATAGGGGTCTTGATTCAACTTTCTTAAGTATAGAAGGAAGTTGAATTACATCTTCTTTTTTATTTTGTTTTGGTTGTAATGTAATGAAAGGAATGTTAGTTTCTCTATTCTACTATGCATTACCTTCTATGCAATAGGGTCCCAAAGATCGTATCCTTTCACACCATAACTTTATTCTATGAAGATACATTTCTTAGATTTGCTCTCCAATTTTTTTTGCTTCTCCTTTGACACATATGCATATGCATTGTAGCAAAAAATTCTAAGATTTCACAATGAAGGATTATGACCCGGCCATGCCTCCATAGGCATATTATCAACAATAGTTGATTTAGGAGACCTATTAATTAGGTAGCAAGAAGTGGCAAAAAATTCAACCCAATTTTTTTTAATTGACTAGTACCACTTAGCATACTCCTATAATTTTCCATCAACATCCTATTCATTCCTTTGCAACTCCATTCTATTGTGGAGAATATGGAGTTGTCTTTTGTCTATAAATGTCACAATCTTTATAAATTTATCAAAATTGTTAGAGAAGACTTCATCACCATTAATAATTCTCAAATATTTTATTTAGTTTCTAGTCTATAATTCAATCATTACTTTAAATTCTTTAAATTAATTGAAAAATTCAAATTTACTCTTTAAAAAATATACTCATGTCCTTTTTCTATAATTGTCAATAAATGAAACAAAATATGTGAATTTTCTAATGGAAGGAACATATACAAGACCAAACACATCAGAATGAATAAGATCCAACATATTACAAGATTTATGAGAACTTGAGTAGAACTGAACATTGTTTTTTTTATAAATACAATTATCATAGAAATCAAAATCAAGATTACAATCCATCAACAAGGTTTTCATTTTTCAAGGTCCTTAGATCCTTCTCTCCAATGTGGCCAAGTATATGGGGCCATAATAGTCTTATTTGAAGGTAGCTTTGATTTAGAATAAAAAGCACCCTTAGGTACCCAAATTTATGACCTTTGCTAAGGTGAAACCCTCACCTTTTCAATGAAGTATCCATAGATTTGGTCTTCATTGAATTACTATTACACTCAACAGTGTATGCATCCTTCTTATACACTGTTCCAATTCTGACACCTCTAGTAATCATCATAGCTCCTCTCACAATTTTGCATCTTGTATCATAAAAGATAATTTGCATACTCAATTCTATTAACTATTATAATAATTTTGTTTTGGTGTAGGGGGTAAGGAGGAGAGGGGAAAAAGGCACACCCTAATCCAGATCTACCTTGCAGATATCACACATAGAAGAAACAACATACAAATGCGAGAGAGAATGCAGATCAGATCCTTTATAATTCATCAAATAGATTCATACATGCCGGGCTATAAGGCCTTCCTAGTTAGGGCCAGATATTACAATTCAAGTACAACAGTCCTCCAACATGAGATGATTTAAACATTATCTTCAATCTTCCCACTCCTATCTCCTATCAAAAATTATGTCCTAAAACTACAACCAAAGATTACAATATATACAAGAGGCTACCAAACAAGTCAGCCTTCAGATCCACTATTAACAGAAGGAACGACCAGATCTAGGTCCATACGCTTCCCAATGATAGATACCAACATTAAATCTATGACCAATATTAAGTGCACAAGTCGGCCTCAACAGAAAACTAAAAAAAACATGGTAAGCAAGGATAACCGAGCGCCAGGAAAGATAACCGAGTGCTAGGGAATTAACCAACCAACTCGGTTAACTTAGGAACTGAGCAACTACCAAGGCAACTCCGTCAAAGTAGGAACTGAGAAACACAGTAAAACTTAAACTTGTTTTTGGTGACACAAGATTGCCAAGGATCTGAGATGCTCCTGCATCAGACACCTGGGGTTATTTGAAATGATTCTCTAAATCATGCAGTAGGTACAACCTGAGCTGAATCCAACTCAGATCATGAAATCCATAAACTATCTTCAATCGATCTATTCTTCCACTTTACCAGATATTCCATATACTATTTTCCTCTTGTACTTCTTCCAACTCTTTGTTCCTAAATCTGCTCAACTTCTCCTATCTATTTCTTAGGATAATAATTTGGTACTGTCATTTCTTCATCCGATTCATAGTACTCATATAAATCGGCAATGTTGAATATAAGTGATATATCCATGTCATCAGGTAACTCAATCTCATAAGCATTTCCACTATCAAATTTTCTCAAAATCTTGCAAGGACCAAACTTCTTCATTTTCATCTTCCCAAATGTTCCAATAGGAAATCTTCCTTTCTTCAAATGAACCATTACTTCATCACCAACTAAAAAAGTCTCGTGTCTTCTAGATTTATCATCTCTATCTTTGTAGTTCTGATTACTTTTCTCCAACTTATGTTTCACATCTTCATGCAATGTTTTCATGAAATCAGCAAACTTTACTCCTTCAACACTTCTCTTTTCTTCATCAGCAATACTGCTTAAATCTAATATATCTCTAGGTTGTATTCCATTTACAATCTCAAAAGGTGTTTTTCTAGTACTCCTATTCACTAAATTATTGTATGCAAACTCTACTTGTGCCAACATAGAATCCCAATTACTCGATGTGTCTCCAACTAAACATCTCAAAAGATTACCCAAGCTTCTATTCACAACTTCTATTTTTCCATTAGTCTGTGGGTGAAATGTAGAACTATACCTCAACTCGGTGCCAAACTTTCTCAAAAGAGTCTTCCAAAAGTATCCAACAAACTTACTGTCTCGGTCATAGATGATACTCCTCGGTAATCCATGCAATCTGACAATTTCCTTGAAGAAAAGATTTTCTATATGTATTGCATCTGATGTCTTTCTATAGGGTATTAAATGTTCCATTTTAGAAAATCTATCCATGCAATCTGTGTGCTACCTTATTTGGCAAATTGGCTCCTAGAATCAAGTCCATCTGATGACTGATCTTTTTTACTAGTGGTAATCCATTTGGCACATTATCGAGTACAATATCCTAAAACTTATTCAATAATTTTGCAACTTCTACAGGTACATCTTCTACTTCCTCTTTCCCAGCCTTTGGAATTAAGGTAAAACACATTCTCATGACGCATACCATCTAAGAAATTTCCTCTATCAACAAAATTTATTCTTGCATTACCACATACCTTTTCTTCTGTTTCCTTCAATGGTTTTAGCTTATGTCGCACTCCATCCTTTATCAAGGAATAGGTACTTGCACAACCATCATGTACAACACACCTGTCAAACTGCCAAGGTCTACCCAACAACATATGACATGCATCCATAGATATGATATCACATAGTACCTCATATTGGTACCCGCCGATCTTGAACTTCACTACGCACTATTCACTGACCATGACCTTGTGGTCATCCTGCACCCAGGAAACCCGATATGGATGTGGATGTTTCTGCCTCTTGAGATTCAACTTTTTCACCATCTCTTTTGAAACCAAATTATTAGTACTACCACTATCAATAATCACATCACAACACTTACCCTCACACTTGCACCTGGTGCGAAACAGGCTCCTCCTTTGCTTAGGTTCATTCTCACCACTCAGCAGGACTCTTCAGTTAATCAATGTTTCTCCTCTTTCAGCATCTTCAGAATTTGAGGATCTGGCATCTTCATCTACATGTGCCACTCTGGCCTGACCTTCATTTCTCCTATCTGTCCTTCCTTGGCATTGAGGACATTCAAATGCCCTATGACCTTCTTCTCCATAGTGAAAACATGTTCCACGAAAGCCTCCTTTTCCAGATCCTTGTCCTCTTCCTCTTCCTCTCTAATCTCTATTATTCTAATCATGGAAATGATTGAAATTATCTCCTCTTTGAATCTGACTATTACTGGCCTCATCCCGATTTTTCAAATCTTCATTTCAATCTCCATATGACCATCCACCAGATCTTCCATCACGACCTCTTCCGCTTTGTCTACTCTCGAACTTCTTGTTCAGCCTTTCCTCTACTTTTAGGGAAAATTGGTATGCCTCTTCAATACTGTTCATTTGAACCAGATTCAACTCCTCCTGAATGCTCAGCCTCAACCCATTAAGGTAACGGGAAAATTTCTCCTTATCAGCTTCCGCATGTCTTGTTCTGATGAGGATTCGATAGAACTCCTCTGTATACTCCTGAACAAATCTTCCTACTTGCTTCAAACTTTGCATTTTCCTCATTAGGTCAAGCTCATAATCAACAGGGATGAACTATTGCTTCAATTTATCCACCATTCGATCCCATCTTGTGATTTTATCCTTTCCTCTTCGATTTCACTCCAATTGAATCTCTTGCCACTAGATCTTCGCATGACCCTTCAGTCTGACCTTCGCAAACTTGACCCGATTAGGATCCTCGATATCTTCATACTCAAAATATTCTTCACATTCATTGATCCAGTCGATCAATTCCTCTGGGTTAAGATTTCTGAAAAATGTCAGAACCTTAATCTTAGGTCTTTTCCCAATCTTTGAGATGGCTCGAAAAAGTCTTTCTTCCTCTTGGTTCACAACTTTGACTTCTCCTTCTTGATCTTCTTCTTTGGCTTCATCCTCACTTTCATCCTTGACATTAAGATTCATTCCTCTGCGAATCTCCTCTTGCAATGCTCGCACTTGTCTCTGTAGTTCCCTAACCTCAGGTGTTACAACACTAGCTCTTCCACCACGTTCCCTTCATGGAGGCATTTTTGTGCTTCTCACTAAAACCCTAACCACGGTCCTGGTGCAAACTGCCTCACAGTCGGTGATCTGTTTACACAGAAACCCTAACCCACGGTCCTGGTGCAAACTGCCTCACAATCGGTGATCTATTTACACACTCAGGAATTCCTGCTCTGATACCACTTGATGAAGGGTGCTCCCCTTAATACCACAAACACATAATAGAAATAGAGAAACAACAACAATATGCAAGAATAGAAAATGAGCTTCTTATTATCTCCACAAATGTGGAATTACAAACTTTCAGAATTACAATATCCAAAGCCACATGGGAATTCCCTTACAATATTTTGTAGGACAAAGCCTCAAATCAATACCCAGATCTACTACCTAGAACTGTCTCGAACTGCCTAAGACAACACTATGGGCCTTCCTTATATAGGCAATTTCCACCGCTCGAGAAGGTTCTAGAAATTTAGCTTTTTAGGCCGACTAAACATAGAATTATTTTATTTTCACATTTTTTTACAATAGGGTTGGCTCAAGAGAAATACAAAATATGCTTTTAGGTAGCCCAACTTCTAGAGGCCATAACTTTTTAACCGTAGCTCCATTTTTCTATTGCAACCACTTTTCAAAAATGCCATGACGAGATCTACAATGCTTGACACGCGCTAGTGCCAGTCAGCCAGAGGTCAATCGCGATCTGGAGCCTCTAAGGCCTTCAAAATTGACTTCAAAGATTTCATACCCAAAAACCTCAATAACTTCACCAATACTGATGATGTGGCAATGAAACTCAACTGGTAGGTTGAAATGACTAAGATGAACCTCCAACTGTGAAATGAAAACATTCCGAGATCATAAGACCAACTTACTAAAAATAGGAAGTTTCCATAAATAGCAACTCTACACAAGATAGCCCTTATTGAAAAGAAAACCATAAATATTTTTGGGTGATGCAAGATTGCTCTTACACCTAGGATGCTCCTGCATCAAAGAATCTCTTCAAAACTTCATTCATCAATCTCATAAAAGTACTCGGTGCATTACTTAAACCAAAAGGCATAACCAACCACTCATACAAACCTTCTTTTGTCTTAAAAGCTGTCTTCCACTCATCACCTTCTCTGATTTTGATATGATGATATCCACTTTTCAAAACAATTTTGGTAAAATACTTTGCTCCAGTCAAACTATCTATTATGTCATCCATTCTCGGTATAGGAAACCTATATTTCACTATTATCTTGTTGATTGCTTTGGAATCCATACACATTCACCATTCTCCATTCTTCTTAGGTGCCAATACAACTGGTACTACACAAGGACTCAAAATTTCTCGGATCAAACCTTTCTGCAACAATTCTTGAATCTATCAGTTCAATTCTTGATTCTCAGTAGGTGTTAACCGATGTGGTGCCTTATTCGGTAAACTAGCTACAGGGATTAAATCCATACAATGATCAATGCTTCTCTTTGATGGAAAACCATTAGGTACATTATCAGAAATGATCTCTCTATACTTGGTGAGTAACTTATCAATCTCTTCAGGTATCCTATCCTCTATTTTCTTACTAGGTTTGTTAGGAATCACAACAAAACATACATCATTCTTTTTCAAATCCTTAACAAACTTTCTTCCTTCCATCAAGCAAACTTTCATAGATGTACAAACACTACTAAAAGGTTCTTCAATCAAAGGTAACAAGATTTGTCTTCTCCCATCATCCCAAATAGTATATTTATGCAATCTCCCATCATATATAACATGTCTATCATATTGCCAAGGTCTACCCAACAAAATATGACAACAATCCATAGGCATGATATCACATAACACCTTATCATAGTACTTTCCAATTTTCAAATTCACATACCATTGCTCACTTACCAAGAGTGTATGCTCATTTTTGATCCATGAAATTTGATAGGGCTTCGGATGTTCCAACCTTTTCAACTGCAACTTTGTAACCATTTTCTCAGATGCCAAGTTCTCTGAGCTTCCACTATCAATGATTACCTTCCACACTTCATCAGAAACTCTACATCTAGTCTTGAACAAACTTTTCCTTACCAGATCTTCTTTATTACTTTCACTCCAAAGTGCTCTCCTTACCATCAAGTTCTTTTCCTTCTCAGGTTCTTTCAGTGACTCTTCTTGCACCAAAGCATTTCTACTGCTACTGACCTTCTTACTTTCATGTGTAAACTCAAATGATCTATGTACTTCTTCTCCACAATTGTAACAAGTTCTTCAGAAACCACCTATGTTATAACCACCTCGATAGTTATTGCCTCTTCCTCTAGATGAACTTTCACCTTTCCACTTGGTCTTGCCTTTATCTAGATTTGTCTTTTCTAGTTCAGATCTATTGTTTTCACCATAAGATCTACCTCTTCCTATATGGAATCTACCACCTCTACCTCTTTGTCTTTGCTCATGTCTTTTATTCAATTTCTCCTCAGCTTTCAAGGAAAAGTAATAAGCTTCTTCAATGTTCTCCAATTTAACCAAGCTGATTTCTTCCTGGATGGAAACTCTCAATCCATTTAGGTACCTAGCAATTCTTTCCACATCATCTTCATCATGTCCAGATCTGATATCTAATTTATAAAATTCCTCCGTATAATCTTTTACCGAGCTATCTTTCTGCCTTAAACTTTGCATTCGCCTAACTAGGTTAATCTGATAATCACAATGTAAAAACTTTCCTTTCAACTTATTCACCATCTTATACCATACCTTAATTTTGTCTTTGTCTTTCCTCTATCTGTCCAACTACAGATGTTCCCACCATAAGGATGCATGACTCTTCAACTTTGTGCTTGTAATTTTCACCTTCTTTTCCTCAGGAACATTTTCATATTTAAAGTACTTTTCGATCTCGGTGATCTAGTCCACCAATTCATCCGAATCCAATTTTCTTCTATACTCAGGAGGATTGAAATGTGGTGTAGACTTTAGGTTTGTCAAAGCTTTCAAAAATATTTCCTCACCTTGATCCATCACTGGTGTAGGTTCTACATCACCTTGTTCTTCGTCATTTTCATCATCACTAACATCTTCAAGATGTCTTCCTCTACGCTGGGCTATCTCAACAACTTCTAATCTAGCAATAAGTTGTCTCAACATGTCTTCCAATCCTAGATCCACATCTCACCTCCCACGAACCATCTTGAAACCCTCTGCAATTGTAGGGCATATCACAATCTGCTACCCTACAAAAAATCAACTACTGTTTGACAAGAAGGAACCCTCAAACCTAGATTCACAAATCTAGATCCAGATCTCACCTTCTCTTTGATACCACCCAATGCACGGGGTGAGGAGGATAGGGTCCAAAGGCACACCCTAATCCATATCTACCCTATAGAGATCACATAGGGAAGCAACAATGCACAAATGAGAGAGAGAATGCAGATCAAATCCTTTATATTTCATCAAATAGATTCATACATGCCGGGTTGTAAGGCCTTACCGATTAGGGCCATATATTACAATTCAAGTACAACAGTCCTCCAACTGTTAGAGTAATAAAGTGTTTACTGATTAATTGAATGATATTGATTTAATTATTTAGTCACTTATTACCTCTTTCTACTTAAGCTAAACTTTAGGCATATAATAATTAATTATTTTATTAATTATTATTATGCAACCTAGGGTTTTACCTTTTTAGGTTTTCTGATCTCCTTTTATAAGGATTGATCTCATAACACTTTGTAACATTTTTTGACATTTTATTATTGATTGCAACTTTTGTTTTTGCACATCAAGGATTTCTCCTCTCTCATGGATCAATGTGTTCAGGCCTCCATAACTATTTCTTCTCTCTTTTTCTATGATAGGTGTTTGCATGCAGGTGTTCTTGAGAGTTGTGGGTTGTTTTTCATCAACTGCAACATGGTATCAGAGTTTCAAATCTGCTTGCTCCTGTCCTCTTCCTGAGAGATTCAGATGAGTTCGTCAAATCTATGTTTTCAGAGAGGGTTTCCTGTCAGATCTGGGGGGGACCTATTTTTTTGGTCATCTTGGCTTCAAATGGACCTCACGGTTGTGTTTAGAGCGTCCAAGAACCCCAAGATCCATATAAAATTTGTCCAATTTGGACAAAGTTGGAATTTGTGAGAAATTTTTTTTGCAATCGACCCTGGCATGAATCTTGAGGCGATCACTATTTTTGGAGCACTTCTAGCCCACGGACCTCACAGTTGCATCCGAAAGGCTTGAGATAGTAAAAAATCATATAAGACTTGTCAATTTTTGACAAGTTGGCCTTTGATGCAAATTTTTTTTATGTACCAGGGTCGTACGACCCTGGCATGCACTCTGAGGCACGCGTACGATTTAAAAAAATAACAATAATAAAATTTTAGGGGCAGCCACCTGGGCACCACCTAGTGGCCACCCGCGCACCACCCAACGGCCTCCACCGCACTCACTCCACCACCGCGCGCCGCCTTCAGTCGAGCCCTGCGGTCACATGGGGGACCACCCCCTGGCTCCTAGCGCCAATTTCTTAACCCCCTGGTCGCCCACATGACCAGGGCCTTTACTTTTTAACCCCAGGTAGATTAGCTCTTTGATAGTCATTTGGCCATCAAATTTTGGCTTGTTGTTTGATGACATCAGCAGAGATTTGCCCTTTTTTGAGCTTTTTGGAGGTACTTGTGGTTTTTTGCGCATAACTCGAGCATCTGGGATCATAATCAGGCATGTGATATATCATCAGAAAGCTAGTTCCGAGCCCGATTTGAATTTTATACTATGGTTTTGTGATTTTTCCATTTTGATGCTCTTTTTTTCTATCAAAGTCAGATGTTCTCTGTGATCTTGACGTTTCAGACCTCTTGCCTTCCGGGATTTGTTTCTCTTGCATCCGGGCTCTGTTTTCGGCAAATGAGATATTGGAAGAAAGCTCTTTCTGAGATTTTATTAGATCTTATGGTTTTATGGTTGATTTTTTTCTTTTTCTGATGTCACCCATCCTTAGATCCTTGCAGACACCTTCTTTGGGCCCTTCAGCGTAGCTATTGGTTTTTTGCTCATATCTTGAGCATACAGTGTCAAAATTTGGCAAACGAGATATCGTCGGAAAGCTGATTCTGAGATATTTCCAGATCTAGAGGTTATTTTTTATGGTTTTATTTTTTTGATGGTGTTTTTCTCTGTCAAAGCCAGATCTTCAGTTCTGCACTCTGGGAGCTCTATCTTGTGCATCCGGACTCCGTTTTGGGAAAATGATATATCATTGGGAAGCTTGTTTAGAGAGATTTTTAGTTCTATAAGTCCATTTTCTAGATTATGCTCTAGGTTTATTTTATTCAGATTCTTGCTTTTTTGTAGTCTAGTGGATATCTTGGTTGTTTCAGGTCCTAGGATCTCTTCCCTTTGAGGGATGGATCATCTTAGGCTATTCTTTTGTTTCAAAAACCTTCGATCTTCATTGAGTAGTGTATAATTCATTTTTTGTAGCATTCTTTTATGTACACGCACTAAGATAAAGTGCCATTCTATTGCTTTGATGGAATCTTGCACATGTTCATGCTATTTGTACTTGCACTCCATTATAAAGTGCCAGGGGGGTTTGATGTTTGCCTTTGTTTTCCATCTAATTTTTTCATGTGAGAGTTCCTCCAATGAAATTAGCCTCAGGTATCTTTATTTGTGTTTGTACTCTCTCTACACATTCGATGTTCCAAATTCTTCTTCATCATGCAGTTCATATTGGGTGATCTTTTCAGTGTACCTATCATTACTCCCTTGTCAATAGTATGGGGCAGTTTCTACTGTTGGTTCTACTTCTTCCTTGGTTCGATTGTATGAGCCATGTATTTAGTATTTGATCCTATGTACTAGGTGGTTGCAGTGGCTAGGTACCTATGCATTCCAGTGAGATGGATCATTTACCATATGGACACTCTTTTCTTTCCTATTTTTGGATGCACTCTTCCAACTTTGATTGATCAGCTCTTTAGGATTTTGGTTTTTATGCCATCTGTATCTTCGAGTTTAGGTGTTTGCCTTTGTTTGCCTCTTGATTCGAGTAGTGTCATTTGAGGGTACTCATGCATATTACAATATTCTCTACCTGGTCATATTTCTGTAAAGGATCTTCAGATCATCAGTTTCTTCTTGATAGAGTTTGCAGTTTCATGCTTCAGTGATGTTGTACATGTTCATCCTTGTTCCTATTTTCTAGAACATTCCTAGTTTTGGAGGCTTCTTTAGTCCTTTAGACTAGTCTTTGTCTCTTTTTGGAGTAGATTTTTTCCCATGTGGTTTTCTCTATTTTTCCACTTTGTAGAGACTCTCTTTTGTACTTGGGTACTTGATCAGGCCTTTGTTGCAAAGACCCATTTGCTTTCAGTTGTTCTTTCTAGGTTTTTAGCTTCTCCCAAAGTTTATCTTAAGGGGGGGTGTTAGAGTAATAAAGTGTTTAGTGATTAATTGAATCATATTGATTTAATTATTTAGTCACTTATTACCTCTTTCTACTTAAGCTAAACTTTAGGCATATAATAATTAATTATCTTTATTAATTATTATTATGCAACCTAGGGTTTTACCTTTTTAGGGTTTCTGATCTCCTTTTATAAGGATTGATCTCATAACAACATGTAACCTTTTCTGACATTTTATTATTGATTGCAACTTTTGTTTTTGCACATCAAGGATTTCTCCTCTCTCGTGGATCAATGCGTTCAGGCCTCCATAGTTGTTTTCTTCTCTCTCTTTCTGTGAAAGGTGTTTGCGTGCAGGTGTTCTTGGGAGCTGTGGGTTCTTTTTGATCAACTCCAACATGGTATCAGTATATGCAAGGATTTAAAAACTATCTTCAATCTTCCCACTCCTATCTCCAATCAAAACTGATGTCCTAAAACTACAACCAAAGATTACAATATATACAAGAGGCTATTGAACAAGTCGGCCTTTAAATCCACCATTAACGGAAGGAATGACCATATGTAGGTCCACATGCTTCCCAATGATAGATACCAACATTAAATCCATGACCTATATTAAGTGCACAAGTCAACCTCAACAGAAAACTAAAAAAAACAACTCGGTAAACAAGGATAATCGAGCACCAAGAAAAGATAACCAAGCGCCATGGAATTAACCAACCAACTTGGTTAATGAAGGAACCAAGCAACTACCGAACCAACTTGGTCAAAGCAAGAATCGAGAAACACATGAAAAATCAAACTTATTTTTGGTGACACATGATTGCCAAGGACCTGAGATGCTCCTGCATCATGTTTTTAGTCCAGGGAGATGCAACATACCATTAATCCTTTTTATTCTACCATCACAAAACTTGATTCTAACTTTACCATGACCAACACTATTTAAATGAGTCATCACACAAGTGCACCTTACCTTCATCAAATTCTTCATATTCAAAAAATGAATCTCTATTAAAGGTCATATGAAAAAATGAACCTAAGTAAATTAACCATGCATTATTACCTACATGAGTGGAAAAGATGCAATGAATGCATCACATCTTCTTCCTTGGACTCAAAATTTTAATCAAATTTCTTCTTTTTCTTCTTATTTTCTTCTTTTCAGTCCTTACAAATGTGTCCAGGACTACCACAATTCTAGCAAATAATTTTGGACTTTCCAAGAGATTTGGATCTCCCCCTAAATTTGGATTTATTATGCTTCTCATTCTACTTGCATTTCTCTTTAGGTCTTTCATGAACAACTAGGGCCTCCTTGGCACTAATGGATACTTTCCTACTCATCTCTTCTAGAAAATAAGAACTCACCACATCTTCAGTCTTAAAATTAACATAAGTACTATAGATGACCATATCAAGAGAATCCCACGAATCAAGCAAAGAACAAAGTAAGATTTGATATTTATCCTCCTCATCCATCTTGACACCAATTGCTGTTGATTGAGCCACACACATATTGAATGTTTCCCAATGGTTAGTAATTTGTCCACCCTTCTTTATTCTCAAATAATATAGTTTCTTCTTTAAGAAAATCTTATTTACTAAAGATTTGGCTTGATTCATCTCACCAAGCTTCTTCTATAGTTTATTTGCAAATATCTCTTCATAGAAATTGATAAGAACATAGTTTTTCATGCACAATATAATTAGGCACTTCACTTTACAATCCATAACATCATATTTAGGAGACTCAATTAGATCTATAGGTCTCATGGCATTTCATGAACAACATCCCACATATCTTGATCTATTAATAGATTCTCCATCTTCAACTTCCACATTTTAAAATTATTTCCAAAAAATTTCTCCACCTCTATTCTCTTTAATGAACTTGTCATCTAAAAATTCTTGCAACAAGATCACAAAGTATCTTTTACAAAATCTTCCGCACAATTCTAGATTAGTTCAAACAACCCAACAACTCACAATTGAAACCAAAGGTTATTAGGCTTTAATACAATTGGTAAGGAAATTAAGGTAGTGAAACAACTTCCTACACCAATCTTGAGAGGACGGTTATGTAAAATGCTTTTCATAGCATTGCAACAGTTATAGAAACTTAAAAAAAAAACATAAATAACATGTATACCATAACACAATGATTTTCATGGGGTAAACCCCTTTGGGGTAAAATCAAACACTGCAAAAGCCACCCAATATATTATTCAAAAATTAATAACATATTACAATACACTTGCAAATCAATCTTCTCATAGGAGTATCACCAACTAGAGATCCAAAGGAAACCTAATAGCTATCAAACTCTTATATATAACCTCTATCTAACACACCTAATATAAAGGAGATAAAATGCATGAAGCCATCAAACACTACTAAAAAACCATGGGCTAGAAACCACTTAAAAATTGGTGTCCATCTTATCGCCAATAAAAGATTCACTATGATGTGTCGATTCACACACTAACATATGTAACTATTTTTTAGAACACATTTATGTGTCCAACCCATTTTTATATTTCTTATTTCAAGAGACCCAACTTTTGAATGCCATAACTTTTGAATTAGATGTCTGATTGATGAACCATTTGAAGCACTAAAAATATTGTGACATGCACTATCAAGATGCAATCATCTATGATATTTTTAGACATGTTTGATCCATTTAGGAAAATCTAATGCCTTCAAAATTGGATTTGTAAAATTTATTCAACAACTTAAAAAATGGAAACTTGAATATCTTCAAATCTAGACATGATCTTGCAATGAAAGTTACCATCATCCTTATTTATCCCATTCAAAATTTTGAGGGAAGTTTAGGAAAAATACATGCTCAAATGTAAACTTACATAAATAATAACCTTATGTATATGCAAGGTTAAGAAACCATTTTCCTTACAATGTGGTCCCAAACCTATTTCTTCAAGGTAGCGCTTGAGGGGATATATACATTAAAGACAACATGTAATGGAGGATTTGAGAGGTTTAGAAATAACCAACATCCAATAATATAGACACAAAAAAATCCACTTAAACCTAACAAAAATTCCACCGAACAACCAACTCCATAAAGGCACCATGTGCATGGAAAACACAATACTTCCATTTCACCCAAGAGGAAAAAATGAAGATGAGATATTATTTTCTTCCCCTAAAGAATGATGATATCAAACCAATAAAATCCAATTGAAAATCAATCAAACACATTTTATTAAACAAATTTAAGCCCCTAACATTCTACAAAACAACCCTCATTGTGCTCTAGGAGAGTCCTCCTTGAGATGATATTTTTGTCAAGGGGCACTACAACATTTGGGGTTGAATTCCGATGCCAATTTGTGATGCCAC
This sequence comes from Chamaecyparis obtusa, assembly GCA_027943335.1. Taxonomy (NCBI): domain Eukaryota; kingdom Viridiplantae; phylum Streptophyta; class Pinopsida; order Cupressales; family Cupressaceae; genus Chamaecyparis; species Chamaecyparis obtusa. The sequence goes on from BSBK01011851.1 coordinate 42,932, forward strand.
TACAATTTGTGTTTGTTTTTTGTATTTTTTTTTGCAAGTGCCCCCGACGGTGTCGTAATAGCAACAATGATGTCATAATTGCGACACCCATTTGGTTATAAACAAAAAAAAGAAAGAAAAAGAAAGTGTCATTTTTAATTTGTGAATTCAAAGAGCCGTCGCGAAGATGACACTACACTTTTGCGTGGCGTGAAGAGGGCATTCAAGTTTGGTGTGCACGAAGAGGGTGGCACCATGTGGGAAGAGGGCACTAGCACTTGAGGTAGGCATTCGAGCTTTGTCTTCTCATTAACTCAATTTCAGTGGCATTTTTTACATCTTAGCATTGTTAATAGTTGCATTGTTTACATCTTAGCATTTGGAATGCTCGATGACCCGCGAGCTTTGAGAGATAGGGCATCATTGATATTACCTTCAAGGCATTGTGTGAAGTGTTTGATCTCTCTTTATTTGTTTTTCTATTGATATTCACTATGCGGTACTCCCTGTTTATGATCATTTCATGATGAAATGTCTTGATGGCTTGCGGGCTGCAAGCTAGGGCATCATACATTGTTCATGAGCTCACTATTGAATACTGACATTGTTTACATATTTTCATTTGGAATGCTTGATGACCCGCAAGGTTTGAGAGCTAGGGCATCGTTGCTATTACCTTCAAGGCATTGTGTGAAGTGTTTGATCTCTCTTTATTTATTTTTCTATTGATATTCACTATGTGGTACTCCCTGTTTATGATCATTTCATGAGGAAATGTCTTGATGGCTCACAGGATACAAGCTAGGGCATCATACACTGTTCATGAGCTCACTATTTAATACTGGCATTGTTTACATCTTTTCATTTGGAATGCTTGATGACCTACGAGCTTTGAGAGCTAGGGCATCATTTCTATTACCTTCAAGGCATTATGTGAAGTGTTTGATCTCTCTTTATTTGTTTTGCTATGAAGTGTTTAATCTCTCCCTATGTTCCATTTGCCTAATGCTACCCTAGTTTACGTAAGTGCCCTTCTCAAGAAGGAAAGATTATTTTAGGAAAAGTTACAATACTTCATTGAGTGGGGTTACCAGAGAAAGACAAAATACCTTATCAGGATTAATGAGTAAATATTCACAGGCATTTGATTTTCTTAAATCTCTAGTATCAAAAATAATATGAAAAAATTACTATGACAACAAAAATGTCTACAATGACAATATAAAGTTCTATTTATCATTGTGAGCACAACATTAGAAATGTCAGACAAAGGGATATTCTGCATGGCCTAGTAAATTAAAATAAATTTGGATACTTAAGATTCAATATGACCATGCTATCCATCTGATAATGATTTGGATAAGTTTAATTTTAACTTTATATAGGATTTCAATGGTGATCTCTGATAGCACTAAAGTCAAATAACTTGGGCCAATCATAAAGTTTGCAAGTAATTTACTTTGTCTAAGGTAATTTAATTTACTATCATATTTGCAAGTAGACTACACTACTCTAATATTTGCAAGTAATTTTGTTTATACTTCAGTCATAAATCAAATCATACAACCCTTTTATCTTTTTGAAAACCGAAAATTGATTCAGCCATGCCATTATTAAACTTGGAAGCCTTTGTCTACTCTAGCAAGTAGGCATAAAATAACCTGTGCTAAGACAGAGACTTGAAAGTCTCAAAGGCACTCAATCACACAAAAAAGGTAAAAAATGAAGGAAAGAGAACACAATGCCCCTCTGCCTCATTCCAACATCACAATTTCTCATTTAAGTGATATTTACATAGTGGATCAAAATGTGATGGTTTTTCGGATTCACCCAAGTGATTTTGAGTCAGTTTTTCAGATTCCTTCAGAAGAATAATCATCACATAATTTAACATTTGATACACAAGATTTTTGTTTTGACCTCGTGAACAAGTTCAATGCAAAATTTGAACATAACAATCCACTGGCACACGGTGTAGAAACTCCAGAGGGTCCTTAAACTTCTCTAATGAAGCCCTAGAACAACTTTTACCGAAACCCTAGAATTGATTTCCAGTTAAGATCGTTAATACAAAAGTTGGTAAGGTTTGGGCTAATGGGTAGTGCTAAATAGATAGGCTGATGTTACTAGAGTGCAAGAAATGACCCGTTACAATCAAAAATGAAAATTTGTGAGATTTACATGCACTACAATATAAAACATTCAATGGAATAGAACTGAATACATGCATAACTGTTGGTGACATCTACAGTTCCATGGAATGTTGTTCTGAGAAGCACACCAATAAGTCTTTTGCGAGTGTCCCTCACCACTCTATTGTAATTATCCACGATGCTCAATAATACCAGAGGATGCACTACCACTTTCTCAATTGGCCTCGCTGAGATCTATTGTGTCTTTATCACGTCCATCTTCCTTTGTTTCTACCAGGCTGCTCTTCTTCTTCTTCCCTTGTTTATTTAAAGGACACCCCTCTCTGCTTTGTGTATATGCTTCTAGTGGGATATATGAGAGTCTATTCAATCTCCTTATATTATAAACTTTGAGACTATTCAACCAACTTTATATATTACTCTTTACTTCCCTACTATTTCTTTCCAAAAAACATTATCTTCCTCAACATGAAAGGATGAGGAGCATACCTAACTACTTACCAATGACTTCATCCCTATTTCTCAAAGCATTTCCTTTCAAGAGGAACACCTACAAAATGTACATCCCTTCATATGATGTGCTTTTTATTTAGGGTCATTTTGAATAGATGGTATATTTTTATATTAAGTTTGTATTAAAAGAAGGTGCAATAGTTATGTCGATAGTATTATATACTAGTACTTGTATCAAAAAGAGGTGCAAGGGTTACGCCGATAGACAATATTTTAAAGTAAATATGTTAGAGTACAATAAAATTTGTGTTATTATTGACATAAGCATATCTTATAGATGCAGATTTAATTCAAGATTCTCATTGTTTTCACCTAAAAATAAATATCAAATGACATTAGGAGAAGACAAATAGAAGATAATTTATTTAAGTATCAGTTTCTGGATTCAATTGTGTAGCATCTTTTTTTACCATAAATGTTTTAGATCATACTACATGATCCATCATCAGGATGCTAGAGAGAAAAAAACATAAAATGATATGTTGCAGATCTAGCAGACAATAAAAAAAGGGAGAGAGAAGACAGGTGCATGGAGATCCAAAATGACAAGACCTACAACCAATGACAATTAAAGAAGGGGGGAAACATCACTCCCATTAAAATAAAAAGAAAAAGAAATAAAATTGATATCGTGCAAATAGAAATTGAAATAAAAAGAATCAAACACTTCACAAAATATATGTTGTTTTATAAGATTTTATTAAGACTAATTTTTTTTTTTTATGAGCTCACTGTTTGAGCACCTCATTTCCCTATTTGATTGGTCAGTGCTCTGTTTGTTATATTGATGCTATTAGATCAAATAAGGACATTAGTAATAAAATAATACACTTACTGTTTGAATTTGAGCTCATAAAAATTAAGATATCCTACTGTTTTGAATTTCTATGTGCTTTGAGCCAATGAAATCTTTGTAATTTTGTAATTTTGAAAAAGAAAGTGTCATTTGTAATTTTTGTGAATTCAAAGAGCTACCACGAAGATGGCACTGCAGTTTTGTGTGGCGCGAAGAGGGCATTATTTATGAGCTCACTGTTTGAGCACCTCAATTTCATTTTGATGGCATTTGTTGATTTAATGGAACAATATGAATGTTAATAGTGGCATTGTGCTCAAATAGTGAGCTCATAAATAATGCATGATGCCCTAGCTTGCAGTCCACAAGACATCAAGACATTTCCTCACAAAATGATCATAAATGGGGAGTACCACATAGTGAATATCAACAACAAAACAAAGAAAGAGAGATCAAACACTTCACACAATATATGTTGTTTTATAAGATTTTATTAAGACTAAATATATTGTTTTATGAGCTCACTGTTTGAGCACCTCATGTCCCTATTTGATTGGTCGGTGCTCTGTTTGTTATATTGATGCTATTAGATCAAATAGGGACATCAGTAATAAAATAATGCACTTACTGTTTTGAATTTGAGCTCATAAAGATTAAGATATCCTACTGTTTTGAATTTATATGTGCTTTGAGCCAATGAAATTTTTATCATCATGATGAAGTAATAATGCATTAAATGTCTTACTTATGTTCCTATTTGATTGGAGGGTGCTCTATTTGTTATATTGCTGCTATCAAAGTAGACTGGCAATGGTGATTTAATGCATCTACAGCCTCAACAACATGGTAACATTGATCCAATAACAGAAAATAAATTACAAATGCCAAGCTCATGGTCTCAATGAAATACACAGTGTATAAAACAATATATGGTGCACAACAACATCAAGCATGCAATGACAACAATAACATTGCATGATGCCCAAGCTCAAATTCAAAATAGTAAGTGTATTAATGTATGACCTAATAGAAGCAACCTCGTTGATCATTACCTTTCACTCCTCCATCATTATAGAAGGGATAACTACCTACAACTAGGGCATCATGCATTGTTTATGAGCTCACTGTTTGAGCACCTCATGTCCCTATTGTTAGGAATAGTCCCAAGAGATAACTGAGAGGGGGGGGGGGGTTGAATCAATTATCTACAAGTTTCAATTCTTATCCAATTAAGTATACTTAAACATAAAGAATAAACACAATGAAAGAACACTTGAACACAACACCAATATTTTGGTTACGGGGAAACCCAAATAGGTAAAAACCCCGGTGGGAATTGACACCCACTAATATTCTACACTAGTGTATTATGATCCTTGTTAGAAGATCCTTAACCATGTTAGGAGTTGCTTTACAATATATTTAGTACAGTAGACTTGGTCAAGGGTTGGACCGTGTTAGGAGTCTTTTAAAATAGTCCCTGTTAGGGGAGAGGATGCATTGTCCAAGAGCACACTGCTCAAAGGGGTGAAGGCTACAACCTTCTGTTTAACAGATACACACTATATCTAGATCTTGGTGAACTACACTTTGACCTGTTGTCTGGATCAGTTCCAATGTATGTCACAAATACTTTACTTGGTCACATAGACCTTCTTCTGATGGCTCAACACTTCGCACACTCTGCTTTTCTCTTACTATCAACCATGAACCACACCCTAGCAATCATAAATGACTGTCTATAAATATCTTTTCTCTAAATGATATAATCAAGTCAGCCTATTAGAACCACCTTGAAATCATATTAGAGAAGTCATAAAAAACTCCAATAATAATTTAGTCGACTCTACGCAACACATTCTGGGACCTGTCCAATAAGATAATTGTAGACGCACGCTACACACTGTCAGCTCTACCAAAACAACTGGATCTTTCTCCTCAAGCTGAATTACCTCATGCACTCTTAACCAAAACTTACTAACTCTTCTCCAAGCTCTCATCCAAGGGTGCATACCAAAATGATAGGCGCAACTCTAGAACCAATATAATCTCTGTCGGCTTTTCTGAACAAACAAATGAAACTGCTACTAGTGAATAGCGACTGCATAACTTCACTTCTATTGATCATTAGACTCTACTTCCATGAATATAACATCACTAACATGTCTTCATCACATATCCAAATGCACAAGGCTCCATGATAACTATACAGAAAACCATACACAGAACACTACCTATTACTCTATCAAGAACACTGCTGACACAAGCTGCTATATAACTGTCTGTACTAATAGTTAACCTCTACGCCCATTATATCATGCTGATAACATGTCCATGCCACATATACTGAAAGCTTACTGCATAAGTCTTTCACGCATGCCACTTACCATATGTTGTCATCAATGAAAAACATACAATCAACATTGGCTTGCTGACAAATCTCCAACAATCTCCCCCTTTGGCATTGATGGCAACATATGGAATGAAAAACTCCACCAATCCAAATGAACATTTCTTTTATAACATTCTCCATTTCCTCTTCAAAACTCCCCCAAGGATGAATCCTCCATCTGCTGCAATATTCTTCAACATTCTCCATTTCCTCAACTGAACCGCTTCCATAACTGAATACAACTCCCCCTTAGTATATTATTCCTTCTATTATTTCTATTTTTCATGACTATATATTACTCCCCCTTTGACATCAATGGAAAAGGGTGCCAAATAGATTTAGCACTGGTACTACTCCTGAAGTAGAGTAGTCAACCATCCATCAGTCCCTGAGGATTGATGCTCTTCCTTCTTTCTTCTAAGCGGAATTCGGGAAGGGAGTTACTCCCAAATTCTCCCTAAGATAAAAGTATCCTTTAGCAAGGGCTTTGTGAATATATCTGCCAACTGATCTTTAGTACTCACATAGTCCAACTTGATTTCTTCCTCGGCCACTTTCTCTCTTAGGAAGTGATACTTGATCTCAATGTGCTTTGTCTTTGCATGCATCACAAGGTTCTTCAACATGTTGATAGTGCTAGTGTTATCACAATGAATAACAATAGGATAATCAATATGAATTCCAAAATCCTTTATCATCTGCTTGATCAAAACAATTGTAGAACAATTCAGGGCTGCTGCAACATACTCCGCTTCTATTGTTGACTAAGAAATGCAATTTTGTTTCTTGCTTGTCAAAGTGACAAGTCTATCACCAAGAAACACTACTCCCCCTGATGTACTCTTTCTGTCATCAACACATCCTACCCAATCTGCATCAGTATACACATGAAGCTCAACATCTTCTAAATTAGGATACCATAGACCATAGTCTATAGTGCCTTGCAAGTATCTGAATATCCTTTTTACTGCCATGAGGTGACTTTGTTTAGGCTCTACTGCAAATCTTCCAATTATGCCAACTGCATTAGAAATATCAGGTCTAGTTTGAGTAAGATAAATGAGTTTGCCAATCATAGACTTGTACAATGTTATATCTACTGCTGGTGAGTCATCTTCTTTTGATTTGATTTATGAAACCAGATTACAATACCTGGTGTGATACTTGCAATATTGTAGAATTCAATACGAAAATTGAGAACCAGATTACAAACCAAAAACTGATCCATTCTATTCGAATATTTGAGTTTATACAAGTCTGATGGATCCCAAGGGTCATCAAAATCCCTTGGAAATGAAATGAAGAGCCATCATAATATTTATTACAAATAAACTATTCAAACTATCAAAAATTATCAAAAAACTATATATAAAAATTCGGTCTACTTGGAGAAGGCATAACTTTCTAGTCCTAGCTCCGATTTGCGAACCATTCGATGCATTGGAAAGGTATTCAAAAGAGCTAGTGTCAAATTTTGGAAATGACAACTTCTTGTTGGCATTTTTGCGCACCATTTTTTCCTAAAAATGCACCGAAGGCCCTCAAAAATGCAGTTTACTAAAACATAGTAAAATTTGAAAAATTAGATTTTCAAAATTTTCCCAATTTAATCTTGAGCATTCCTCCCCCCTTGAGAGGAAATGGGCCCCATTGCACTAATCTGATGCAACAGATGAGGAAATTGTTCTTCAATTTGTTCCTTAGTAAACCACTTGCCTTGATGAGAATGTTGGCCAGCTCGAACCACCCGATACAGAGGAATGTTTTGATTTCTCAAAGTCTTTAAAATGACTTCAGTAACATGGTCACACTGGACTGGAACAGTAGTAGATGGATTTAACTTTGTAGCTTGAATGTATTTAGTAGCTTGGGAAATATCCAACAAAGGAGAAAAATAGGGTCTCAACAATTCTACATTGAAAACTGGATGCAGTCCCAAAAATGATGGCAAATTAAGTTCAAAAGCATTCTCACCAACTTGTTTCACAATAGTATATGGACCATAAAAAAGAGGACGAAGCTTCCTATTTGGTCCGTGGAGGCACTCTTTCTGAAGATGTAACCATACCTTGTCACCAATCTGAAACTTATGAGGAGTTCTATGTTTATCATGCCTTTCCTTATACTTTTGATTACTCTGCTCCAAGATCTCATGAACTTGTTGGAGGTGTCTAATGCTATCAATGAATTTTTTTGCTTTATCTACCTCCTCGTCACCATTCAATAGACTATTAGATTATAGAGATGGTATTGCTACATCCATAGGTGCCAATGGTTGGTACCCAAGAGAAACCTCAAATGGACTGTGCCCTGTAGTACTATGAAGTGCATGGTTGTAGCTATGTTGCACATAGGGTAAGATTTCATCCCATGTGTGAGGATGTTTGGAATGATACATCTGTAAAATATGAATAATCATTTGATTCACCACTTCTGTTTGCCCATTTGTTTGGGGATGGAATGCTATGGACTTTGTCAACTTGGTGTCCATTTTAGCCCATAGTGTAGACCAAAATTTGTTGATGAACTTGCTATCCCTATCAGAAATAATGGTTTTTGGCAAACCAAAATGAACCCAAACATGTTCAAAAAATAGCTTGGCGGTATCTTCTGCAGAAATCATCTTTTTACATGCCACCATGATAGCCATTTTAGAAAACCTATCTACCACAACATATACACGATCATGCCCACGCCTGGTAGTTGGAAGTCTAGACATAAAATCCATTGAAATAGATTGCCATAGCTTATTAAGAATAGGTAATGGTAAGTATAGACCCAACTTACAGTTTGCTAGCTTTGCAATTGCATAGGCTGCACAAGCTTGTATATGTGAAATGATATCCTGCTTCATTTTTGGCCAATAGAAATACTTTTGAAGGATAGCAGTAGTCTTACCAATACCAAAATGTCTTGCAACACAACTGTAGTGAGCTTCCCATATCATTTTATTCCATTCCTCGGTGGGTACACATATGTGACCATTATGGAAAAGCAACCCATCCTACAAGTGAAAATCAAGGATAGACTTTCCTTCTACCAAATTACCATAGATGTTAGCAAAATCAGGGTCAGTACCATATAGTTGTTCCCAAGTTGATGATTGATGACCACATGAATCTAACACTATTGTCAAACTTGCAATTGGAGGCCTACTCAAACAATCTACCACCTTGTTACTGCTTCCTTTTTTATGATGAATGTTGAGGTGAAATTGTTGTAGATAGGCTGACCACTGTTGATGTCTGTCATTCTGCAACTTCCCTTGTGTTTGTAAGAATTGAAGTGGTTGATGATCTGTATGTATAATAGTGTCCTTTCCCAGTATATAGTGTTTCCATTATTTGTAGGCCTGAGCAATGGCATACAACTCCTTATCATAGGTGGGGTACCTACGTACTATATCAGAAAAAGTTTCACTATGATAGGCAACAGGATGCCCATGTTGCATGATTACCACACCAAGAGCATAATCAGATGCATCTGTTTCTATCTCAAATGCTTGGTGTAGATCTGGAAGGACCAACACTGGTGCTGAACATAGTCTTTTCTTTAACTCCTCAAATGCTTGTTGCTTTGCCTCTGTCCATTGAAATTTTGCTTGTGCTCCACCCTTTAGTGATTGATTAAGAGGCCATGATATGTGTGAGAAACCAAACACAAATATGCGATAGAAGTTGGCTAAGCCCAAGAAGCTACGAAGCTCTGTGAAATTTTTAGGGGATGGCCAATCTTGGATTATTTGAATCTTTTTTGAATAAACATGAACACCCTTAGTATCAATGATATACCCTAAGTATTGAATACTCTGCATACCAAAAGAACACTTCTCAATGTTGGTATAAAGTTTGTGTTTTTACAGAGTTGAAAGAACTTGTTCAACATGCTACAAATGTTGAGACCAAGTTCTGCTAAAGATGAGTATGTCATCCTAATAAACAACGACAAAAGAACCAATGAATGGTCTAAGCACATCATTCATCAATCTCATAAATGTGGCTGGGGCATTTGTTAGGCCAAAAGACATGACCAACCATTCGAACAAACCTTCCTTAGATTTAAATGTAATCTTCCACACATCTACTGGATCAATTGGTACTTGGTGGTATCCAGACTTCAAGTCAATTTTTATAAAGAAATTAGCCCCCCTAAGTTGGTCCAACAAATCATCAATTCGAGGGATTGGATATCTATTTTTAATAGAGATTTTTTTTAATGCTCTATAATCAATACAAAGCCTCCATGTCCCATCTTTCTTTTTAGCAATGACAATTGGACTTCCACAATGTGAAGCACTTGGATGAATGTGTCCTTTCTAAATCAACTCCTGAATTTGTCTCTTAATCTCATCATTTTCCAAAAATGACCTCCTATATATTGGCTCATGTGGTAGTGGTGTGTCTGGGATTAAATCAATAGAGTGCTTCACTTGACAGTGTGTTGGTACTCCCACTGGTGGTTTAAACACACTATGATATTCTTTCAAAATTTTATCCATCTGATTTTGTTGATTTTCTGTTACCTTAGCATGTGTATTAAGAACAACTAACTTTGTTTGTTCAGGGTGAATCATGAGTACAACAAAAACTCTAGTTTGAGCAATCAAGCATTTACATTATTTAGCACTAATTAAAGAAGCAGTTTGTGTTGGACATACCTCTAGTATTCGATACCTCTTCCCACCAAGCTTGATTGTAACACTACATGGCCTAGACTCATACACCCCATGCCTTTGATACATGTATGGCTGCCCCAACAAGACATCACATACATCCAATGGTGCTACATCACATATCACTTCATCTTTGAAAGGCTTGATTGAATATGGCAAATGACACTGTTGATTTACTTCAATATCTTGTCCCTCATTTACCCATCCCATAGAGTATGGTTGTGGGTGTCTTGTTAGTTTCAGATTTAATCTTTTGACTGTCTCCCTAGAGATCAAATTCTTTTGACTCCCACTATCAACAATAAAATGCAGAGGCTTTCCATCAACCCACATTTGTGAATGAAAAAGTCTCTCTTCATCTTTGCGGGGAAATACTTTAGTAGTTCCAACTATGACATATGGGTTTGCTTCTATGATGGAATCATTCTCCTCTTTCTTAGAATTATTTACTGGTGATGATTTAGGTTCGAATTCCTCTCCTCGTAGCTCTATCATCAAATTTTTAATACTTTGACAATCCTTTGTGTTATGGGTTGGGGACTTATGCATCTCACACCACATGCCTATGTCTATTTGTGTCTTTTTAGTAGACCACCATGTGTTCTTGGATGAATTTGAATGAGGTTCCTTGGTCACCTATTTTCCTACAAATTTATTGCCACCTTCAACCCTTGGCTTGTTGTTTGCAAAGTAGTCCCTCTTCCCTTTCTGCTTGAATTTATCTTCAATTTTTGTAGCATATTTATAGGCAGTTGCCAATGTCTCAATATTCAAAAATTCCATCTCTGTTTGAATATACCTGTGAAGTCCACTCCGATATTTCAAAATTTGATGCTTCTCTGAATCCTCAATACCGAGTTTTGCTGCAAGTGAATGGAATGTATTGGTGTAATCTTGAATAGACTGATCCCTCTTTTGTTGAAGAAGCTGCCACTCTATGTATTTTTGTTCATATACATCCTCCGGAAGGTAAGCTTCTTTTATGTATTCCACAAATTCTCCCCATGTGGGCTTCTTATCAAGAGAAATTTCAAAACCATCTTCAGCAAATGATTCTCGTTCTTTATTTGCGACTTTGGTTTCCCATGCTAATTTCACATGGGTTTCAGCTTTGAGGAGACCAAATGTTATCTTTTCTGCATCTGAGAAATTATTTACAGAAAAGTATCTATCCAACTTTGATAACCAGTTATCAACAGCTTCAGAATCGACCTTTCCTTCAAAATTTGGGATGTTGGAATTGACCTGCACTTTGAAAGGGGTATTTCCATGAAATGATGTTTTTGATTCAGAGGGTTTTTGATTCTTTAGGAGGCATGAAAATTGACTCATCATCTCCTCTTGTTGCTTATTTAAAGCTTCCTTGACCAACTTCTTAACATCATCGTCTGACATCTTCGATCGTGTGCGTCTCAAAGGTGGGCATTTTGACAAATCTTGTGTATCCAATCCTAATCTTTGGTAGGAAGACCTTGTGTAAATTGGCATAAAGGAGCATTCCCGCTCTGATACCACTGATCTGATTTATGAAACCAGATTACAATACCTGGTGTGATACTTGCAGTATTGTAGAATTCAATATGAAAATTGAGAACCAGATTGCAAACCAAAAACTAATCCATTCTATTCGAATATTTGAGTTTATACAAGTCTGATGGATCCCAAGGGTCATCAAAATCCCTTGGAAATGAAATGAAGAGCCATCATAATATTTATTACAAATAAACTATTCAAACTATAAAAAATGATCAAAAAAACTATATATAAAAATTAGGTCTACTTGGAGAAGGCATAACTTTCTAGTCCTAGCTCCGATTTGCAAATTGTTTGATGTGTTGGAAAGGTATTCAAAAGAGCTAGAGTTAATTTCAAAAATAACAACTTCCAGTTGACATTTTCGCACACCATTTTTTCCCATAAATGCACCGAAGGCCCTCAAAATGTAGTTTACTAAAACATAGTAAAATTTGAAAAATTAGATTTTCAATTTTTTCCCAATTTAATCCTGAGCATCTTTTGTAAGCTTGCATCCAGTTATCATAGGTGTCCCTACTGGATGGCAATCATCCATCTTGAATTTATTCAATATCTCTTTCACATACTTGGACTGATTAATAAAAATACCTCTCTATCTGTTGCACATTCAATCCCAAAAAGTACTTGATAGGTCCAATCATGCTCATCTCAAATTCGCTCTGCATCTCCTTAGCAAATTTAGCACTAAGTTTTTCATTACCTCCAAAGATAATTTCATCAAAAAATATAGCTACAAATAGTAGTCCTTCAAATGTATCTCTTATGAATAGGTTACAATCTGCTGCTCCTTTCTTGAATCCAATCTTTGTTAGATATCCATCAAGTCTCTCATACCTGGCTCTAGGGGCTTGCTTAAGTCCATAGAGGGCTTTCTTTAATTTGCATACCATATCAAGTTTGTCTGATAGGGTAAACCCTTCTGGCTGCTCGATATATACTTCTTCTTTTAATTCACCATTCAGGAATGCTGACTTGACAACCATCTAATAAACTTTGAAGTTTTTGCCTGTTGCATAGGCTAGAAACAAATTAATAGCTTCTAATATGATCACAGGTGCAAATGTGTCTGAATAATCAATTTCTTCTCTTTGCGTGTATCCCTTACATACTAACCTTACTTTATTTCTTACTACTGTACCATCTTCATTCATCTTGTTTCTAAATATCCACTTTGTTCCAATCACATTTTTATCACTAGGTCTTGGGACCAGTTCCCAAGTGTCATTCTTAATAATCTGATCAAGTTCTTCTTTCATAGCATCATGCCAATCTGAATCATTACATGCATGTTCAACACTTAAAGGTTCAATCTAAGATAGTAAACATATCGCCTCATTGCTAGCTAAGTTCTTTGCTTGTGATCTTGTTAAGACTTTGCCGCTCTGATCTCTAATGATGTATTTCTTGGAATGGTTTCTAGATGTAAACTTTGGAACTTTAGGTGATACTGTCTCATCTTCCTTAGGAGTTTCTTCTTCACTTGTCTCAAGGTCATTGAATAATACATCAATACTATCAAACATTTCTTCAATAACTGTCTCACTAGTGGAGGGTCTAGGTTCTTCTTCAATCATGGGTGAGTAATCATGATATGTTTCTTGAACCATAAACTTTTCATCAATCTTAACATGAGCACTTTCAATGATCTTTTTCAATCTTAAATTGAAACATCTATAAGCTTTAATTTTAGTAGAGTAACCAAGGAAAATACCTTCATCGCTTCTTGCATCAAACTTGTCTACTGCTTCATCTATCTTGATGTAGCACTTGCTTCCAAAGATTCTGAAATATTTTACTGTGGGAACATTACCAAACCATAGCTCATATGGTGTTTTGTCTATGCTAGGCCGTAATTGAATTCTATTGATGGTATAGACTGTTGTATTGACTGCATCTCTCCAACAGGTGTGTGCAACTTTTCCTTCAATCATGATGGTGCACGCTGTATCAAGGATGATCCTATTCCTTCTCTCTACAATTCCAATCTGGTGAGGGGTTCTAGGTGCACTCAATTGCCTCTTGATGCCATGTTCTTCATAATACTCATAGAATTTGTCAGAGGTGAATTCTCCTCCTCTATCTGATCTCAAACATTTTATCTTTAGTCCAGATTCATTCTCAACCTTAGCTTTGAATATTTTGAACTTCTCAAATGCTTCTGACTTGTCTTTTAAGAATGAAACCCACATCATTCTAGTATAGTCATCAACAGACAAAATGAAATACCTTTCACTATAGTATGATCTTGTTTGATTTGGACCACATAGGTCTGTATGAATCAGATCCAACTTGTTCTCTACAGAATTGTGCTTGCTCCTAAATGAGTTTCTCACATGCTTTCCCATCACACATTCCTTACATATAGTATCAACTGGCTTAGGTAGATCTCTTACTGCCTTTACATTTCTTATCTTAACTATGTTATCAAAATTGATATGACATAGTCTTTTATGCCACAACCATCTATTTTAGTAGCAAAACAACTTGCTTTTGGATTAAGCTGAAAAACATTACCTTTAGTCTTTGAGCCTGATGCAATTATTTCTCCTTCTTTGTTGTTAATGATGCACTTGTTTCCATTAAATTCCAATTTGTAACCTTTTTCAAGTAACTGCCCAACACTTCGTAGGTTATGTTTCAAACCATCGACATAAAGAACATCATCAATACTATTCTTTCCATCCAAGGTGATGGCTCCTCTACCAATGATGGGCTTAGGAGTGTTATCTCCAAATCTAACCATGCCACCATTGTATTTGTCCAGATGAAAAATTTGTCTTTATCACCTGTCATGTGATGTGAACAACCACTATCTATAATCCAGTTTGTCCTAATATAAGCTTGTGAAATTAGTGCTAGCTCTTCTTTCTCATCTTCATGATCTATCTTATTGTTCATTTTCTCTATAATAGCAATAAATCTAATTTCTTCTTTAGCTGAATCATCATCTAAAACTCCATCTTCAACATAGTAACATTCCTTAGAGTATTTAGGCTTGTAGTCATTTTTGAACTTTCTAGCTCTTGTAGGACACTTAGATGCAAAGTGACCAATCTTATTACATGTAAAGAATTTAAATGGCAATTGACCTTCATATTTTCCTTTTTCTTTCTTTTCTCTTTTGGCAATCATAGCAATGATATCATGTAGTGTTTTCCCTTCATCAACATCATCAAAATTACCACAAGTGTTTGCAGATTTCTTACCATGGACTGTTGCTTTCAAGGCTGTCTCATTTTTAGGTTATGTCTTCAATCTTGAAATCTCAAAAGTTGAGATTTTGCTGATCAAGGTCTCTCTCTTGAAATTTGATGTAAGTTGCATGGTCTCATCAAGGATGTTGATCTTGTTTTCATTTTTTGGAGTGAGAGCAGTCATCAATTTGTCCATAATGTCTTCCTCTGAGATCTCTCCACCATTTTTTCCTAATTCCAACAACTGCTTCATTGATCCTTTGATTGTAAGCTCTGATTTTTTCTTCAGGTAGCATCTCTAATGAATTGTATCCTTTCTTCCATGTTTTTCTACGTGCCTCCTTTTCTTGTTTGTCTCCTTTAAATATGTCTTCTAGGTACTTCCATATTTTATGGATTGTATCTACTTTCTTTATTTCTGAAAACTCACTATCAGATAGGGCACTGATAAGGGCTTCTTTGGCTATTGCATTCTGATGAAACAATTCCTTTTGCCTTTCAGCAGCATCATCCTTTGCAAGGTTTTCCAAGGTAGGGATCTTGACTGCTTTGATAGTTACATCAAAAACTTCAAAAGCAATGCATTGCAAATGAGTCACCATCTTGTTCTTCCAATCAAGATAATTCTCTCCATCAAACTTAGGACTTTCTTTCTAAAGAATTCCATCTGATCAACCTCAAGTTGTTAAAATTTCTCTCTGAGGCACTTGGCTCTGATACCATTTGTTAGGAATAGTCCCAAGAGATAATTGAGAGGGGGGGGGGGGGGATGAATCAATTATCTACAAGTTTCAATTCTTTATCCAATTAAGTATACTTAAACATAAAGCATAAACACAATGAAAGAACACTTGAACACAACACCAATATTTTGGTTACGGGGACACCCAAATAGGTAAAAACCCTGATTGAAATTGACACCCACTAATATTATGCACTAGTGTATTATGATCCTTGTTAGAAGATCCTTAAACCTGTTAGGAGTTTCTTTACAATATATTTAGTATAGTAGACTTGGTCAAGGGTTAGAACCTATTAGGAGTCTTTTACAATAGTCCTTGTTAGGGGAGAGGACACACTATCTGAGAGCACACTACTCAAAGGGGTGAAGGTTATAACCTTCTGTTTAACAGATACACACTATATCTGGATCTTGGTGAACTACGCTTTGACCTGCTGTCTAGATCAGTTCCAATGTATGGAAAAAATACTTTACTTGGTCACATAGACCTTCTTATGATGGCTCAACATTTCACACACTCTGCTCTACTCTTATTGTCAACCATGAACAACACTCTAGCAATCACAAATGACTGTCTATAAATATCTTTTCTCTAAATGATATAATCAAGTCAACTTGTTAGAACCACCTTGAAATCATATTAGAGAAGTCATAACAAACTTCAATAATAATTCATTCAGCTCTATGCAACACATTCTGGGACCCATCCAATAAGATAATTATAGACGCATGCTACACACTATTGTCTCTACCAAAACAACTGGATCTTTCTTCTCAAGCTAAATTACCTCATGTGCTCTTAACCAAACCTTACTAACTCTTCTCCAAGCTCTAATCCAAGAGCTCATACCAAAATGATAGACACAACTCCAGAACCAATATAATCTCTGTCAGCTCTTCTGAACAAATAAAAGAAACTGCTACTGGTGAATAGTGACTGCATAACTTTACTTCTACTGATCATCAGACTACATCCATGACTATAACATCACTAACATGTCTTCATCACATATCCAAATGCGCAAGGCTCCATGATAACTATATGGACAACCATACACAGAACAATACCTATTATGTTGTCAGGAACATTGCTGACACAAGCTGCTCTATAACTATTTGTACTAACAATTAACCTCTACGCCCATGATATCATGCTGATAACATGTCCATGCCACATATACTGAAAGCTTACTGCATAAGTCTTCCACGCATGCTACTTACCATATGTTGTCATTAATGACAAATATACAGTCAACATTGGCTTGTTGACAAATCTCCAACACCTATTTGATTGGCCGGTGCTCAAACAGTGAGCTCATAAATAATGCATGATGCCTTGTCTTGCAGCCCACAAGCCATCAAGACATTTCCTCATGAAATGATCATAAACAGGGAGTACAACATAGTGAATAGTGAAACAAAAAAACAAATAAAGAGAGATCAAACACTTCACACAATATATGTTGTTTTATAAGATTTTATTAAGACTAAATATATTATTTTATGAGCTCACTATTTGAGCACCTCATGTCCCTATTTGATTGGTTGGTGCTCTGTTTGTTGCATTGATGTTATTAGATCAAATAGGGACATCAGTAATAAAATAATGCACTTACTATTTTGAATTTGAGCTCACAAAGATTAAGATATCCTACTGTTTTGAATTTCTATGTGCTTTGAGCCAATGAAATCTTTATCATCATGATGAAGTAATAATGCATTAAATGTCTTACTTATGTCCCTATTTGATTGGAGGGTGCTCTGTTTGTTATATTGCTGCTATCAAAGTAGAATGGGAGTGGTGGTTCAATGCATATAAAGCCTCAACAACATGGTAGCATTGATCCAATAACAAAAAATACATTACAAATGCCAAGCTCATAGTCTCAATGAAATAAACAGTGTATAAAACAATATATGGTGCACAACAGCAACAAGCATGCAATGATAGCAATAACATTGCATGATGCCCGAGCTCAAATTCAAAACAATAAGTGTATTAATGTATGATCTAATAGCAACAACCTCATTGATCATTACCTTTCACTCCTCCATATTTATAGAAGAGATAACTACCTACAACTAGGGCATCATGCATTGTTTATGAGCTCACTGTTTGAGCACCTCATGTCCCTATTTGATTGGTCGGTGCTCAAATAGTGAGCTCATAAATAATGCATGATGCCCTGGCTTGCAGCCCGCAAGCCATCAAGACATTTCCTCATGAAATGATCATAAACGGGGAGTACCATATAGTGAATATCGAAACAACAAAATAAATAAAGAGAGATCAAACACTTCACACAATATATGTTGTTTTATAAGATTTTATTAATACTAAATATATTGTTTTATGAGCTCATTGTTTGAGCACCTCATGTCCCTATTTGATTGGTCAGTGCTATGTTTGTTATATTTATGCTATTAGATCAAATAGGGACATCAATAATAAAATAATGCACTTACTGTTTTGAATTTGAGCTCACAAAGATTAAGTTATCCTACTATTTTGAATTTCTATGTGCTTTGAGCCATTGAAATTTTTATCATCATGATGAAGTAATAATGCATTAAATGTCTTACTTATGTCCCTATTTGATTGGAGGGTGTTCTGTTTGTTATATTGCTTCTATCAAAGTAGAATGGTAGTGGTGATTCAATGCATCTACAGCCTCAACAACATGGTAGCATTGATCCAATAACATAAAATACATTACAAATGCCAAGCTCACGGTCTCAATGAAATAAACAATGTATAAAACAATATATGGTGCACAACAACAGGAAGCATGCAATGACACAAATAACATTGCATGATGCCTGAGCTCAAATTCAAAATAGTAAGTGTATTAATGTATGATCTAATAGCAACAAAATCATTGATCATTACCTTTCACTCATCCATCATTATAGAAGAGATAACTACCTACAACTAGGGCATCATGCATTGTTTATGAGCTCACTATTTGAGCACCTCATGTCCCTATTTGATTGACTAGTGCACAAACAGTGAGCTCATAAATAATGCATGATGCTCTGGCTTGCAGCCCGCAAGACATCAAGACATTTCTTCATAAAATGATCATAAACGGGGAGTACCGCATAGTGAATATCGAAATAACAAAACAAATAAAGAGAGATCAAACACTTCACACAATATATGTTGTTTTATAAGATTTTATTAAGACTAGATATATTGTTTTATAAGCTCACTGTTTGAGCACCTCATGAACCTATTTGATTGGTCAATGCTTTGTTTGTTATATTGATGCTATTAGATCAAATAGGGACATCAGTAATAAAATAATGCACTTACTGTTTTGAATTTGAGCTCACAAAGATTAAGACATCCTATTGTTTTGAATTTCTATGTGTTTTGAGCTAATGAAATTTTTATCATCATGATGAAGTAATAATGCATTAAATGTCTTACTTATGTGCTCTGTTTGTTATATTGTTGCTATCAAATTAGAATGGAAGTGGTGATTCAATGCATCTATAGCCTCAACAACATGGTAGCATTGATCCAATAACAGAAAATACATTACAAATGCCAAGCTCATGGTTTCAATGAAATAAATAGTGTATAAAACAATATATGGTGCACAACAACAACAAACATGCAATGACAACAATAACATTCCATGACGCTCGAGCTCAAATTCAAAATAGTAAGTGTATTAATGTATGATCTAATAGCAGCAACCTCATTGATCATTACCTTTCACTCCTCCATCATTATAGAAGAGATAACTACCTACAACTAAGGCATCATGCATTGTTTATGAGCTCACTGTTTGAGAACCTCATGTCCCTATTTGATTGGCCAGTGCTCAAATAGTGAGCTCATAAATAATGCATGATTCCCTAGCTTACAGCCCGCAAGCCATCAAGATATTTCCTCATGAAATGATCATAAATGGGGAGTACCACATAGTGAATATTGAAACAACAAAACAAATACAAAGAGATCAAACACTTCACACAATATATGTTATTTTATAAGATTTTATTAATACTAAATATATTGTTTTATGAGCTCACTATTTGAGCACCTCATGTCCCTATTTGATTGGTCGGTGCTCTGTTTGTTATATTGATGCCATTTGATCAAATAGGGACATCAGTAATAAAATAATGCACTTGCTATTTTGAATTTGAGCTCATAAAGATTAAGCTATCCTACTGTTTTGAATTTCTATGTGCTTTGAGCCAATGAAATTTTTATCATCACGATGAAGTAATAATGCATTAAATGTATTGCTTATGTCCCTATTTGATTGGAGGGTGCTCTGTTTGTTATATTGTTGCTATCAAAGTAGAATGGCAATGGTGATTCAATGCATCTACAGCCTCAACAACATGGTAGCATTAATCCAATAACAGAAAATACATTACAAATGCCAAGCACACGGTCTCAATGAAATAAATAGTGTATAAAACAATATATGGTGCACAACAACAACACGCATGCAATGATAGCAATAAAATTGCATAATGCCCGAGCTCAAATTTAAAACAACAAGTGTATTAATTTATGATCTAATAGAAGCAACCCCATTGATCATTACATTTCACTCCTCCATCATTATAGAAGAGATAACTACCTACAACTAGGGCATCATGCATTGTTTATGAGCTCACTGTTTGAGCACCTCATGTCCCTATTTGATTGGCCGGTGCTCAAACAGTGAGCTCATAAATAATGCATGATGCCCTAGCTTGCAGCCCACAAGCCATCAAGACATTTCTTCATGAAATGATCATAAATAGGGAGTACCACATAGTGAATATCGAAACAACAAAACAAATAAAGAGAGATCAAACACTTCACACAATATATGTTGTTTTATAAGATTTTATTAAGACTAAGTATATTGTTTTATGAGCTCACTGTTTGAGCACCTCATGTCCCTATTTGATTGGTCGGTGCTCTATTTGTTATATTGATGCTATTAGATCAAATAGGGACATCAATAATAAAATAATGCACTTACTGTTTTGAATTTGAGCTCACAAAGATTAAGATATCCTATTGTTTTGAATTTCTATGTGCTTTGAGCCAATGAAATTTTTATCATCATGATGAAGTAATAATGCATTAAATGTATTACTTATGTCCCTATTTGATTGGAGGGTGCTGTGTTTGTTATATTGTTGCTATCAAAGTAGAATGGTAGTGGTGATTCAATGCATCTACAACCTCAACAACATGGTAGCATTGATCCAATAACATAAAATACATTACAAATGCCAAGCTCACGGTCTCAATGAAATAAAAAGTGTATAAAATAGTACATGGTGCACAACAGCAGCAAGCATGCAATGACAACAATAACATTGCATGATGCCTGAGCTCAAATTCAAAAAAATAAGTGTATTAATGTATGGTCTAATAGCAACAATCTCATTGATAATTACCTTTCACTCTTCCATCATTATAGAAGTGATAACTACCTACAACTAGGGCATCATGCATTTTTTATGAGCTCACTATTTGAGCACCTCATGTCCCTATTTGATTGGCCGATGCTCAAACAATGAGCTCATAAATAATGCATGATGCCCTGGCTTGCAGCCCGCAAGCCATCAAGACATTTTCTCATGAAATGATCATAAAGGGGGAGTACCACATAGTGAATATCAAAACAATAAAACAAATAAAGAGAGATCAAACACTTCACACAATATATGTTGTTTTATAATATTTTATTAAGACTAAATATATTGTTTTATGAGCTCACTATTTGAGCACCTCATGTCCCTATTTGATTGGTCAGTGCTCTATTTGTTATATTGATGCTATTAGATCAAATAGGGACATAAAATTCGATATCAACCTATCATATATCCATTCCAAATGATATAAATCCATTTGAATAAATGTCCATATGAAATCTAGAGCAATACACTAATTTTATAGCGAATTCATGATTTATAATGCCCCTTGATTTATAGTGAATTAATTTTATAGTGAATTCATGATTTATAATTCAGTTATAGCAGCTCAATGTGTTTGAACTCAAGAATACCCCTCACTTGGTTTCCTACAAAGCCTTTGGCGAAATCTGTTAGAAAATGAGAAGCTATGATAAGGTGACAGGAAGCTAATGAAAGGAGGCATCTCCAATTTATTTTGTAGATATACACATTAAGGATCATGTCAGATAATACAAGGGAATTCGATCAAAATAGGGAGACAATCGTTATATTGTTGTCTAACTTTTAAAGAGAAGTCGATGACAAATGTTATTATCCATGCAAGAGTTGTAATGACTTAAAGACAAGAAGAATCAAAATAAAAATAGCAAAGAGACATTGTAGGAATAATGGTCACATTGAAGGGGTGTTTGATTATAATCTAGTGGTAAGTTGTTTGTTATATTGTTTTCACAATTAATATACATATGAACCATGGAAGAAGGTTTGATTATCACATTGAAGGGGGGTTTGATTATCATCATTTTTATATAGGTTGATCTCCCCAGTGTGAATATAGAGGAACATGGAGGTGTGATTATTAAAGTTGAAGATCATGATCCCATGGAAGATGACGATCATGCGCCATAAAACACATTTGAAGATGATGGTATGCATGCATTGATCGTTGACACATTTGGTACTAGTGCTGCTGGTGCTGCCGATGATGATGATTATGATGAGGATGACATTGACAACATCCATGATATACCTCTACTTGAGAAGGTGAACATGACCCTTTATGAAGGCTCCCAATCTACTCTTCTCTCTGCTGTATTGTTTTTGGTGAATTTGAAGGTTATGAATAGTTTATCCACCATAGAAATGTCATGTATGCTAAGGTTTGTCATGTTAGTACCCTGCAAAAAATTTTCATGGCTCTAGCCCTTTTCTTCTGGTCTCTACAATTATTTTTGTGTCTCTGGCCCTGAAACCCTAAGCAGAATATTCAAAAAACTAGCCGTTGCATACAAAAACCCTTTGTTTTTACCTTGGCCTTGTTATAATTTCAAGTTAACTTTTCAGGCCACTTAAAACCTTTTATCTGCATGTGTTATTTAAATGAGTGCACTTTATGTCATGCGGTTAGGTTTCATGTGTCGGCGGGTCCCCTTTAATCTTTCCTAAGTTCCTAGTTTCCTGCCGAAATAATTTTCCTAAGTCCTGAGCTTTAATATTTTCCTATGTTTCGGCAGCCTTTATTTTCCCTGGGCCCAACTCTAACACCATCTCCATCTAACAATGGGCGTATGTTTGCAAGTGATGTGTCAGATGCATGAGATCTCAAGACCGTCGTTGATCTCATTGGGTGACATTGCCTTTCCTTTTAAGTGGGTCCACATGCCAGGTGTGCCATGTCAGCATTTTCTTATTGGTCCACGGGTAAACAACTCAGCATGTGTCAGTGGGACCTGATTTTATGATGGGTCAGGGGGTCCTAACATCCATAATCCATCAATGACGGGCGTAAGTTCTCATGGAATCTGTTAGAGGCTTGAGATCTTACGCCAGCCATTGATCTCATTTGTCTCAAACGTATCTTTGGCAGTGGTCCTGGTGTCAGGTGGAGCTGATTTGGAAGTTTTTTATTGGTCCATGTAGTATGAGGTGGAATCCTGTCAGTGGGACCTGGTTTCCAAATGTGTCAGTGGGTCCTGATCCTGTCAGTGAATCGATGAATGACGTATAATCTTATGGGTATTGTCAGAGGCTTAAGATCTTGCGACGACCGTTGATTTTGTTTTGTGTCAGAGGGTTGTCAGAGATGGGAGGAGATTCTCAATCTAACGGTGGGCGTGTAATCTGATAGAATCTCGGATGGGTATGTGAACTTTAGATGGCCGTTGATTCTTCCACAGTTGTGGTGTTTCAAAAGTGGGTCCTAATTGCCATGTAAGCACAGTTGGCGATCTCTTATTGGTCCACGGGTGAATGACTAGATATTATATCAGTGGGGCTAGGTTTTTTGAGTTTTAGTAGTTCTGACAGTGTCAGAGCATCGATGATCGGCATATAATCTGAAGGGTCTTTTCTGACACATTTGAAGATGAGACGACCGTCGATTCTCTTGTAAGTGGGCCCAGGTTTTGGTCTAAAGGTATAGCGGTCCTGACAAAATGTTTAGCGGCCTAATAAATTTTCAAAAGGGTTCGCTCATTCGCATGATAAAATGGTGACGTTCTAAAAGTCTTGGTGATTCAGCGAACAAGGTCGTGTATTCGCTAAATCATTTGGCGGAAGTAAAAAGTGTTCTGTGAACTGGTGAAAACCTTTGTCGCCAGTTCGCTAAATTTGACTGGGGCCTTTTTAAGAGATAAGTCATAAAGACTGTGAAAAAGAGAGATCTAACAGTCATGACTTAAAGTTGATGGAGATTTAAACGTTGACTGCCGATTTGCTGCAAGCGCCATGGAATTGACCGTTATTCATCAAATTCAAATTTTTGAGGGTTTCCAGCGATAGGAAGTACCAGAATTTATGGTTTTAATAGCTGATTTCAATTTGTTTGGTGGCACTTGCTGTTGCAGAGTGGTCCAAGGTGCCATGATCGATTGCTGGGGTTTCTGTTGTACCATGAAGTGTGGTTTTGTGCTCAAAAAGTGTTTGCAGGTGGCTGATTTGACTGGTTTTCATGGCAATTCCTTGGTTTACTATGCTGATCTCACAGATTTTCATAATTACAAATCTGTTTGAGATCTATTTTCTTTGAGTTGCCTGTCTCTTCCACTGCAATAAATTTTGATGTAATTTTTGGTTGGTTGGGTAGTTGAAACCCTAACCGTAGCTGTCTAAAGCTTGTTGCATCCTAAATTCTTTTGGGATTCCAAGGTAGCTAGTGGTATATATGGTTAAGGTTTTGATTTTGTAAAGGTTCCTTCTTCTGCAAATTTTTGAGGAGAACTGGTTCCATGAAGGGTCCTTTTCCTATAGATTTTATCTACTTCTCTACATATAGAGTGTTCTTTTCTCCTTTGTTGGCTTAGATAATATGATATGTATTGTAATTGATTTGTCTTATGTATGAGATTCAATATAGTTCTACTATTATCAGATTATCTCCATTTGAGTTTCGGACCTATTGATTGAAGCATCAAGGGTGGTTCCATCTTTCTATTTGCATTTCTTATGTGTCTGCAATAGAGTTGTTTTCGTAGAAGCAACTAGGTTTGGGATTGGTTTTCAGGTGTGTATGAACTTGGGTATCAAGGGTATCTTATGTTTGTCTTCCAGTGGACGCTGGTTAATGTATTACTTGTTTATAGGTCTCTTCTAAGGGGAGAGTTAATATCCTTTGAATAGGTGATAGCACATTTGGGTACACAGGTGGATTGTTGAAGTATGACCTGATTAATGGTGTATGTTTGGTGTAAGGCATCATCATATTTGAATGTATTGCTTTCTTGTTTCATAGCTCTTTATTGCAATAGGGTATTTGACTCTGTAGCCCATTGGATAAGGCACTGGTCTATGAGAGACTTAGTGTATCTCAGGGGTCCTTTCAAACCCACCATTAAATCATTTACTTTCAGTTCCACCCTTTCCCTTTCATGTTGTTAGTATAGGTCTCTGGTTTTCATACCCATTCTATGCAAGTAGGGCTATTTCATTAAGAATTGCTTTCATTGGGGTACATGATACCTAAAGGGGTTTGAAGACTATTCCACAATAATCTATCTGCAGGCCTATTGTTTGTCATGAGCTATCTTGAGTGTACAGATAAGGCAATACTCGCCTGAGTGATGTGGAACTCAAAGAAGGAGGATGTTCTCTATCCTCATCAATTGGTTCTATTTTCTTGTCAAACTTGAGTGCCTAATTTGAGGATCAAGCCCACCTTTTGATTCAAGTTTGGTCTTGCAAGAAAAATATACTAACAAAATGGTGACTCTGCTGGGGAAGAAGTAAATGATAGCAAGTTTAAGATGTCTAATTCCTTGCTTTGTTGAATCATCCTAGAGTCTTGGTTAAAGATCATAGAGTCAAAAGTAAAAAGCACACTTGTAAAATTTTCTCACTAAGTGTTGAGTGGCAACTCTGAGTCTCTGTTTGATCAGTGCAGTTCCTGATAGATAGTGTGATATCCTGGTGTAATTTTGGTTGATTGGAAGAGGTAAAAAAAAAAGAAAATTTTTCCTCTTCAAGGAGGTGGCGACTCTACACAACAAAGAATCTGATGGAGCTGCGTGGTGAGCTCTAGATCTGCCCTGCCTTCCAGTCAACAAAGTCTTCTACTACAAAACTCTTAAGTACTTTTCAAGGTCCAGATGTTTCCTTATTAAGTGATCAAGCACTAAGAAAAGGATAAGGTGTAAGTAGAGGTTTGCATACTTCAAGTTTTCAGTTGCATCTCTGCAAAATTGTATGGAAGTATTGCATTAAGTCTGATGGGTAAGCTTGATGAGGAGCTTGCATTCCTTGAGCAAGGCATCCTTAGGGATTGCATGTCATTGATGAGATTGAAAGTAAGATGTAGAAGGGATCTATCCATATCTCTTTTCTATGATAGATTTTGGGATGTATATAATGAGATTCCTGATGATGTTGAGTTTTCTGAATCTAAGTTCATTGGTTTATTCTTGAATCTTTATTTTCATGAGTCAACCAGTTGGTCAGATGCATTGTGGGAAGAGTATTATATATGTGTTAGAGATTGGATACTTAGTGATGACAGCCTTGGGCTTGAGGATGCACTTGGGGTTATGTCCTTGAAAGCTAAGAACTGGCAGTTAATGAGGGATAGGAGATTGAGGGCATTGGCTTCTCTCTATGTTGATCATGAGGAGACCAATAGTTTTGATGTTGATTCTCATTATGCAGAAGG
Organism: Chamaecyparis obtusa; assembly: GCA_027943335.1. Taxonomy (NCBI): domain Eukaryota; kingdom Viridiplantae; phylum Streptophyta; class Pinopsida; order Cupressales; family Cupressaceae; genus Chamaecyparis; species Chamaecyparis obtusa. Next base: position 69,710 of record BSBK01011851.1, read on the forward strand.
TGTTGACTATGAAGCTGATTTTGAGGTTAGTGCATATGAGGATGCCGAAGATGAATCTGAGGATGGCAATATTTTCTTTTTGTCTACAAATTTTTCTTCTTGTCAACATGAGAAGGCAGTTTTCTTGTCCTGGTTTGATGATGTTTTGTGTGAAGGGCAGAGTATTGAGTATGATGCAGATGATGATTCCTGTAGTTATTTTTCCACACAAGATGATCTAAGGCTAGAGGTCTCTTTTCTTGTCTTGGACAAGGAAGATGTTTGCAATAAGGGTGAGGCTGAGGAAGATGAAAATAAGGCCCAAAGTCCATTAAGCAGTGAAGAGATTTCAGCACTCTTGGCTGAAGAATTTCAGAGGTATGCCCCTGTTTTAGATTTTGATTTGCAGCTCCCCTATGATTTATCCTTTGACACTGATAATGAGGCCAGTGTTCAAAGTGACCCTGAGGACCCATGTGTATTACAGTTCCCCTCATGTAGTGACTCTGCAAAAGAAGAGGTAGAAGGACATAACAGTGTGTTGTCCTCCCATGAGAATTCTATTGACGAACAAATTTCTTGTTCAAACCCTTTTCCTTCTTTTGCTAAATATGATAGTGATGGTGACAGTGTTGAGGACCTAGTCTTCAATAATTGGGATAGAACTTCTTTTAATGGAAATGATGATGCAGATCAATTGATCCCTTGTCACAAAATTTTTAAAGAGGATTTTCACTTGGTTCATGATCCAGTTCATGAAGACATCATTGAGGAACCAAATTGCTTAGTGCTTGAAGCAATGTATGGAGGCAAATCAAAGGATCCAGGTCCTTTTCAGCCAGGTAATTATATGGTAATGCATGACAATCAGTATGCTTTCTTTTCTGATGCATTACTTGATCAAATATTTGTTTCCAGTCCACAAGAAGAATTAAATGATGACCCATACTTTTTGGAGTATGAATATAGTGGCGGTGATTGAAAAAGCATGGGTAATGATAAATACAGTTTCATTCTTTTACCCATGAATATTCATGTATGTAGGCCACAAGATAATCAGGATAATTGCAGGAGGTTGGTCACATATGTGGATGAAAATCAGATTTTTGACTCAGGAGGGTCACTGGTTCTCTTTTGGTAGCCTGGGGGCCACCAAGTAAATGTGTATATTCTGTAAATATTTTCCCTTTCCTATTGTGTCTTTCCCTTTTTGTTTCTCTTGGTTTAGTTGCCAGTTTTTGTGAAGGTCCCTATTTTTGTTTTGTGGGTGGTCTGCTCTCCCAGAGATCTGATTTCTTGAATGAACACAAGTTGCCCATCATCCCCAACCAGAGCCATTGTTAGTACCCTAAAAAAAAATTTCATGGCTCTAGCCCTTTTCTTTTGGTCTCTGCAATTATTTTTGTGTCTCTAGCCCTGAAACCCTAAGCAGAATATTCAAAAAATTAGTCGTTGCTTACAAAAACCCTTTTTTTTTACCCTGGCCTTGTTATAATTTCAAGTTAACTTTTCAGCCACTTAAAACCTTTTATCTGCATGTGCTATTTAAATGGGTGCACTTTATGTCATGCGATTAGGTTTCATGTGTCAGCGGGTCCCCTTTAATCTTTCCTAAGTTCCTAGTTCCCTGCCGAAATAATTTTTCTAAGTCCTGAGCTTTAATATTTTCCTATGTTTCGATAGCCTTTATTTTCCCTGGGTCCAACTCTGACACCATCTCCATCTAACGGTGGGCGTATGTTCACAAGTGATGTGTCAGATGCATGAGATCTTAAGACCGCCGTTGATCTCATTGGGTGACGTTGCCTTTCCTTTTAAGTGGGTCCACATGCCAGGTGTGCCATGTCAGCATTTTCTTATTGGTCCATAGGTAAACAACTCAGCATGTGTCAATGGGACCTAATTTTCTGATGGGTCAGGGGGTCCTGACATCCGTAATCCATCAACGATGGGCATAAGTTCTCATGGAATCTGTTAGAGGCTTGAGATCTTATGCCAGCTGTTGATCTCATTTGTCTCAAATGTATCTTTGGCGGTGGTCCTAGTGTCAGGTGGAGCTGATTTGGAGGTTTTTTATTGGTCCATGTAGTATGAGGTGGAATCCTGTCAGTGAATCGACAAACGACATATAATCTTATGGGTTTTGTCAGAGGCTTAAGATCTTGTGAGGACCGTTGATTTTGTTTTGTGTCAGAGGGTTGTCAGAGATGGGAGGAGATTCTCAATCTAATGGTGGGCATGTAATCTGATAGAATCTCGGATGGGTATGTGAACTTTAGATGGCCGTTGATTCTTCCACAGTTGTGGTGTTTCAAAAGTGGGTCCTAATTGCCATGTAAGCACAGTTGGCGATCTCTTATTGGTCCACGGGTGAATGACTAGATATTATATCAGTGGGGCTAGGTTTTTTGAGTTTTAGTAGTTCTGACAGTGTCAGAGCATCGATGATCGGCATATAATCTGAAGGGTCTTTTCTGACACATTTGAAGATGAGACGACCGTCGATTCTCTTGTAAGTGGGCCCAGGTTTTGGTCTAAAGGTATAGCGGTCCTGACAAAATGTTTAGCGGCCTAATAAATTTTCAAAAGGGTTCGCTCATTCGCATGATAAAATGGTGACGTTCTAAAAGTCTTGGCGATTCAGCGAAGAAGGTCGTGTATTCGCTAAATCATTTGGTGGAAGTAAAAAGTGTTCTGTGAACTGGTGAAAACCTTTGTCGCCAGTTCGCTAAATTTGACTGGGGCCTTTTTAAGAGATAAGTCATAAAGACTGTGAAAAAGAGAGATCTAACAGTCATGACTTAAAGTTGATGGAGATTTAAACGTTGACTGCCGATTTGCTGCAAGCGCCATGGAATTGACCGTTATTCATCAAATTCAAATTTTTGAGGGTTTCCAGCGATAGGAAGTACCAGAATTTATGGTTTTAATAGCTGATTTCAATTTGTTTGGTGGCACTTGCTGTTGCAGAGTGGTCCAAGGTGCCATGATCGATTGCTGGGGTTTCTGTTGTACCATGAAGTGTGGTTTTGTGCTCGAAAAGTGTTTGCAGGTGGCTAATTTGACTGGTTTTCATGGCAATTCCTTGGTTTACTATGCTGATCTCGCAGATTTTCATAATTACAAATCTGTTTGAGATCTATTTTCTCTGAGTTGCCTGTCTCTTCCACTGCAATAAATTTTGATGTAATTTTTGGTTGGTTGGGTAGTTGAAACCCTAACCCTAGCTGTCTGAAGCTTGTTGCATCCTAAATTCTTTTGGGATTCCAAGGTAGCTAGTGGTATATATGGTTAAGGTTTTGATTTTGTAAAGGTTCCTTCTTCTGCAAATTTTTGAGGAGAACTGGTTCCATGAAGGGTCCTTTTCCTATAGATTTTATCTACTTCTCTACATATAGAGTGTTCTTTTCTCCTTTGTTGGCTTAGATAATATGATATGTATTGTAATTGATTTATCTTATGTATGAGATTCAATATAGTTCTACTATTATCAGATTATCTCCATTTGAGTTTCGGACCTATTGATTGAAGCATCAAGGGTGGTTCCATCTTTCTATTTGCATTTCTTATGTGTCTGCAATAGAGTTGTTTTCGTAGAAGCAACTAGGTTTGGGATTGGTTTTCAGGTGTGTATGAACTTGGGTATCAAGGGTATCTTATGTTTGTCTTCCAGTGGACGCTGGTTAATGTATTACTTATTTATAGGTCTCTTCTAAGGGGAGAGTTAATATCCTTTGAATAGGTGATAGCACATTTGGGTACACAGGTGGATTGTTGAAGTATGACCTGATTAATGGTGTATGTTTGGTGTAAGGCATCATCATATTTGAATGTATTGCTTTCTTGTTTCATAGCTCTTTATTGCAATAGGGTATTTGACTCTGTAGCCCATTGGATAAGGCACTGGTCTATGAGAGACTTAGTGTATCTTAGGGGTCCTTTCAAACCCACCATTAAATCATTTACTTTCAGTTCCACCCTTTCCCTTTCATGTTGTTAGTATAGGTCTCTTGTTTTCATACCCATTCTATGCAAGTAGGGCTATTTCATTAAGAATTGCTTTCATTGGGGTACATGATACCTAAAGGGGTTTGAAGACTATTCCACAATAATCTATCTGCAGGCCTATTGTTTGTCATGAGCTATCTTGAGTGTACAGATAAGGCAATACTCGCCTGAGTGATGTGGAACTCAAAGAAGGAGGATGTTCTCTATCCTCATCAATTGGTTCTATTTTCTTGTCAAACTTGAGTGCCTAATTTGAGGATCAAGCCCACCTTTTGATTCAAGTTTGGTCCTGCGAGAAAAAGATACCAACATGTCATATATGTCATTATAGTCTATAAAAGGTGAAACATGTACCATTAAGATTGTTTATTGTAATAACTTATATTATTTTCTACAAATTGATAGGTGACTTTCTATTACCACCATCAAATGTTCTCCTTCGCTTTTACCAAGAATTATGTGCCACTATGAAACATATTGGAATGGAGTATCAAACAATAGATGCTTGTCTCAAAGATCATATTATTTATTATAAAAAACAAGAAAATGAAACAAAATGCTTTGAATGCCATATGAGCATATATCGAGATGATCAAGTGAAAAAAATTGCCTCGCAAGGTTCTTCATCACAGCCCCATTATTCCACGTCTGAAATGATTATTCAAGTGCAATAGCTTGGCACAATCTATGGATTACCATGTATGCGGCAAGATTCAAGATGACATTATTCGAATGCCTACGGATGGTTCATCATTTATGGACATAGAGGAAAAGTGGCCACACTTTAAAGAGGAACCTCAAAATCTCAGGCTTTCTCTGGCAGCAGACGGTGTCAATCCGCATGGAGAGATGAGATCCATTTTCTCGGTGTGGCCTATTTTTGTTATAAAAAATAAACTTCCTCCATGGATGTCAATAAAGAGGGAGCACATTATGTTGGAAATGATTTTTCTAGGTATCTTATTATTTTATAGTTATCTACATGTAATTATAAGTCTTGGAGTGAAATGGCCACAATAATTATCTGATGTTGTTGTTAATTCAACTAGGTAAGTACCAAGTGAAAGATATAAATCTATATATTGTGCCTCTTATCGATGAGTTTTTGGTGTTATGGAATGGTTTCACTATGTATGACATCTCTCGACCAATTGGACAAAGACAATTTCAATTCCATGCAACGCTTGTGTGGACAATTCATGATGCTCTAGGGTTGACACATTTCTGTGGTATGTTATGGTGAATTATAGTTGTACGTGATAATTCAAATTCTAAAAATATATATATTTAATCTAATTTTATCATTATCTTGTAGGTCTTCAAACAAAGGAAAAAGTTGCATGTCCAATGTGTGGTCCAAAGATGAAATCCCATCATTCCAAAAGTTTAAGAAAACATGTGTTTGATGAGTATAAGAAGTTCCTCCCCAGAAATCATAAGTATTGAAGTGCAGAAAGAAATCTTTTCAATGAGAAAGAAGAGACTACATCAAAGCCCCAAAGAATGACACCTCACCTATGGCAGTTAGAATATAATATAATTTGAGGTAATATCATTCCACGTAATGGTCGATGTTTGAAAATTATATATTTTGATCATGTTTTGTTGGCTAATTATGTAGTTGATGATCTTGAAGGTCGCGAAGGCATCACCGACCAGCTTCCAAAAGGACTAAAATGTTATCCTAGAGAATTTAGTAGGCTACCCTACTATGAGCATATATAAATTGTGCATTTGTTTGATACTATGCATATTGGAAAGAATGTAATAAAGACACTGTGAAAAATATTGGACGGAAGGTGTGACAAAGAAAAACTTGGCAAAATTTGTAGTGACATTCATGTTTCCAATTATGCAATGAAAAATATCATTGAATCAAATAGTAATGGAGACCGGATTAATGCAAGTGCTCTTCCTTGGTTATTAACAGAGCAACAAAGTAATGCCATAAAAGAAGTGATCCAAAAAAATTGATTTCCTATAGGATTTGCTATGGATATAAGCAATCTCATATCAAAGAAAAATGATTTTTGGTCAGGGATGAAAACACATGATTGTCATACCTTCATCAAGGTAAGTCGTATTTTGTATTTACAATATATTTGTGTAATTCTATTCAATTTTCATTGTATGAAATGATCAGTTGACAATTGTTGCAGTATTTGCTACCCCTATCTCTCCCAGAGAACTTCAACAATAATATCAAACGAGTGATATATGATCTTGGAAAATACATGAGATAAGCAGTGATATTTGTTCAATATATCAAACAATAATATCAAACAAGTAATATATTGTAAAGTCTCATATTTATATATTTATGTCTTGAATCCCTTGTAGGTGGTTGTCATCTAAAGAAATCCATAAAGAACATATAAAATATTGGAAGAAAAGAATTTGTCGATTAATGTGTGAAATGCAAAAGTGTTTACCTCCAACTTTTTTCAATGCACAAGAACACTACCTCATACACCAAGTTGAGGAGATTGAATTGTGTGGACCTGTACATGCTAGGTCAATGTGGATGGTTGAGAGACACTTAAAATTTTTGAAGGGTTTGGTACGAAAAAGAGCACGTCCCGAGGGCTCTATGGTTGAGGGATATATGGTATACTAGATGATGGTGTACATTACTCAATATCTTCCTAATCTTGCAGCAAAGACCCATATAGATTGCATTTGAGATCTCGACTCAATTAAAAAATTTGAAGGGGAGTACTTGGTGGGCAACGATCAATTTAGGAAACTGAAAGGTAATAAATTATGAGATGTTATTGTAGTTAATTAATTCTTAATCTTAAAAATAAATTTGTTGTAAGTCATTTATTTACTTTTGTACAACTACTAAAGAGTGGGATGCAATACATTTGTTTATTGCAAACAATCAAGATTGAATGATGACATGGATTGAACGATGTCAGCATGGTGGTCATAGATTAACATGGGAATCCATGTCTTCATTGGTTATACAAGATCATCATAATGGAGATCCCAATGTTACACAAAAGGAAATAGATTTAGCATATGGTTTAAGAGATCACCAGGTACTTATAAATTTGTTAATTAATCAACCGTATTTTTTTCAACTCATGATGCAATAATTTATACATGTTTGACATTATTGCAGGTGAAACACCATAAGGCTATGTTTTGCACTGGTAATAAATTTTACATCAAAAAGTTGGATGACACAAAGAGAACTTGTGATTCTAGGATAAGTGCAGTGTTCCAGGTGACTAATATTTCATGTAGAAATGACTTACATCCTTGAGAGTTGCAAAAGTGATACTATGGTATTTTGGTTGATATACTTGACCGTGACTTTAATTACTTCAAATTAGTTCTCTTCGTTGTGAAATGGTACATACTATGACTCAATAAAAATGATCCTGATAGAACTATTATTGAACATGAAAATGGATTTCCAATGATTAATACAAGGTTGTTTGAGCCAGTTGGAGAAGAGCCCTATGTTCTTCCAAGCCAATGTGAGCAGGTATTTTACTCAGAGGTTCCACATAAATTGGGTTAGTCATTTGTTGTTAGACATGATCCAAGAGGAAGGCCAATAAAGTATAATGTGATGGAAGAAGATACCGAGGAAGATGAAGAAGTGGAAGATGATGTAGATGATGATCATGATCGAGAGCTAGTCGAAGAAGAATATGAAGAAAAAGATGATGCCGATGCTGCTACTCATGACGATGATGCTGCTACTGATGAGGATGATGATGACGATGATGATGATGATGATGGTGATGACGATGATGACAATGACAATAGTGGTGGTGATGATGTCATCGATGATGACAATCTTGATGATGAGATGGATGAAGAAGAATATCAATGACATGAATGAAATGTACAATTATGCCAGATGTTTGGCATGTTCTAACGATTGTTTTATATGTACTACTCTTATTCACCTTGTTTTATATGTCCTACTTATATGAGAGTTTCTTCTGCTAATTTTCTATTTCCTTGCACATCAATGATATTAAATCACAGGGGATTCTCTTTGTTCCCTGCAATGGAGTGAGCTAATTCTGAATTACTTAGTAATTTTTTTTTATTGCATGGTTGTCTTTGGTTTGTCATTTTGTTTCGAGTGTCTAGTGATTTAAGCCAAAGACTTCGATTTAGCCAAAAAATGTGCAAGTCTACATTAGTATGTTCCTTTTTATTGTAATTATAATTAGTATGAATGAACAAAATAATGACAATGCAATATTTGTGATAATGTCAAAATAGCATCGATGACTTTGGTCAATGTGCCTATGTGTCAATGTGGTGTTGGCCCATGCATGTTGATGCAGTCAAGGATGGTGGATCTAATGAAGGACAATCCAAACCTTGCAGCCAACATAATTACACAGCGGATTACTCAACAATGCAACACAAAATAATTGTTTAACACTGATTTTCATTAACATGCCTGACTGTAAGGCCTTCCAGGTTAGGGCTAATTACAATTATAAAACAATTTTGCAAGATCCACAACTAGATCCAATACAATCTCAGCTAGTTCAGCTCTGAAGACAATCAGAAGCTGATGGAAACCCTAAGGTAGATCTAAACTTGAACTCGCAAGCCTCCAAGAAATCTCCTTGTCTCCAAGTATGAATACCCCTAGCTCTGCTACAAAAAAATATCAGATATCAATCTGATCTGCAAGAACATTAAGAACTCTTCCACAACTTCACCAACTTTAGCTCTTAAGCTTCACTTCTGACATCCATATTTGCTAAGTTGTTGTCTCTCATGATCTACCCCAATTCTATCCCTAAACATCTACCCAAGCATTCCTTAAATACTAATCATCAACCACAAGCCGACAAGATGAAACCCTTAACTCCCCAAAACAAATAATTAAATGTCATACAAGTCAGCTTACAAATGTATACAAATATTTAATTCAGCATGTTGGCCCATAACAATGGCTACCAAAAATAAATGCACCAAGTCGGCTCAAAAAATCACATAGAACTCCAGTCGTTAAACTAGAACTACCGAGCGACAATAAATTAACTGAGCATGCCAGGCATCACCGAGCACTAGTGTCAACCGTGCACTGCAGGCATGACCAAGTAACACTTCACCAAGCACCAGAGACTACTGAGTTCCTTTAGTGACCGAGCTTCCTTCAATGACTGAGACCATCGTTCAAGGCTGTAACTGAGTAACACCGACCAAAATACTAACACTCCATGCAATTTCATTGAGGACACATAATGCCCTTACCTTAACCTTGGATGCCCCTGCATCACATGTTGAAGACATCACACACAACAAGTAATCCTGGGTGTCAATTTTGGGTTTTCCCAAATAGGAAAAAGGTCTGGATACGTAATTATATCTTATGTTTAAAAATAATGTGACAACTAATTAATCATTTTATGAAGAACTGATGTACATTTGGTATTGCGGGGAAATAGTGGATGTCAATACTTTCAGTGGGTCGATCAGACCACATTTACATCTACCCCATCTACATCTATACCTAATGTAGGAAATGAGTGCAACTTGTGCAAGGCTCGAGAGGCAGCTAGTGCCGCCAAGATTGCTTCAATAGCAAAAGCAAAAATCATATTTCTGTGATGCCTTCTTTGTGTAGTTTGTGCACTACTTTGTTGGGACCATATGCGTAAATGTGGTTAATAAAGGGCTATTGTAGATATTGATTTTTTTAAAAGAATTTCTAGTAGATACACATAAAGAACATGTAGATAAACACGACAAATGAGAAACATAAATGTAGATATCACAATAGCTGAGAAACATAAATGTAGGCATCATGGTCACAATTTTTTGGAGACACAACATAATTGAATGGTATACCCAGATGATTCAACACATCTGGGTATACCACTCAATTATGTTGTGTTTCCAAAAAATGTGACCATGATGCCTACATTTATGTTTCTCAGCTGTTGTGTCCCAGGACCCCTTATGACCCTTTACAACCCTTTATGATCCCTAAGAATACATCTTAGAGGCCTTAAAATGTCATAAAGGGTCATAAGAGGCTCCTAGGAGGGGCCAGATGAGCTTCCACCTTCACGTGGTTGGCCCTGTTAAGTAGAAAATGTTAAACTATTCTTAAAACAAAGAGAAGCTCAATAATTTAAGATCTCAATCCACGTATGACAAATATATATCCATCCATCTCAATGGTTACCAAATCAACAGATCTCTGCCAAGAACCTAGTCGCAAAGAAACACCATAGACCACATCACGAACCCACTATGAAGAGGCATCCATTGTCTCATAAGTCACATCAAACAACCTACTTTCTATAATCTAAGTCTCTCAGCTCGGTTCACCAAGAAGAAGACTTCTCCCAAGTCATCACGAACACCATAGTGATCTATGAATCTCCAATGTGTAAGTTCTGCATGTCTCTCTCTTGACATCACATCTAACTCAATTATCCATGAGCTGCTACCGAATCTACTACAAAGTCATCTCTGAATGATCCATAACCAAATCACGAGCAGGATCCAGATTTGCAAGAACACCCTTCTAAATTGATACCAACTTGATCGACAAATATATATTTTTTTAATAAAAATTGATTTGCATCGCAATTGCAATGGCCATAAAAAAATGATGGTTATCTATCGAAACAATCCGACATCCAGCCGTCACATGTACAACATCATTGTCGGTAAAAAACTATAAACGATGGATATCTATCGTAAAATTATGACAGATCTTTGTCGCATGTACAACATCGATGTCGTTAAAAAATACAAACAACATATATCTGTCGTACACTTATGATGGATATCCATCACACTAACAACATCTTCGTCGACAAACAAATTACAAATGACAGCAACATGTCGGAAGATTCTAACGAGTCACCGTCTTTTTTATTTTTTGCGACGAATAGGCATTGCAATTGGGATGACCACAAATAGGTCTGATGCTAGGTTCACCTTATTGGCACCCCCTTCTTACGATGTCCATTGTCATTGTAATTATGATGCCAATCAAAACTGTTGGTTTTTTTTACTGCAAAACTACGATGTCGGGTGGTGTCATTATATCTATGGTAAACCGTCCCAATTCAGATGACCTACCATTGGAAAAAGGTCTCAAATGTACTAGTGGGGCAGTTGACCTTTGTAGCAACCTCCTATAACTTTACAATCCTTTTTACCCCTTCCCTTCTATTTTAGCATTGAATTTCTTCTTATTTGTTTCCTTCAACTTTTGTTCTATTTTTTATTGTATCCTTGGAGTTCTATGAAGAGATGAAAGGTCATTTTTTTTTCTATCTAATAAAAAATTTCTTTAATTGCACCTTTGTTTTCTCCATAATAATCCTAACTGATTTGATCAATTGATCCTTAGGATGTTCACACATTTCTTTTACAAAAAAGTCCCCCCAAAATTAGGTCCACAAAAGGGTCTAATGAATTCAAAATAATTTTATTTATGTCCCCCATAGTCTTAACTTCAAACTAATCTTGCATTGCATTCTAATCTATCTGAAGATCAACATTTGTAGCAATAACTTCTTTTTGTGGGCCATTAATTTCTTTGAAAAATGGACTCTAGAAGGTAAAATTAAATCCAATATTTAAGCATAGTTAGTAACCCCTATGAATGAAACATCAAAATCCAAAGGAGGAGAACAAGGGAAATCTTCCATTAACAGATTTGCAGATCTATCTCCGTAATGCTCAATGAACCTGGAATTTGTGATAGTTTCTAGAGAATTATCCTAACACTTGAGAGCTATTTCCCACCACATCATTGACTTCACATGTTTCACCATTATTATAAATCCCTCTACTAAGATGGTTATCTTTGAGAATTAAATTATCCAAATTTTAAGAGGACACAATAGCTCGAGAGTGCTCTAAAGATCCATTTCTTGATTTCATAATTTGGATAACCATATTTGAAGTTGAAGGAATATGACTGTAGTCCCTATTAGGAATGACATCAAATTTATAATTTTTTTTACTATGTTGAGTAGGAGGGAAAATAGATTTAGACCCTATACTAGTTTTATCAAAAGACTTGAGGCAATCATTTTTTCCAAAGTAGATCCAAAAACACTTAATTTGTATATTTTTTTTAACCATACGTACATCCCTCATTGGCATAAGTACAATATCACCCAAAATTGATTGATTCCAAATTCCATTGACCAATTGCAACTTAACTAGTCATTGTATGAAATTTGTGTCTTAAACTAGTATACACAGTTTAGTCACCAAAGACCCATTTTCAAAAACAATATCTTTATGTTGAAAAAAACCCAAAAGTATCCTTAATTTTCCTTAGACTAGTTGGATCTGTAAATTCCAAAGGAAGATTGGGAAGAATAAACCATGATGAGAGAAAATTAGGATTTTCTATTGGCAAGAGGGAGTGAGGCTTCTAGGATTGAAGCATGAAAACTTCCTCTTTTGCTTCCTCAATTTTAAAAACCAAAGATGAAAGGTGAAATAGAGAGAATCATAACAATTTAGAGAAACCCACTTTTGCAAATATGAAAGAATCACATTGCTCCCCAAATTTGAACAAAAAATACATTTGATTGAAGATATTTTACAAGGAAATCAAATGGAGAGTCTGTGAGTTGGATAAATGGAATAACACACCATGATTTAGCTTCAATTAATTTCCTAGAGATCTTTTTTGATTGAACAGAATGTTTAGACTAGTTTTCCCAAGACTATCCATTCCTATTTCTTGTCCAATTCAGAAAATGATCCTGGAATCACTCCTCTGATTTTTCCTTCTAAAGGATTGAGACCAAGCATCTCTCTTGATAAATCTTGATCCATGTAAAATATTTTGTGCCCTATTTGGCCATTTTTGAGTTGTTCTAGATATATTATCTCTTCCCCAAATCCTAAAGGATGCAGATTAGGAAGTAAAGATGTTGTAGTTCTTCCACACATCATTGATAGTCTTACATTTCTCCACCCATATCCCATTTTCAAAACCCATTGAGACACCTAACTTTTACCATCATCTAAAGAAAAAACTTTAATACTCTGTGTCATGGGAAGCTTTGAAATAATCACCTCTCCTTGAATTTCCCCCTTCATTGCACTTCTATTGATATGTTAGAAAGAATTTCAAAATTTATTTGTAGTTTTTTTAACATTTTTTATAAAATCATATTTTTACTTCATCGGCTAGCATTTTGAAGGGCACTCCCCTGATTCAACCAAACATACACAACACAATAGAGAAATAAACAAAAAATTGCAAGAACATAACAATGGCCTGGATAGAAACACTTGATTTCTATTATCTTCAAAGAAATGACATTACAATAATAAAACAAGTAACATGCTACGACCACATGGGAATTTTCATTAAAATGATTTGCAAGAAATAGTTACAATCTATGCTTCTAGAACTGAACCCTAAAACCCCCTTTTCCCTATATAAGTAGCACAATTATCCGCCTTAGAATATTATGGAAAGTGAAATTTTCCCATTTTGGTGCCTAAAGGTTCAATTTTTGTACTTATCTCTCAGACCCACAACCATGGTCCTAGTGCAAACTACCTCACGTTTGGCAATTTGTTTACACACTTAGGAACTTCTGCTTTGATACTGTTTGATGAAGGGTACTCCCCTTATTCAACCAAACATATACAATATAATAGAGAAATAAACAAAAAATGCAAGAACATAAAAATGGCCTGGACATAAAGACTTTCTTTCTATTATTTTCAATGAAATGACATTAGAATAATTAGAAAAGTAACATGCTACAGCCACATGGGAATTTTCATTAAAATGATTTGCAAGACAAAGCTACAATCTACACTTTTGGAATTGAACCCTAAAACCCCCCTTTTCCCTATATAAGTAGAAAAATTAACCGCCTTAGAATATTTTGGAAAGTTAAATTTTTCCATTTTGGCACCTAGCAGTTCAATTTCTTGCCTTAAGTGATTTTTCTCTATTTTCCTTATGTATTGAAATTGGAGTCCTAAAGGCACAACTTCCAAATATCATAAAATGTGAAATGTTGAGTTGATTCGCTATTATGAGCCCATTTTGAAAATGCCACGAAGTGCTCTACGCTCATTGGAGTAATTTTAGGTTTTCTAAAAAAATGTCATTTTTGATCTTTGCCTTGCCTTTTTTGTGTCTCTACAAGTGTTTTCATCCATTTAGGGTTTAAAAATTTCAAAGTTCACCATGTGAAAATGATCATGTATCCTTGCCCTAGGTCTTTTTGTCCTCGGTTGGGTTGTTGTTCTTGAAAATTTCTTAAGTGTGCCCTAGATCCTTATATTTTTGTGTTACTTTATGAGCCACTTAAGTTTTTATGTTTGCACGTGGTCTTTTGTCTTCCCTGGTGTTCCCTGAATCTTGGGATAAATTCATTAAGTCATTTTTCATTCAGCGAACAAGTGACTGTGTTTAGGTCTTTGTCTTGTTCTCTTTGGTCGCTTGATCTCTAGATACAGTCGGCGGTTAGTTTTTCTTTTAGCGATCAAGCGACTGTGTAGTCTCCAAATCTCATGATCCTTGACGGTTTTCTTCAAACATTCAATGACCCAACGCATCAGTTATCTCCCATTCACTTGATTAAATGGTTAAGTCCTAAGTCATTCAACAATCAAGCAATATTCATTTATGTAATGCTTGATCAACAGTGGTCTTTTAGTCTCAAGATAGATTGTGTAATTGATAATGTATCTAGCGATTCAGCAACAATGGTTATCTCTCATTCGCTAGATTTTGGCGGTTCAGATAAACATGTCTAACAATTCAATGACAAGGGTGTTAAAAGGGTAAAGTCTTTTCAATCACATGATCTCTGGATATAATTGATAGCTAAGACTTAAGTCATTCAAAAACTTAGCAAATAAAGGTATTCGCTCTTGATCTCATGATAAAGTAGTAAAGCCCTAAAACATTGGGTGATTCAATGACAGTTGTGGATAGCTTTGGAGATCAACGACTGATGTTTAATCTCATGATTGAACCCGAGTTAAGAGAAATATATGGTGAACGGGAGATTAAAGGTATTCACTGAATCTCATGAAAAAGATGACGTTGGTAAAAGCATTCAAAGAATACAAGAAGTCTTCAGTCGCTGAATCTCGTAATGAACCAAGAGTTAAAAGAATCATTTGGAGATTAAGAGATACAGTTGTCTCTGATTCTCTGGATAAAGATTGAGGTCAGGTAAGAAGCTTTTATTCTCCGAATCACCAAATAAGTGATGGGTTAAGTTAAAGGTTATGAGATCAAGATAAGTCTTCAGTCGCTTATTCTCAAGATGTAACCATGGTTGTTTTGATTTCCTCGAGAATTGGAGAATGCTCTCAGTCGCGTGCTCTCTTAATAACAATTGAGTTAAGGTAAAGGTTTGAAAGTTGAGCCGAGACCGTTGATGCATTCCAAGATCAATGGTAGTCATTGAATCTCTTGATAAAGCCATGAGTTAAAGAAATATTCAGAGATCATGAGAAAGGCTTTGTCGCTTGATCTCCAGATTTGACCCAGGATAAGTAAATCATTCTGAGATCAAGAGAGTCCTTTGTTTGCTTGATCTCTGAATAAGATCTGGTTAAGTGCTCATTAATGAAAAAGGATAAGAGCTATTGCTATGTGGAAAAAGGTACTTTGCCAAGTTGGAATAAAGAAAAAAGCCAGCCAATCAGATCTAATCAAGGGTTTTTATCAATAATTGAGGGTTTTAAAGCCTGATCCTATGATCATTGCTTTTTGCCTTCTTTCCAAGTTTTTTAATAAATCTGTCAACATCCTACATTATGGATAGGCTTGATTTGAATTTAGTGTTGTGTAGAATTGAATGTCAAAGTAATTGGGAATAGATTTTCTACAATCTTGATAATTATATCCATTCAATGACAGATGATATATAGACAGGACATCCTTGCTTTTGACACTTAATGTCTTCTGAAGGAAATTGAGAATTTTGAAGTCTTGGCAGTGAGTGTTTGAGAAAAGAGAATTTACAGAATCCAGAGGTGTCCAGAATTACAAGATGAGCCAACCATAGTCAAGTCGAGCATCATCCAGTGGGGAAGCCATGGAATAGGGTGGCGAGGATAAAGGAAAGCACAACTTCTTAGAAGAATTTGTCAAATTCCTCCCTGGTTCAAACCAAAACAAAAATATTAGTGATGAAGTTTTCCAAGATTCTATGGCAGATTGTAGGGATCTTGTTACTCCATCCGGCTCTGGTTACACAATCTTTACATATTTCTACAATAACAGAGGTAAAGCTATCCCTGTTTGCAATGCATGGGCTTTAGGCATGGCTAAGCTAATTGTCCCTAATGTTTTCTTAGATGTCAACCTCATTATTGAACTAGCTAGGCTATATGATCCTATGTCAAAGACTATCAGGAAAAGTGACCAGTCATCCCTAGTAACTCTGGATAGGGGGTCTTTCATGAAAGCCTTTGATTTCTATTCCTCGTCCTGCATAGAGATAGACTTAAAAAAGGAAAGGGAGAAATATATAAGTCAAGTAGGACTTGTGAAAAGCCAGATGGTCAGACATATCCCTAAGACTGGGAAGTACAATGCCCCCCTCCCAGCAGATATGAATTCTCCCTATGAGTTTACATCCCTCAACTTCTATATGAAGTTTCTATTCCATGGATTTTGTAGAGTTTTAGGGATGGATGGAGATGCAGAGATGTTTCCAGCAGACCTATTGATGATTATCTTGGACATCCATAATTCCCATGCTAATACACACTATCATTACATCAAGTATGTAATTGATAGAATGCATGAAGGCTTAATGATGCTTAAGCAAGACAAGAATCCCACAAGGTTCATGCATTATTCCCTTTTGATGCATCCAATTTTGTACTTTACTGTTAATAGCTTGAATGGGCATTTGCTGAGGCCTAGGATTATGTTTGATGGCCAACCTAATCTAGTACAATATTGGCTGAGGGTGTGGAATTACACCTCCAATGAATGTGACTTTTGTGCTTTCCAAAATTGGATAGTTTTCCCAATTTTGAAAATGTTGGGGAAAAATGTAACAAGATTACCAATTAGGTTATTAAGGCCGCTCAAGCCCCAACAATATATTGATAAATGGAAAGCAGGCCATAATTGGGGTGATTTTTACTTGGGCGAGAACTTTACATTGATCAGAGTATATGGATGCCCACAACCCCCACATATACTCCCAAAGTATGTGCCTCCAAGAGTTTCTTAGTTAGAATTCATTTGGCAGCTAATATTGACTGACAAGGAGCACTTGGCACCTCATAGGAAGGGCACTTTCACTCCATGAAAGTTTAGGATAGGAAACTTCCTGATTGGTAAGAGGGCACTACCATAGCTCAGTTCATGGTTGAATCATTTCAAGATGACCTCTTGTATCTATAGATATGTGGACTCTGAGAATTTTATCAGGACTACTAGGATGATATTAATTCCCAACATTGGTACAATTAGGGAACATGAGGGGTGTGATGAGGAGGATGTAGTAAGAAACATAATGGATGAAGATGAGATTGGTAAAAGGCTTACCAAATTTTATGACTTGTTGACATTAGAGGCTGAAGTCAGAAAGGATAAAATTTCCTTTGGAGGTTTCTTCCCTGATCTCCCCTACCTAAAAATAATTGATAGAATGGTGGAGATGTATAGTACTCTGTCTAGTCAGCTAGAGGGACAAATTGAAGAGAAGTTGGATATAGAGAAAGGTTACTCTTCTTCTGATTATGAAGAGTATATTGATGGGTCACAAGAAGGTGACAGTCCACCTCAAGACAATGCCTCCCTGTCATTGATATTAGTCAAGATTCATTAGAGGAAGAGGATGTCTCTAAACCACCACAAAAAATATAGAGACTTGAGGTAGGTAGGCCCTCCAAAGAAAAGAAACAGATGAGAGTAATAGATAAAGCTTCAGCTTTAGTGCTCGATGACCGAGCCTACTATCACCTTTTGAGGAAGAACATCAGAGAAGGAAAAAAGGTGGCCTCACAGGAGGAGGAAGAGTTTCCTTTGTTGCTTGGCAAAGATGAAAGATAACTATACCAGGAGGAATTTCTTAATGATGCTTAATTCATCAAGAGTGAGGAATTCAATAATTTCATCATTTGGAAGAAGCAACAAGATATTGCAAAGGCATTAATTGAGGGCACAGATCCTGATGATTAAACTTTGAAATCTCTACCTGCTTATGACCCTGAATCAGAGAACATCTTTGTTGAAGAGGCTAGGGAGATGGTCAAATCTAGTGGAATTATTTTGGTGCCTAGATGAGATTTGGCATTAGCTTTCATCATTGATTAGATTAGGAAACAACTTGAGGGAAGCCTATCCTATGAGGCTCATATTGGAGATATGATCAGGGGAAGTGGGTATGGCCCCAAATCCCAAGCTTTGGCAATGTGGTCCTTAGCACCAAGAACCCAAAAACCCTCCTTAGTCAGCATAGAGGATAAAATGGAAGGGGATAAGATCATCTAGACTATCCAAAACACCTGTAATCTTGAAGTGTCAAAGGCTATGACATATTTTGCTAATCTAAATGAAGCTAAGACAGCCCAAATGTCAAACAGATATGCAAAATTGTTTGAAAATTTAGTAACTATAGAAAAGGATAGAGACAAAGGGTTGATGAAAATTAGGGTCTTGGAGGAGGAATTGGAAGAATTGAAAGCCAAGCTTGAAGAAGCTTCTAAGGAAGCTCCTCCTCCAGTTTTACAAATTGAGGCTACAAAGAAACCAGTGGTAGAGACTTCTGATAAGGCAACAGATGAATCAGAGAAAAAGAAGCTTGATATAGCCTTAAGGGCCATCTATGACATTGTGCAACATAGGTGTGAAAAGATCAAGGAGAAAATGAACTCAATCCATAAATCATGTACTATGTTGCAGAAGACTAGTGAGAATGTAAAAGATGTAGTGGCTACTTTGGAGCCACTTTTTAATATATGGTCTAGAAGAAGTGCCCTATTTGATAAATTAGAGGCACTGCAACCTCATCGGCAAGACATCCTAGATATAGTTACTGAGGTGGGGGATAAATTGAGCTTATTAGTACCACTTGGGGCTTCTTCAAGGGAAAAACAAATCAGATAAAGGTCAAGATGGCCATGTTTGGCCCAGGTTACAAAAAATATCTATCTTTGGTGTATGGGAATGATGGTGATATCATAAACCTTGAAGAGTGGAAATCAGGCATGGGTCAGTTGATAATCAGGCAAGAGGCCTTTCTCAGTAATGATGGCTCTTTGGACATGGATGGTTTCAAAAACATTCTTGATGATTTGATCAAAATTGAAAATGAATGCATCAAGTAGTTGCTGACACAAAGGACATTATGGACTCTAGGTGGGGTAGGAAAATCAAGTTGTTGCAAGATTTGCAGGGATACAATTGGCCTTCAGAAGATGATGTGGTAGCTTGGGATAAGAGTGCCAAATTGAAGAAGAAGAAGCTAGCTACCATCAAACTAGAAGTAGAATAAGAAGAGTGAGTCACACATGGCACATGATCCTAAAATATAGGGAGTGTAATTATCATACAAAGAATGATGTAGGTAAGCTTGAAATGGAGGTTATCATTCATGTAACAACCCTATGTAGTTACTCAAAAGTATCTTCAGACAAAGGTGCCACCTGTGAAGATTCCATATGATGAGAATCAACTTTCTATTTCTTTTATTTTCTTGTCATTATGTAATGTATTTTTTGTTTTTAGTGCAAGTCATTGTCCTGGCTATTCGAAGCTTGTTGCATCCTTTCTTTGAGGATTCCAAGATAGCTAGTGATATAAATAGCAAGTTTTCCTTTTTTGTAAGGGTGGTGAATTTTATATGTAAAGAAAGTTCTGATAATAGTACTTTGGTCCTACAATTTTCTGTCAAGAATGTACTGATGCAATAAAATATCAATAAAATATATTGGAACTCATTTTCATATTCTGACTGTCTTCATGTATGAATTTTGAATTCTTGTATGTATTAATCTGTAAGGCATTTGATACATTGTTTACAAGGTAGATAATGGGGTTGAGTTTAAGTTTCTTTCAAGGGAATGGTAAATCTTATGGGAGATCTCTAGGAATTCATAGTTTGTATAAGAGTTTGATAACAGGATGAGCGAATGGGAGACTGATATGTAAGGCACTTCTTTTGGGTTTTGGGATATTTGTTTTGAAGGGTTTTCTATTGATGTATGTTCTCTGACTCTGATGCCCTAGGATTTGGCATTGGTCTTACCTTAATTTGTATTATTCACCATAAAAAATTCAAATAATCAGTTCACTTTAAGTTTTGTTGTATAATCTGAATGTATCTTGTCTATGTCAAGGGCATGGATAACTGTTGTAATGCTTTAAAGAAGTAGATCTGAAAGGTAAACCCGCTTGGGCTTAAAGCTCATAGCAAAGAAGGTTTTTTAAGCTTAATACCTTTGTGTTTAAATTTTTTTAGATGCATTTGTTGGGAGTGTTAGAGTTATATATCAGATGTTTATGATTCCTATTTATCATCTACAAGTTTGAGCACTAATAAAATTGGCGACTCTGCTAGGGAATAGTATTGCACAATGGACTTGTTACATTTTTGTTAACCGTCTATTGTTTTGTTGCAGACCATTTTATAAATTTATATCACCACTTGTTAGTGGGTGGCGACTCTAAGATCTGTGTTTAGCAGTTGTTGGTACTTTGGTAAAAATTAGATATATCTTTTGTTGAAAACACCATGAGTCGACAAAGATTCACTAGGTCATATTATAAGGATAATCCAGAGAGTAATATGGGTGATGAACTCCATACGCCTAGTAGAAAAAAATGGTCTAGTAGAGGTCTTTTCAATCCTAATTCTCCCAAACCTTCTAGAGATCAAATTACCACACTTGTTCCTTAAGAAGCCTCTTCTTCTTCTGATGATCCTAAACCTATTAGGAAAACCAAACCTAGTGCAGTCAATCCTTCTCAGGAAGATGAAGCCATAGATATAGGGTTTTCCCTACAAGAGAAAGTCTAGATCCACTAGGAGAAACCTCTGCTACAGAGACTGCCTCTTATGATTCTAAAAATTTGAGCAAGGAAGTAATAGCCTTGAGGAAGAAAGAGCATGAGCAATTGTTAGAAATTGCTCATAGAAGAAAGGTGCGGGAACAATAGATATATGAGTTACTCATGGAGAGACAAGAACTCATGAGAAAAATAAAGAATAATGAGCTCCAGGCTAAAAACCTAAATCAAGATTTCAAGCATCTAGACAGTGAATTATTTGGTAATGTGGGACCTCTAAGAAAACAAGTTGATCGTAGTGAGCCTAATCCAAAGAAAGATGAGTTTGAGGGAGAAGGCCATGTTCTAAGATAGTTGCATCGATCAAAAGTTAAGAGAAATGAAGATCTTAGAAATGCTACAAGGGATGCATCTGAAAAAGGAAAACAAAAGATGGTTAGTATAAGTATAAATCAACCTAAGAGGAATATTGTTATTCCTAATGCTGTGTCCTAGGCCAATTTAGAATTGGAAAAGGCTAGAAAGGCTAAGGAGGATTTAGATATTCAACTAGAGAAAATGGAATTGGAGGTTGTTGCAAATGAAATGAAAAGGAAGATTTCTTTCTTGCATGCCAACATGAATATGACTGCTAGTAGCTCAGTCCCTATTACTATAGGGATAGTGCCACAAAACCAACCCTGTGGTACAATTTCCAATCCCCAAGTTTCAATCCCCAAACAAGCTGCACTTGGACCAGTTTTAAATACCAATCCAACAATCCCATTGACTGGTGGTCCCATGGGAAATGTCTCCTGTCAAAATATTGGAGGAGGAACACAAATCCCACAAAATTTCCAAAGAAGACCAGTTCACTTGGATAGATACAGACCTTTATTCTTTGATGGTAGCCCTGGTCAGCCTAAAGTTATTCCAAATGAAGTAAGAGATAAGATCCCCAAGTTTACTGGAAACAATGTTGTTACATGTGAAGAACATTTGAAGTTTTTTACAGATAAAATTAATGACCATGAAATTGAACATGAAGATGTTGTAATGAAGCCTTTTGTTCAATCATTAATTGAAGATGCTAGGGATTGGTATAGAGGCTTACCTGAAAATAGCATTGCATTGCTTGTAATATAACTCATTCACCTTACCAATGTGTTGTAGCTCAAGCTTTGGAAGAAGAATCTGATAATTCACATGCAAGAGATTATGAAGAATCTGAAAAGCCTACAGTTAACATGTTTACCACTGAAAAAGTGGAAGAACTCTTATCTTCAGAAGATGAAGAGATTTGTGTTGATATTGATCATAAAATGAGGACTCTCCCAAGTTATGAGCAACAGGTTTTTACTCAATTTGATTATGATGATTTTGATAATGATATATGCAAAACTAATGTGATCATATTAGAATTAGATAGAACTCATTGGAGAAAGCCCAGTGAAGAAGAGATCAGAACTTTAACTGTGGCTGCTATTTCCCAAGCTAGGTCCTCATACAATTTGAGGAATAGAAGAGTAGATGCTAATCAGGGGGTACCTAGTGTTAGGAATAGTCCCAAGAGATAACTAAGAAGGGGGGGGGGGGTGAATCAGTTATCTACAAGATTCAATTCTTTATCCAATTAAGTATACTTAAACATAAAGCATAAACACAATGAAAGAACACATGAACACAACACCAATGTTTTGGTTATGGGGAAACCCAAATAGGTAAAAACCCCAGTGGGACTTGATACCCACTAATATTCTATACTAGTGTATAATGATCCTTGTTAGAAGATCCTTTACCATGTTAGGAGTAGCTTTACAATATATTAATTACAGTAGACCTGGTCAAGGGTCGGACCCTATTAGGAGTCTTTTACAATTTTCCCTATTAGGGGAGAGGACGCACTGTCTGAGAGCTCACTGATCAAATGGGCGAAGGCTACAACCTTCTGATTAACAGATACACACTATATCTAGATCTTGGTGAACTGCACTTTGACCTGCTGTCTGGATCAGTTCCAATCAATAGCACAAGTACTTTACTTGGTCACATAGGCCTTCTTCTGATGGCTCAACACTTCGCACACTCTGCTCTGCTTTGCTTAATCAACTATGAACCACACTCCAGCAATCACAAATGACTTCCTATAAATATCTTTCCTCTAAATAATATAATCAAGTCAGCCTATTAGAACCACCTTGAAATCATATTAGAGAAACCATAAAAAACTCCAATAAACATTTTGTCAACTCTACTATGCACGCAACACATTCTGGGACTTGTCTAACAAGATAATTGTAGACGCATGCTACACACTGTCGGCTCTACCAAAACAACTAGAACTTTCTCCGTAGGTGGAATTAACTCATGCACTCTTAACCAAACATCAATAACTCTCTTCCAAGCTTAAATCCAAGGGTGCATACCCTCAGGATAGGTGCAACTCAAGAACCAATAAAATCTATGTCGGCTCTTCTGAATAAGCACAGGAAACTGCTGCTGGAAAATAGCGATTGCATAACTTCACTTCTACTCATCAACATACTATATGTCCAAAATAAAACATCACTAACATGTCTTCAACATAAATCCAAGCGCGCAAGGCTCCATGATAATTGTATGAACAACCATACACAGAACACTGTCTGTTACTCTGTCAGGAACACTGCTGACACCAACTGCTCTATAAATTTTTGTGCTAACAGTTAACCTCTGCGCCCATGATATCATGCTGATATCATGTCCATGCTACATATACTGAAAGCTTACTACATAAGACTTACACGCATGCTACTTTCCATATGTTGTCATCAATGAGAAACATACAGTCAGTACTGGCCTGCTAGCAAATCTCCAACAATCTCCCCCTTTGGTATTGATGGAAACATGTGGAATGAAAAACCACCATCAACCCAAATGAACATTTATTTTATAACATTCTCCATTTCCTCTTCAAAACTCCCCCAAAGATGAATCCTCCATCTGCTGCAATATTTTCTAATATTCTCCATTTCCTCAACTATACTGTTGTCATAACTGAATGTTGCTCCCCTTTAGTATATTAGTCCTTTTTTTGCTTCTATTTTTCATGACTCTATATATTACTCCCCCATTGACATCAATGGAAAAGGGCACCATTCATTTTAAGCACTGATATTACTCCTGAGGTAGAGTAGTCAACCTTCCACCAGTCCCTAAGGATTGATGCCTTTCCTTCTTTCTTCTAAGTAGAATTAGGGAAGGGAATGACTCCCAACTTCTCCCTGAGATACTCAAAAGTATCCTTAGGCAAGAAATTTGTGAATATATCTACCAACTGATCTGTAGTACTCACATAGTCCAACTTGACTTCTTTCTCTGCCACTTTCTCTCTTAGGAAGTGATACTTGATCTCAATGTGCTTTGTCTTTGCATGCATCATAGGGTTCTTTGACATATTGATAGTGCTAGTGTTATCACAGTGAATAACAATTGGATAATCAATGTGAATTCCAAAATCCTTTATCATCTTCTTGATCCAAATAATTGTAGAACAATTCAAGGCTACTGCAACATACTCCGCTTCTACTATTGATTGAGAAATACAATTTTGTTTCTTGCTTGTCTAAGTGACAAGTCTATCACCAAGAAACACTACTCCACTTGAAGTACTCTTTCTGTCATCAACACATCCTTCCCAATCTGCATCACTGTACACATGAAGCTCAACATTATCTAAATTAGGATACCATATACCATAATCTATAGTGCACTGCAAGTATCTGAATATTCTCTTTACTTCCACGAGGTGACTTTGTTTAGGTTCTACTGCAAATCTTCCAACTATGCCAACTGCTTTGGAAATATCAGGTCTAGTCTAAGTAAGATATATGAGTTTACCAATCATAGATTTATAAAATTTTATATCTACTGCTGGTGAGTCATATTCTTTTGTAAGCTTGCATCTAGTGATCATAGGGGTTCCTACTGGCTTGCAATCATCCATCTTGAATTTCTTCAGTATCTCTTTCACATACTTTGATTGGTTAATGAAAATCCCTTTTTCTATCTGCTGCACATTTAGTCCCAAAAAGTACTTGATAGGACCAATCATACTCATCTCAAACTCATTCTACATTTCTTTGGCAAATTCAACACTGAGTTTGTCATTACCTCCAAAGATAATGTCATCAACAAATATAGCTACAAGTAGTAAACCTTTAGATGTCTCTCTAATGAATAGATTACAATCTACACTTCCTTTCTTGAATCCAATATTTGTTAAGTATCCATCTAGTCTCTCATACCATGCTCTAGGGGCTTGCTTAAGTCCATAGAGGGCCTTCTTCAATCTACATACCATATCAAGTCTGTCTGATAAGGGGAATCCTTTTGGCTTCTCAATGTATACTTCTTCTTTCAAGTCTCCATTCAGGAATGCTGACTTGACATCCATCTGATAAACTTTGAATTTTTTGACTATAGCATAGGCTAGAAACAACTTAATAGCTTCTAATCTTCTCATAGGTGCAAATGTGTCTGAATAATCAATGCCTTCTCTTTGTGCATATCCCTTACATACTAATCTTGCTTTATTTCTTACTATTGTACCATCTTCATTCATCTTATTTTTTAATATCCACTTTGTTCCAATCACATTCTTATCACTAGGTCTCGGGACCAATTCCCAAGTGTCATTCTTAATAATTTGATCAAGTTCTTCTTTCATAGCATCATGCTAATCTGAATCATTACAAGCATCTTCAATGCTTAGAGATTCAATCTGAGATAGTAAACATACCGCTTCATTGCTTGCTAAGTTCTTTGCTTGTGATCTTGTTAAGACTTTGTCACTTTGATCTCCAATGATGTCTACCTTGGAATGATTTCTTGATGCAAACTTTGGAACTTTAGGTGATGTTGACTCATCAGACTTATGAGTATTTTCTTCACTTGTCTCAGGGTCATTGAATAACACATCAATACTGTCAAACATTTCCTCAATAACTGTCTCACTAGTGGAGGGTCTAGGTTCTTCTTCAATCATGGGTGAGTAGTCATGATATCTTTCTTGAATCATAAAATTTTCATCAATCTTTACATGAGCACTTTCAATGATCTTTTTCAATCTTAAATTGAAACATCTATAAGCTTTACTTTTAGTAGAGTAACCAAGAAAAATACCTTCATCACTTCTTGCATCAAACTTGCCTACTGCTTCATCCCTCTTGATGTAGCACTTGCTTCCAAAGATTTTTAAGTATTTTACTATGGGAACATTACCAAACCATAGCTCATATGGTGTTTTGTCAGTGCCTGGCCTTAATTGAATTCTATTGATAGTATAGACTGTTGTATTGACCACATCTCTCCAATAGGTGTGTGCAAGTTTTCCTTCTATCATAATGGTGCACGTTGTATCAAGAATGATCCTATTCCTTCTCTTTGCAATTCCATTTTGCTGAGGGGTTCTAGGTGCATTTAACTATCTCTTTATGCCATGTTCTTCGCAGTACTCATAGAATCTGTTAGAGGTGAATTCTCCTCCTCTATTCGATCTCAAACATTTTATCTTTAGTCCAGATTCATTCTCAACTTTATCTTTGAATATTTTGAACTTCTCAAAATCTTTTGACTTATCTTTCAAGAATACAACCCACATCATCCTAGTATAATCATCAACAAACAAAATGAAATACCTTTCACCATAGTATGATCTTGTTTGATTTGGACCACATAGGTCTCTATGAATCAGATCCAACTTATTTTCTGTTGAATTTTGCTTGCTCCTAAATGAATTTCTCACATGCTTCCCCATCACACATTCCCTACATATAGTATCAACTGGCTTTGCTATGCTAGGTAGATCTCTTACGGCCTTAACATTGATTATCTTTACTATGTTATCAAAATTGATATGACATAGTCTTTTATGCCACAACCAACTATCATCAACTTTAGCAACAAAACAACCTACTTTTGAATTGAGTTGAAAAACATTACCTCTTGTCTTTGAGCTTGATGCAATCATAACACCATCTTTGTTGTTAATGATGCATTTGTCATATTTGAACTCCAACCAATAGCCTTTTCCAAGTAACTATGCAACACCGAGAAGGTTATGTTTCAAACCATCAACATAAAGAATATCATCTGTACTGTTATTTCCATCCAAAGTAATGGCTCCTCTACCAACTATTGGATTAGGAGTGTTGTCTCCAAATCTAACCATACCTCCATTGTATTTGTCCAAATGAAATAACCTACCTTTATCACCTGTCATGTGATGTGAATAACCACTGTTTATAATCTAGTATGTCCTTATGTTAGCTTGTGAAATCAATGCTAGCTCTTGATTCTCTTTCTTATCTTCATGAACTATTTTGTAATTCATTTTGTCTATAATAGCAATGAATCCAATTTCCTCTTCACCAGATTCTTCATCTAAAACTCCATCTCCAGCATAGTAGCATTCCTTAGAATACTTAGGCTTGTAATCCTTCTTGAACTTTCTAGCTCTAGTGGGACACTTAGATGCAAAATGATCGATCTTGTTACATGAAAAGCACTTAAATGGTAATTGACCTTCATATTTTCCTTTTCCTTTCTTTTCTCTTTTGGAAATCATAGCAATAAAATCATCTAATGTTTTCTCTTCATCATCATCATCAAAATTACCAGAAGTGTTTGCAGATTTCTTACCATGAACTGTTGCTTTGAAGGTTGTCTCACTCTTTGGTTCTATCTTCAATCTTGAGATCTCAAAAGCTGAGATTTTGTTGATCAAGGTCTCTCTCTTGAAATTTGATGTAAGCTACATGGTCTCATCAAGGATGTTGATCTTGCTTTCATATTCTAGAGTAAGAGTAGTCATTAACTTGTCCATAATGTCCTCCTTTGAAATCTCTCCACCATTGTTCCTGATTCCAACAACTACTTCATTGATCCTTTGATTGTAAGCTCTGATGTTTTCTTCAGGCAACATCTCTAATGCATTGTACCTTTTCTACCATGTCTTTTTGTGTGCATCCTTTGCTTGTTTGTCTCCTTCAAATATGTCTTCTAGGTGTTTCCATATTTTATGGGCTGTATGTATCTTTTTTACTTCTAAAAATTCACCATCAGATAGGGTGATGATAAGGGCTTCTTTAGCTATAGCATTCTGATGAAAAAATTCCTTTTGTGCATCAGTAGCATCATCTTTTGCAAGGTCTTATAAAGTAGGAATCTTGGCTGCTTTGATAGTTACGTTAAAAACTTTGAAAGCAATGCACTACAAATGAGTCACCATCTTGTTCTTCCAATCAAGATAATTCTCTCCATCAAACTTAGGACTCTCTTTCCTTAAGTACGCCATCTAATCAACCTCAAGCTATTAAACGTTCTCTCTGAGGCACTTGGCTCTGATACCAATTGTTAGGAATAGTCCCAAGAGATAACTGAGAGGGGGGAGGGGGGGCGAATCAGTTATCTACAATATTCAATTCTATATCCAATTAAGTATACTTAAAAATAAAGCATAAACACAATGAAAGAACACATGAACACAACACCAATGTTTTGGTTACGGGGAAACCCAAATAGGTAAAAACCCCGCTGGGACTTGATACCCACTAATATTTTGTACTATTGTATAATGATCCTTGTTAGAAGATCATTTACCTTGTTAGGAGTAGCTTTACAATATATTAAGTACAATAGACCTGGTCAAGGGTCGGACCCTATTAGGAGTCTTTTACAATTGTCCCTGTTAGGGGAGAGGATGCATTGTTCGAGAGCTCACTGCTCAAATGGGCGAAGGCTACAACCTTCTGATTAATAGATACACACTATATTTGGATCTTGGTGAACTGTGCTTTGACCTACTATTTGGATCAGTTCTAATGAATAGCACAAGTACTTTACTTGGTCACATAGACCTTCTTCTGATGGCTCAACACTTCACACACTCTTCTCTGCTATGCTTAATCAGCTATGAACCACACTCCAACAATCACAAATGACTGCCTATAAATATCTTTCCTCTAAATGATATAATAAATTTGGCCTGTTAGAACCACCTTGAAATTATATTAGAGAAACCATAACAAACTCCAATAAACATTCTGTCAGCTCTACTATGCATGCAACACATTCTGGGACCTGTCTAACAAGATAATTGTAGATGCATGCTACACACTGTCGGCTCTACCAAAACAACTGGAAATTTCTCTGTAGGTGGAATTAACTCATGCGCTCTTAACCAAACATCAATAACTCTCTTCCAAGCTTAACTCCAAGGGCACATACCCTCAGGATAGGCACAACTCAAGAACCAATAAAATCTTTGTCGGCTCTTCTCAATAAACACATGAAACTACTGCTGGCGAATAGCGATTGCATAACTTCACTTCTACTCATCAACAGACTATGAATCCATAACTAAAACATCATTAACATGTCTTCAACATAAATCCAAGCGTGCAAGGCTCCATGATAACTATACGGACAACCATACACATAACACTATCTATTACTTTGTCAAGAACACTGCTGACACCAGCTGTTATATAACTGTCTGTACTAATAGTTAACCTCTGTGCCCATGATATCATGTTGATATCATGTCCATGCTACATATACCAAAAGCTTACTACATAAGACTTCCACATATGCTACTTTCCATATGTTGACATCAATGAGAAACATACAGTCAGTACTGGCCTACTTGCAAATCTCCAACACCTAGGTCAGTGTTTGTTAAGGATGATCCTTAGAATAAGGTGCCTCTTAAAACAAATGTTGTCAAAGGCAAAGGTGGTAATAATAAGAAAGAGGAACCTATTGTTGAAGGTAAAAGGAATGAGGAAATTTCCATAGATAGGGTAAAAAGGAGGATTGGTAGAGAAAAGGATATATCTAATTTTTCTACTGATCCCCCTACTTTTGACATGAGACATGCTTTGTCTCAAATGAAGGTCTCTATTCCCCTATTAGAAATGTTGAAAATCAAAGAGCATAAGACAACTGGTTTAGCTCTAATAAATGAACAATGTGTTGATCCTGTTGTATTAGAAAAGGGAAAGCTAGTGGACAGGCCTGAAATAAACAAAGATATTTCTAACTTTTGTGTTGGGAATATTGTAACACAAGAACCATCTTCCATTAACCCTTTCTATGTTACACTAATTTTAAATAATTTCTTGCTAAAGAATTGCATGATAAACTTTGGTGTTGTATCCACTATGATGCCCTACCATGTCATGAAGGAGTTAGGATTGCAAGTTGATACATCCAATGGAAGGTGTTATGCTATGGATAATAGAGCAGTTCCTAGGGACCTTAGTGGGGATATAAGTGAAAATTGTTTCCTTCCATGAGGCCACATATAAGATGGATGTGGTTGTAATTGATACCAAGCCCCATTATGGCATGTTTCTATCAAGACAATGGGCAGTAGTAGTGGGAGGTAAGTTGCAGTTAGATTTGTCATATGCCACTATTCCTATCAATGGAACTGAAGTGAAGTTGTATAGGGAGCCTCATTCCTCAGTTATGGTTGAGATGGTTGCACCAGAGGACTTAAATTGATGTGTTGATATTGACATGGAGAATTTCATGGTAGAAGAGATACTACCACAATTGAAAAACATTGATCCCATAGTTGATGAGTTGCTACTACATCAAGATGGACTATGGGAGATGTACTTTGATGGAGGATGTTCTAAAGGAGGATCAAGAGCTGGTGTTTTACTTATATCCCCATCATATACTACCTTCAAATATTTGTTTCTATTGACTTTCCAGTGTACTAATAATACTGCTGAATATGAGGATTTGATATTGGGTTTAGATGTTGCTATAAAACATGGTATAAAGTGCTTAAAAGTCCATGGTGATTCCCAATTGATCATAGCCCAAATCAGATCCAAATATGCTGCCAAAGATGACAGGTTAAAATTATATAAACATGTTGTCTGGGATAGATTAGAATTGTTTAATTCTTTCAATATTCTTTGGGTGGAAAGTTTAAATAATATTATGGAAGATTTCCTTGCCAATGTTGCATTAAAAAATAATGATGCTACTTTGATGGGTGTATCAATGTTAGAGATCAAAAGTAGGCCTGCAGTGCCTAATAATGTGTATAATTGGCAAATTTTTGAGGATGATCTTGATATCCTCAAATTAATTCAAATTTTAGATCAATATGATGGGAAAAAAATTGATTTTAATGCCTCACAATAGGTTGTTGATGGAAAGGAACATGTCATGGGAAATGAGATTGTTCAGTTAGCCTCCAATCATATTCCTAAAGGGTTGGTAGAACTAGAGGGCATGTTTAAGATAAATGATGGATACATGTCACAAAAATCTGATACTAAGATTGAAGATCTAGAGGAAATAAACTTAGGTTCAGAAACATCCCCTCAAGTGGTATACATTGGAAAAAGTTGAGTAGGGAGGTAAGGACCAATTTGATAAGGTTATTGAAAAGGTATAAACATGTGTTTTCCTGGTCTTATGATGACCTCAAAGCTTATAGGGAAGACTTGTTTCAGCATGAAATCTCTTTAAAGGAAGATACCAAACCTTTTAGGTAGAAATAAAGGCCCATTAACCCCCTGCTAGCCACTAAAATGCAAACAAAGTTGACCAAGTTAAGGGATGTTGGCATCATTGAGCCTATTAGGCATTCTTCATGGGTTTCTAATTTGGTGTGAGTTAGGAAAAAAATGGTGACATAAGACTCTGTGTTGATTTTAGGAATTTAAATGTTGCTTCATTGAAGGACAATTATGGATTACCAAATATGGAGGCTATGCTGCATAGAGTGACTGGTTGTGAATTGTTGTCTATGATGGATGGTTTTTCAGGATACAACTAGGTATTAGTCAAAGAATCTAAACAATTCAAGACAACATTTACTACTCCCTGGGGAACCTCTGTTTATGTTTGTATGCCTTTTGGTTTGAAAAATGCTAGAGAAAATTTTTAGAGGGCAATGGATGTTTCTTTCAAAGAATTGATTAATGTCCTTATGGTTGTGTATCAAGATGACTTGACTGCTTATTCCAAGAAGCCTGATGACCATTGCAATCACTTGGAAAAGGTTCTAGTCAAGGCTTTAGATTTTGGCATTTCACTGAATCCTAAGATGTGTCAGTTTGTTGTTACTAAAGGGAAATTGCTAGGACATATAGTGTCAAAAGGAGTCAGGATTGACCCTGAAAGAGTTGAAGCAATAAAAAAGGTCCCTCCTCCAAAAAATCTTAAAGGTGTACAGTTCTTTTTAGGACAAATCAATTTTGTCAGGAGGTTTATTGCTAATTTTGCAGAGTTGGTTAAACCCATAGTTAAGCTTCTAAAGAAAGATGTAAGGTTTGATTGGAGTCATGAAGCTCAAGTGGCTTTTGAAAAAAATCAAACAAAAAA
This sequence comes from Chamaecyparis obtusa, assembly GCA_027943335.1. NCBI lineage: Eukaryota > Viridiplantae > Streptophyta > Pinopsida > Cupressales > Cupressaceae > Chamaecyparis > Chamaecyparis obtusa. The sequence continues at coordinate 102,057 of BSBK01011851.1, forward strand.
TCCAACAAGCCCCCATCCTAAGATCTCCTGATTATTCTAAGCCTTTTTCTTTGTTTTCCTTTGCATCTTTTCATACCATTGCAGTAATTTTATTACAGAAAGATGGGGAAGGATTTGAGCATCCCATTGCTTTCTTCAACAAATCATTGCAATCAGCTAGGTTAAATTATGAATTGATGGAAAAGAAGGCTTACACATTAGTTAAGTAAGTCAAGGCTCTTAGACCTTATTTGGTTTGTGCAAAAGTTAATGCATATGTCCCCCATGCTACAGTAAAGGACATTTTGGTCTAGAGTGAGGTCACAGGAAAAAGGTGCAAATGGATCAATAGAATCCAAGAATTTGATTTGGAACTCCATATTACTAAACTTGTGAGGGGTCTAGGACTTGAAAAGTTAATGACATAAGAGAATATCGACCTTGTTCAAGTAAATAATGTTACCATTGGTGGAGGAACAATCACTAGCATTGAGATGCAACCTTGGTATACTAACATTGTTCATTTTCTTAAGAATGCTAATTGCCCAAAGGAATTGAATGATAATTAGAAAATAAGCCTTAAATTGCAGGCTCAAAGGTATGTGTTATTGCAAGTTGACTTGTACTGGAGGGACAATGATGGGATTTTTCTCTTATGTTTGGACAAGGGGCATTCTGAAAAGGTCTTAAAAGATATGCACTCTGGACTGTGTGGAGGGCATCATTCGGCTAGGGCCATAACTCATAAAATTCTAAGGGCTGGTTACTATTGGCCTATCCTATTTAAGGACACTCATTCATTTGTCTAAAAGTGTGAACCATGTCAGAGGTTCTCAAAAAGGTTAAAATTCTTAGGTGCATTTTTGTTAAACCCTATGGTTGTAGAGGCTCCTTTTGTGATGTGGAGTATTGACTTTATTGGAGAATTTGCTAAGAAATACAGTGGAGGACATAGTTGGATACTAGTTGCTACTAATTATTTTACCAAATGGATTGAAGCAACCCCAACTACGAAGGCTACAAGAATGGTGGTAAATGAGTTTTTGATGAATAATATAATTACTAGATTTGGTGTCCCTATCAAGTTAGTAATGGACATTGCTATGTTCTCTAGATAATAGGAATTCAATTACTTTTGTTTAGAAATGGGAATAATTCTATTATATTCATGCCTATACCATCCACAAGCCAATGGGCATACATAATCTACTAATAAGAGCATTCTGAAAATCTTGAAGAAAACATTGGAAAAGAATAAAATGAGTTGGCATGTAAAATTAAAGTTAGCATTGTGGGCAGATAGAATTACAGAGAAAAGAGCTATAGGGAAGTCTCATTTTGAGTTAGTGTATGGTATGAAATCCAAAATTGATGCAAGGGCAGGGACCTTAGGGGCCACATGATGGCACACCCTACAGATCCAACCCTGCTCAACAACTCATGGAAGCAACAACAACATAGTGAGAGAGAGAAAGCATGATCAATCATATATTCCTTCATTCAAATTGATTCATACATGCTGGGATGTAAGTTCTTCTCGATTACGGCCAGTTATTGCAATGAAATATAGAAGTCCTCCAACATGTGAGGATCTGCCAACAATCTTGATTCTACTATCTTTTATCTCCTATCAAAACTGACTCCCTAAATTCTAACCAAACAACTATACTTATACAAGAGGCTATCAAACTAAGTCGGCCTTCAAATCCACAATCAATGGGAGGAACAGTCAAATCTGGGACCACACGCTCCCAATGATGTATACTAGCATTAAATCCATGACCCAAAATAAATGCACAAGTCGGCCTCAATAGAAACTCAAAATAAACTACTTGGTAAGAAAGGATGATCGAGAAATAGACAAGCATCGTCGAGCACCAGTGAAATAACCGACCACCCAGAAGATAACTGACCATACTTGGTAACCAAAGGAAACTGACCAACTCAGTCAAAGCAGGAACTGAGCAAAACAGACAAACTTCAAAATCTTTTTGGTGACAAAGGATTGCCAAGGACCTGAGATGCTCTTGCATCAGAAACCTGGGGTTATTTAGAAATGATTCTTTGAATCATTTACTAGGTCTGATCCAAGATGCATCCAACTCAAACTATGAAATCCATGGACTGTCTTCAATCGGTCTATTCTTCCACTTTACCAGATATTCCATATACTATTTACCTCTTGTACTCTTGCCAATTCTTTGTTCCAAAATATGTTTTATTGGAAATTTGGCTGAGTTGGTTACATAGATGTTTTCATTATGGAAACATATGATCTACATGAAGATCGCATAGGTCAGAGAGCTAGTATGTCAGAGCGTAATGCGAAATTGTCTAAGTATGAGACAGTGTGTTTTTACTAGTGAACCTGAAGATAGTTTTGGTTTGTGATGTTGATTGGAGTAAGTTCAGTGCTTGTGCACTTGAACATAGACTCTATGGTGACTATTGAAGACTCACCTCAGAGTGCAAGTCAGTACGGCATGTACGTAAGAAGTTATGACAGTTTTACTAAAGACAATGTTAAGCCGACAAGACAGAATTGATAAAGAGTTAAGGGATTATTTTGTTTATCAAAATAATGAATTAACAATATAAATGGGATGACATCCTAGATGTTAACCCTTGGATAAAGGTATTTTGTAATATGATAGCCGATTGGAAATTTATTATTCTTAATAACTTGTATAAAGATATGTAAAGATTGTAATTGTAAAAGATAGCAATGCGATATAATGTATGTGTGAATGTAATAGCGAAAGTGAAGAGCAGCGAAGAGATATTGATGCAAGCAGTATAAGGTTATGTACCTTGACCTACCTTTGTAATAAGTAAATATTGTATATTACTTGTTTGGGCAGTGGGCTCATCTGGTAATCACATTTTGTACTGCCAACTCCTATCAGGGTTGAGGCTTCTAACAAGGCCTATAGTCCCTTAATTAGGACTAAGACACTATATGCATGTAATAGACTCCTAACAAGGTCAACATCCTTAACAAGATACTTTTGATTAGTGGATCTTTGTGGGTACCATCCCCACCGGGCTTTTCCCTTGGCCAGGGTTTCCTCGAGAACAAATAATGTGTTATGAGCTCTTTAGTTTTATTGCTATGCATGTTGTTTAGCTTCTTATGTTATGCATGTGCTAAGATAATCTGTTATATCCATAATTGGGAAAAATTTAAACTTTGTAGAATACTAATTCACCCCCCCCCCCTCTTAGTATTCCCTATTTCTAACAACTGGTATCAGAGCTTAGTTACTCAAAAAAGAATCATTCAAGGAAAGCCTAGCAGCTTGAGTAAGATCTCTATGGATATGGATCAGCTACAGAAGAATCTTGAAGAAGCTCTTGAACATATTGATATGCTTACTGAAGAAAGAGATACTTTGAAAGGAAAATATGATGATGCAAAGAACCTCATTGAGAAACTGAAAAACAAGTTGGAAGATCTAAAATCTGAAAAGGAATCCGAAATTCATTGTGATGACAACTTAGAGAAAGAAAATGAGATCCTTAAACATGAACTGAAGATAGAAAATCTGAAGCTAAGTCTGAAAGATGGAAATGGCAAGAATGAAGCAAATCTGAAATCTGAGAATGAAAACCTTAATCTTGAAAATGAAGGGCTAAAATCTAAACTTGGTAAAGTAACATCTGAACTTGAGAAAGTCAATTTGCAGTATGCTGAACTTGAGAAATACAATACAATTGTGAAAGGAGAACTGGCTCAATCTAAGCAGCAACTTGAAAGACTATATTCAACTAGTGAGAAGATTGATGAACAAATATCTTATCAAAAACCATTCTATGATAAGACTGGTCTTGGATTCAACACTTTTAAAGCAAATGAAGAAAGCAAGGAACCAGATCTAAAAATATCTGAAAGCGTAGATGAGAAGAAGTTTGATGAGATTAACAAATCTAAAGATACACCTAAAGAAGAAGAACCACTTAAGCAAGAGGAATCACCTCGAGGTATGTAAAGTGAATTCAAAGGTAGATTTTTTGCTTGTAATATTGTTGGTCATATGAAGAGAGATTGCATAGGTAAGCAATTTAAACCTCTTAATGGTTATTGTTATAATTGTCATGGTTTTGGACATAGAGCTATTGAATGCAGAAAACCTAAATTTGTTGAGAATAAAAATAGTAGTAGAATGTTTAGAAATACTAACCATGCAAATAAGAAACCTACTGAAGATATGAACAGAAGACATGGAGTAGTCTGTTATAGATGCAACAAGGTTGGACACATTGCTAGAAATTGCAGATCACAGATCAATCAGCCTGGACCAAGATATGGAAATAATGGAATAGTTTTTCAAATATGTAACAAGATTGGACACACAACAAGGTTTTGCGGAATGAACAATAGAGTTTTTCATACCAATCCTAACCCTAGACGTCATGCAAGAAGAAATGAAGATGCAAGCAACAGTCAGAAAGGATGCTGTAGTAATTCAGATGAAGTGAAGTTTGTTAAAAGCACAGATCAAGGAGACATATTTAGCACTAAAGGCAATCAGAAAGGTGAAGTATTAAATGGTAAGAATGAATCTTTACCTGACCCATCTCAAAGTACTTAATTCATAAAAAATTACAGTAGAATAGGAACTTAGATTAGTGTAGAATTTGATATATGATGAATTGATTCTTGCACAGTTAATGCAAGGTATTATATGATGTTCTAATGCTATGGTTAAGAGCACAAAGAAAAATATTATGTTTTGCAAGATCGCAAGAAGTTTTAAGTTTTGCAGGTTAATAGAATTAGCTTTTTGGAAAGAAGCGGCAAAAGAATTGAATGCGATGTCAGATCTAAGTGAGATTGAATTAATAAAAGGTCATGGATGGTGTTATTCGATCATCAAAGTGAATACAAGTGTTAAGGAGATCAAAGAGCAGTGATTGGAAGCGTTTTGTAAGGATTTGGTGAAGAATTTTGTGCCAAATCTACGCAAGCCCTAAATTGCGAAATCGAGGTATTTTACTTGACAGATCTTTAAATTAGTTAGGGCCTGTTTGGTAGTGGGAATTAGGAAATGATGGATTTGATCAAATGCTAGAAATGGTCAAATCATGGATTTGATAATCCGGTTTTTCATTTTGGGATTATGTTTGGACCGTTTGGTTCCACTTTTCGAAACTGGAATTGGAATTTGAGTATGATTTTTTTTTTTTTTTTGAATTATTTTAATATTTTTGAATTTAATAATTCATTTTTATTAATTGAATTAAATTTAAAATGGAATCGCAGACTGTTTTAGGCAGCCAAAGTTGGTGGCAGGCAAAAAATTTGAAAAAAAATTTCGAGAAAAAATTCAAAAAAATAAAAAATCAATTTTTAAAAAAAAAAATTTGAAAAAAAATTGACAAAAAAATTTGTCAAAAAATTCGAAAAAAACTTTGAAAAAAAATTCGGCAAAAATTTGAATTTTTTTCGAAAAAAATTGAATAAAAAAAAGTTACAAACCACCCAATAAAAAATAAATAAATTAAATCCCTCCCCACACAAATAAAAAATGAAAAAATTAAGTGTAGACATGAGAAATTTAAAAATTTGCTTTCCCTCCATTCAAATTCCAATTTCAAATTCCAATTCCACCTTTTCAGATGGAAGATGTAAATGCTCATTTTTGGCAAAATGAGCATTTACATATTCCTATTCCATTTTCATATTGCACTGCCAAACTGAGGATTCGACGAAATGGGCAATAACAAATGCCAATTCTAGGCAAATGCTGGAAATGGTCCGCTACCAAATGGAAAAGAATTAGAGGAAGTCATGGATATTTCTTTGATTCACAATGTCAGAGATAAGAATAGACCTAAGATGAAAAGGGAACCAGTAGAACCCTTGGAAGATGATCCTAGGTTAGCTTTATCATCCGTACCAGACGGAGTTTTACATCTAGAGAATGTTAGAAGTTATCTGGGATGTAAACTAGAGACTATCAGCGATAGTGACTTCACAGAGGAATATCAGAAAATCTATAATCAGGACATGTCATTGAAAGTAGGGTTTGAGCATTTGAAAGATAATGAGATTATTAAGTATGCTTTGCAATATGAATTTGATAATGAAGAATGTACCAAGATAATCCTAAGCAAAATTCACAATGAAAAGTTTTGGTTAGATGACAGAGTGATAGATATCACAACTGACTTAATTCATGAAGTAACTGGACTATCTAAAATTGGAGTCATTCCTTTAAATGAGAAAAACATGGGAAAAATAGTCATAGACAACACAAATTCATCCTACAATGGCAGAGGAATTGTAATTAGCAAGATACAGCAAGATGATGTCAGACACTTGTGTAAGATCTTAACAACTAAGTTTTGTGCTAACTTGAGAGAGGATGACATGGCAACTGGAATGATACATACAACTTATTTGATGTGTGTGGATAAAGTACAAGTTGATATGTGTGATATTTTGAGGATACAGTTGTTTGAGAATTTGGAAAAGATAAAGAAGACTAAGTATTCACAGTTTAGATTTCAATCTTTAATAACTTATATGTTTTTTCATCTATTGAGAAAATTTTCATTCACCATTGGAAATGATTGGAATGATGGCCAAACTACAATGGAAAGGATTAACCAAGTGTATAGGAGGCATGTTATTGATAAAGTGAATGAAAGTACAGTGTTGGTAATTAAATCATTTCAGAATTTGATGTCTATCAGATCAAGGATCGCACAGTCTCTTGTGGAGAATTATAAAAATGAGATATGTTTCATGGTTGATACTAACTTTACTTACATTGAAGTAGTACAACCTAGAACAGAGTTCATAGACCCTCTTGGCTATGAGATATCTGAGATTGAGACAGAAGAGTATGTGAGCAGATTACTTAAGTGCAAGTTGGACACTCACTGTAACAGGTTTGAAACCTTTGAGGAGAACTTCAACTCCGCAAAGACCATCCTTGAAGAGAAGCAGTCAAAGAAAAGAGTTGAGAGTACTATCAAGAAAATTCTAAAAGATACAGGGGTGACTGAACATGAATTCTTAGTAGCCAAGCAAATAGCAGCAATAATTAGAGATATTGGACAAAAAGAAGTTTTGTCTGTTCCACCTCTATCATCAATTGCAGCACAACAAGGGGAAACATTAGTTAAGGTGAAAGTGGAAGAAATAGAGAATGATCAAGAAGCAAGGATATCCACTAGATCAACCTCCTCTACACCTAGCAAAACATTAAAAGAGATTGCTACTGGACCAGGTAAGAGGTAGAAGACATTGGTGCCACCAGTTCAAAGGAAAATTTCAGATATCAAAGATGATGAAAGCACTCTTGTTAAGAAGAAAACTTGGAAACCTAGAGTTGAAAAGGTTAATGAACAGATCATTCAAGATGGAGACTTTACAAAGATGAACAAATATTATGATCTTTATGATTATGCAAAAAGACTAAATCTAGAAAATGTAGTGGTGAAGCACATGATTTTATCTGATAAAAAATTTGATACAATTCAGGGTAAGATACCTGATGACTTGTATAAGAAACTTGTAAATAGGAAGAAGAGAGCATCAGAAGAAGACATAGCTATTAGAGAAAAGCTTGTAAGAAAGCTTTGTGTTGTAAGAGATGAAGTACACTTCAATCAAATTATGAAGGATCTAAGCACCCATTTGAGAACCAAGAAGAGAACTATTCAAATTATGGGAGGCAGATATGAAGAAGTTAACACAGAAATAGAGCAAGCAATCATTAAGGTAATGTCAGAGAATGCTGGAGAATCATCAGTTGCAGTAGAATCCAAAGATCAAGCAGAAGATGTAGAACAAGAGGACATTCCCTCTCCACCAGCCATAAATATTGAGGATGAAGTAATGAATGTTGAAGGAACTAAGATCACCTTGGATAGTGATGATAACTTATTCAAGAATCTTGAAAACATTGTTAACAATTCAACTTTTGAAGAGCAGGAGACTACCAAAGGAGAAGAGAAAATAGAGACCAAAATTATAGAACCTAAAGTGATAGAAAAACAAGTACCTCTTCCCACTCAAGAAGAAATTAGTCTTACACCTGAGACTAGCAAGAAAACTCAGATTGGCTCTATGGTTGAGAATTTGGGAAAGGAAGTAGATGATGATGATCAGATGGAATTGATCACATCTTTGAACAAGATCATTGGTAAGAATAAGAAAGTAAAGAGTCTTGAAGGATTCCTAAAGGAGCTTACTGAGAAATTACAAGGCATTATTACTACACAGATTGCAAAAGATGACCCTCTGGAAAGAGCAAAGGAAGTAATGAACACTTTTGATAATGAGTTTACAAATCTATCTGATATAGCAAAGATGAAAGCTCAAGCAGCTTATGAGGCCAAGACACTTTTGGACATCAGTCAAAATATCAGGAATGATATCAATAACCTTGATATATGTATAAAGGACTTGAGGAAGAACTTGGAAAGAGGAAAATCCTTGTACATTCAGTGTACAAAATTAGAAAACTTGGCAGCAGAGGAAGATCAGAAGATGAAGGTGAAGGAAGCAGAAATTCAAAATGAATTGAACCTTCTTTCGAGCCCCAATGTGAAGATATTTGATATTGAGCAAAAAATTTAAAAGATCTATGATGTAATGAGAATTTTGCAAGATGACAAGGATAGGAAGCTGAAGAGATTCACTCTTTTGAGAGAACACATTTCTATAAACTTGAGCACTATTGAAGGGCAACTAGAAGAATGTCTTTTAGCAAAGATATATTTTCAGAAGTTTAGTTATGAGAATCTCCAAGCATGTGAGATTGCATCTTATGGATTGTGTGCGCTACTCAGTGTGGCATATTCAATTAAGAAATCATGGGAGAAAGAGTTAGAGGCTATGAAGATCAATTTTGCAGATTGTGTTGCAAGCCTACCAGCTTTGCAATATTGAATTAAGGTATAACTTTTTGTGAACACAGTTTTGTTACCCTCCTTACCTTTTTTTTGTCATTGTTGTCAAAGGGGGAGAGATATATAGAAGAAAATTGTTAAGGATACATACTCTTAGGGGGAGTACAGTATATAGAGAGGATTAATAAAGTCATAAGGATAGTATATATATGTTTTGTATTATGGCCACAATTTTGAGATTTTGGAGTCTATGACTTAGCCAATTTTCTCATATGTTGCCACCAATGACAAAGGGGGAGATTGTTGGCAATTTGGCTGAGTTGGTTACATAAATGTTGTCATTATGGAAACATATGATCTACATGAAGATCGAACAGGTCAGAGAGCTAGTATGTCAGAGCGCAATGCGAAATTGTCTAAGTATGAGATAGTGTGTTTTTACCAGTGAACCTGAAGATAGTTTTGGTTTGTGATGTTGATTGGAGTAAGTTCAGTGCTTGTGCACTTGAACATAGAATCTATGGTGACTATTGAAGACTCACCTCAGAGCACAAGTCAGTACAACATGTATGGAAGAAGTTATGACAGTTTTACTAAAGATAGTGTTAAGCCGACAGGACAGAATATGAAGACAGAATTGATAAAGAGTTAAGGGATTATTTTTTTTTATCAAAATAATGACTTAACAATATAAAGGGACAACATCCTAGATGTTAACCCTTGGATAAAGATATTTTGTAATATGATAGCTGACTGGAAAGTTATTATTCTTAATAACTTGTATAAAGATATGTAAAGATTGTAATTGGAAAAGACAACAATGCGGTATAATGTATATGTGAATGTAATAGCGAAAGTGAAGAGCAGCGAAGAGATATTGATGCAAGTAGTATAAGTTTATGTACCTTGACCTACTTTTGTAATCAGTAAATATTGTATATTACTTGTTTGGGCAGTGGGCTCATTTGGTAATCACATTTTGTACTGCCAACTCCTAACAGGGTTGAGGCTTCTAACAAGGCCTATAGTCCCTTAATCAGGACTGAGACACTATATGCATGTAATAGAATCCTAACAAGGTCAACATCCTTAACATGATACTTTTGATTAGTGGATCTTTGTGGGTACCATGCCCACCAGGGTTTTCCCTTGGCCAGGGTTTCCTCGAGAACAAATAATGTGTTATGAGTTCTTTAGTTTTATTGCTATGCATGTTGTTTAGCTTCTTATGTTATGCATGTGCTAAGATAATCTGTTATATCCATAATGGGCAAAAGTTAAAGGTTGTAGAATATTGATTCACCCCTCCCTCTCAGTATTCCCTATTTCTAACATGTTCAACTTCTTCATTCTAGTTCTTAGGATATTCCATCGGTACTGTCATGTCTTCATCACGTTCATGATACTCATACAAGTCAACAATGTTGAAAATTGGTGATATGTCCATGTCATTAGGTAACTCAATTTCATATGCATTTCCACTATCAAATTTCTTCAAGATCTTGCAAGGTCCAAACTTCTTCATCTTCAACTTCTCATATGTTCCAATAGGAAATCGACCTTTCTTCAAATGAACCATCACTTCATCACCAACATCAAAAGTTTTGTCTCCTTGATCTATCAGCTCTGTCTTTGTATTTCTAATTACTCTCTTCCAGCTTGATTTCCACATGTTCATGCAATTTTTTCATGTACTCAGCGAATTTCACTCCTTCAGCACTTCTCTTACTTTCATCAGCTATGTCTCTCAAATCAGATATACCTCTCAGCTGTATGCCATTCACAATCTCAAAGGGTGTTTTTCCAGTACTCCTATTCACTGAATTATTGTATGCAAACTCTGCTTGTGCCAACACAGAATCCCAATTATTAGGTGTGTCTCCAACTAAACATCTCAAAAGATTTTCCAAACTTTTGTTTACAACTTCAGTCTGTCCATCGGTTTGTGGGTGAAATGTAGAACTATATTTCAACTCAGTGCCAAACTTCCTCCAAAGAGTCTTCCAAAAGTATCCAAAAAATTTACTGTCTCGGTCAGAGATAATACTCCTTGATAACCCATGCAATCTGACAATTTCCTTAAAGAAAAGATCTGCTACATGTACTACATCTGATGTCTTTCTACAAGGTATAAAATGTGCCACATTTGAAAATCTATCTACCAAAACAAATATAGAATCATTACCTCTTACTGTCTTCGGTAAGCCACGAACAAAATCCATACTGATGTCAGTCCAAGGTTTCTTAGGTACAACAATTGGTGTATACAATCCAGTATTCTGACTTACTCCTTTTGCTACTTGATGAATTCCACAACTTTTCACAAATTTCTGAACATCTTTATACAACTGGGGCCAAAAGTATTTCTCCTTGAACAAATTCAAAGTTTTATCAATACCAAAATGTCTAGCCAAACCACTACTATGTTTCTCCTTCATCAAATTAGTTATCATTTGTCCTCTCGGTATACATAACTGAATACCCTTAAACAACATACCTTCTTGAATGAAATATTCTTCCCATTTTGTACTCGGTTGATCTTGAATAGGTGCTCTGCACTTTCTCCATGGCTCAAAAAAATTAGGATCAGTTTCATACAAATCTCTCATCTCCTCAAAACCAAGAACTCCAATTTTCATCTCGGTCATCAAATATCTTCTTCTACTCAATGCATTAGCAACTCAGTTAATGACTCCACTTTTATGTTTTATCACAAATGTATAACTCTACAGGTACTCAACCCATTTCATATGTCTCTGATTCAACTTATTCTGACTACCCAAGTATTGTAAAGCCTTATGATCGGTATACAACACAAATTCACTCGGTATCAAATAATGTCTCCATTTCTTCAGTGCTTGAACAATAGCATAGAATTCTTGATCATACACATAATATTTCCTTCTAGCATCATTCAACTTTTCACTAAAGAAAGCAACAGGTTTACCTTCTTGACTCAACACAACTCCAATTGTACTACCACTTGCATCACATTCCACTTGAAATACCTTATTGAAATCAGGCAATGCCAAAATAGGCAATTCAACAACCTTCTGCTTCAGAGTCTCAAAAATTTTATCAACTCCATGTGTCCACTTGAATTCTCTTTTGTCTCCTCTCATAGTCTCAGTCATAGCATTACAAATTGAACTGAAATTCTTTATGAACTTTTGGTAAAAACTTGCCAAACCATGAAATGATCTTACCTCACTAGCATTCACAAGTGTAGGCCAATTCAGAATAGCTTCAACCTTTTCAGGATCCATCTTCAAACCATCAGCTGAAATTACAAATCCCAAATACACAATCTCCTCTTTCATGAATGAACACTTTTTCAGATTTATCAACAACTTTTCTTCTTTCAATCTCCACAAAACTTGTCTAACATGCAACAAATGTTCTTTCAATATCAGAATATCATCAAGATATACAATCACAAACTTACCCAAGAATTTCTTTAAAACTTCATTCATCAGCTTTATAAAAATACTCGGTGCATTAGTTAAACCAAAAGGCATAACCAACCACTCATACAAACCTTCTTTTGTCTTGAAAGCAGTCTTCCACTCATCACCTTCTCTGATTCTGATATGATGATACCCACTTTTCAAATCAATCTTTGTGAAATACTTTTCTCCCGTCAAACTATCCATTATGTCATCCATTCTCAGTATAGGAAACCTATACTTCACTGTTATCTTATTGATTGCTCTGGAATCAGTACACATTCGCCATTCTCCATTCTTCTTAGGTACCAATACCACATGTAATGCACAAGGACTCAAACTTTCTCTGATCAAACCTTTATCCAGCAACTCTTGAATCTATCGGTTCAATTCCTGATTCTTGGTAGGTGTCAACCGATGAGGTGCCATATTTGGTAAACTAGCTCCAGTGATTAGATCCATGCAATGATTAATACTTCTCTTCAGTGGCAAACCATCAGGTACATTATCAGAAATGATATCACTATACTTGGTGAGTAACTTATCAATCTCCTCAGGAACATTATCCTCTATTTTCTTACTCAATTTGTTAGGAATCACACCAAAACATACATCATTCTTTTTCAAATCCTTAACAAATTTTCTTCCTTCCATCAAACAGACCTTCACAGATGTGCAAACATTACTAACAGGTTCTTCCATCAAAGGTAACAAGATTTGTTTTCTTCCATCAGCCACAATAGTATACTTATGCAATCTCCCAACATATATAGCATGTCTATCATATTTCCAAGGTCTACCCAAAAAAATATGACAATAATCCATAGGCATGATATCACACAACACCTTATCATAGTACTTTCCAATCTTCAAATTCACATAACATTGTTCACTTACCAGGAGTGTATGCTCATCTTTGATCCATGAAATTTGATAGGGTTTCAGATGTTCCAACCTTTCCAACTACAACTTTGTAACCATGTCCTCAGATGACAAATTCTCTGAGCTACCACTGTCAATGATCACCTTCCAAAATTTGTCAGAAACTCTACATCTGGTCTTGAACAAATTTTTTCTTACCAGATCTTCCTTTTTACTTTCATTCCACAGTGTTGTCCTTACCATCAAGTTATTTTCCTTCTCGGGTTCATTTAGTGACTCTTCTTGCACCAAAGCATTTCTACTACTACCAGCCTTCTTACTAGCATGTGTACATTCAAAAGATCTATGTCCTTCTTCTCCAAAATTATAACAAGTTCCTCAGAAATTACCTCTGCCTCTAGATGAACTTTCACCTTTCCACTCGGTCTTTCCTTTGTCCAGATTTGTCTTTTCAGGTTCAGATCTACTATTTTCACCATAGGATCTACCACCTCGACCTCTTTGTCTCTATTCATGTCTCTTGTTCAATTTCTCCTCAGCCTTCAATGCAAATTGATAAGCCTCTTCAATGTTCTCCAACTTGACCAAATTGATTTCCTCTTGGATGGAAACTCTCAAACCATTCAATTATCTAGCAATTCTTTCCACATCATCCTCATCATGTCCAGATCTGATATCTAATCTATAGAATTCCTTAGTATACTCTTTTACTGAGCTATCTTTCTACCTTAGAATTTGCATTTGCCTAACTAGGTTAATCTGATAATCACAAGGTAAGAACTTTCCTTTCAATTTATTCACCATTTTATTCCATACCTTAATTTTGTCTTTGCCTTTCTTCTTCCGATCCAATTGCAGATGTTCCCACCACAAGAATGCATGACCTTTCAACTTTGTGCCTGCAATCTTCACCTTTTTCTCCTCAAATACATTTTCATACTCAAAATACTTTTCCATCTCGGTGATCCAATCTATCAATTCATCAGAATCCAATTTTCCACTATATTCAGGGGGATTGAAATGTGGTATTGACTTCAAAATTGTCAATTACTTCAAGAATCTTTCCTCGCCCTGATCCATCACAGGTGCAGGTTCTGCTTCACCTTGTTCCACTTCAAATTCATGATCACTAACATCTTCAAGATGTATGCCTCTTCTTTGGGCTATTTCAATAGCTTCTAATCTAGCAGCAAGTTGTCTTAACATGCCTGCTAATCCTAGATCCGCTTCTTGCCTCCCACTAACCATCTTGAAAACCCTCTGCAATTGCAGGTTAGATCACAATCTGCCACCCCACAACAATTCAACTAGGGCTTCACAAGAAGGAACCTACAAACCTAGATCCATAGACCTAGATCCAGATCTCACCTCGCTCTGATACCACCTGACACAAGGGCAGGGACCTTAGGGGCCAAATGATGACACACCCTAGAAATCCAACCCTTCTCAACAACTCACGGAAGAAATAACAACATGGTGAGAGAGAGAAATCATGATCAATCATATATTCTTTCATTCAAATTGATTCATACATGTTGGGCTATAAGGCCTTCCTGGTTACAGCCAGTTATTACAATGAAATAAAAAAGTCCTCCAACATGCAAGGATCTTCCAACAATCTTGATTCTACTATCTTCTATCTCCTATCAAAACTAACTCCCTAAACTCTAACCAAACAACTATACTTATACAAGATGCTACCAAACTGATTCAGCGTTCAGATCCATAATCAATAGGAGGAACGACCAGATCTGGGACCACACGCTCCCAATGATGGATACTAGCATTAAATCCATGACCCAAAATCAATGCACAAGTCGGCCTCAACATAAAATCAAAATAAACTACTCGGTAAGCAAGGATGACTGAGCAACAAACAAGCATCACTGAGGGCCAGTGAAACAACCGACCACCTAGGAGATAATTGACCATACTCGGTAACCAAAGGAAACCAACCAACTACCAACCAACTCGATCAAAGTAGGAACCGAGCAACACAAACAAAATTCAAAATCTTTTTGGTGACACAGGATTGCCAAGGACCTGAGATGCTCCTACATCAAGAATTCCTGTGAATAATTTGTTGCCTATATACCAATTTATGCAAGAAGAAGAAATGGAAATTGGTGATCCTCTACAAGATAGGATGATCCAGTTGGTTGAGCTAGATGAGACAAGATGGGAAAGTCAAAAAGAGAATATGAAACTACAACAAAAGATGAAATATCTTTTTGATAGAAGAGCAAGTGTTAGAAAATTCCATCCTGGTGATCTGATCCTTCATTGGAATGCCACAGTTGAAGACAAAGGAAAGCACAAGAAATTTGAGTCCTTGTGGTTAGGACTGTATACTATCCATCAGATACATGGAAAGGATTCATATTTTTTGAGAAATATGGATGGTGAAGAACAAGAATTGCCAGTGCATGGACAATTTCTGAAGTATTTCTTCAATTAAGTTTCAAACTTTTCCATGCATAGTAGCTCTATAAATATGTATAGGTGTGTTTGTTTCAGTTGTGTGTTTGTTTCTTGCAGTAGGTTAGTGTTTTGCGATCTGCCACCCAGAGATTCTTGGTTACTTGTTATGAACTTGCATTCAAGCATCCTCAAATAGAGCCACTCTTGGAGTAATTTTAGGTTTTCTAAAAAAATGTCATTTCTAGTCTTTGCCTTGCCTTTTCTGTGTCTCTGCAAGTGTTTTCATCCATTTAGGGTTTGAAAATTTCAAGGCTCACCATGTGAAAATGCTCATGTATCCTTGCCCTAGGTCTTTTTGTCCTCGGTGGGGTTGTTGTTCTTGAAAATTTCTTAAGTGTGCCTCCTAGATCCTTATATTTTCATGTTACTTTATGAGCCACTTAAGTTTTTATGTTTGCACGTGGTCTTATATCTTCCCTGGTGTTCGCTAAATCTCGGGATAAATTTATTAAGTCACTTTTTATTCAGCAAACAAGTGACTATGTTTAGGTCTTTGTCTTGTTCTCTTTGGTCACTTGATCTCCAAATACAGTCGGTGATTAGTTTTTCTTTCAATGATCAAGCAACTGTGTAGTCTCTGAATCTCATGATCCTTGGCAATTTTCTTCAAACATTCAGCGATCCAACACAATAGTTATCTCTCATTCTCTTGATTAAATGGTTAAGTCCTAATTCATTCAGTGATCAAGTGATAGTCATTGATGTAATATTTGATCAACAGTGGTCTTTTAATCTCAAGATAGACTATGTAGTTGATAATGTATCTAGCGATTTAGAGACAATGGTTATCTCTCATTTGCTAGATTTTGGCAGTTCAGATAAAAATGTCTGGCAATTCAGTGACAAGGGTGTTAAAAGGGTAAAGTCTTTTCAGTTGCGTGATCTCTAGATATAATTGATAGCTAAGACTTAAGTCATTCAATGACTTAACGAATAAAGGTATTCGTTCAATCTCCTAATAAAGTAGTAAAGCCCTAAGACATTGGGTGATTCAGCGACAATCGTGGATAGCTTTGGAGATCAACGGCTGATGTTTAATCTCATGATTGAACCCGAGTTAAGAGAAATATCTAGTGAATAAGAGATTAAAGGTATTCATTGAATCTCATGAAAAAGTCAGGGTTAGTAAAAGCATTCAAAGAATACGAGAAGTCTTCAGTCGCTAAATCTTGTAATGAAACAAGAGTTAAAAGAATCATTCAGAGATTACGAGATATAGTTGTCGTTGATTCTCCAGATAAAGATTGAGGTCAGGTTATAAGCTTTTATTCGCCGGATCACCAGATAAGTGATGGGTTAAGTTAAAGGTTACGAGATCAAGCGAAGTATTCAGTCGCTTATTCTCAAGATGTAACCATGGTTGTTTTGATTTCCTCAAGAATTGGAGAATGCTCTCAGTCGCATGTTCTCTTAATAAAAGTTGAGTTAAGGTAAACATTTGAAAGTTGAGCTGAGACCGTTGATGCATTACAAGATAGACGGTAGTCACAGAATCTCTTGATAAAGCCATGAGTTAAAGAAAGACTCAGAGATCATGAGAAAGGCTTTTTCGCTTCATCTCCATGTTTGACCCAGGATAAGTAAATCATTCTTAGATCAAGAGAGTCCTTTGTTCGCTTGATCTTTGAATAAGATCCGGTTAAGTGCTCATTAATGAAAAAGGATAATAGATGTTGCTACGTGGAAAAAGGTACTCTGCCAAGTTGGAATAAAGCAAAAAGCCAGCCAATCAGATCTAATCAAGGGTTTTTATCAATAATTGAGGGTTTTAAAGCCTGATACTGTGATCATTACTTTTTGCCTTCTTTCTGAGTTTTTTAATAAATCTGTCAACATCCTACATTACGACTAGCCTTGATTTGAATTTAGTGTTGTGTAGAATTGAATGTCGAAGTAATTGGGAATAGATTTTCTGCAATCTTGATAATTACATGCATTCAATGACAGATGATATATAGATAGGACATCCTTGCTTTTGACACTTAATGTTTTCTGAAGGCAATTGAGAATTTTGAAGTCTTGGCAGTGAGTGTTTGAGCAAAGAGAATTTGCAGAATCTAGAGGTGTTCGGAATTACAAGATGAGCCAACCAGAGTCAAGCCAAGCATTATCCAGTGGGGAAGCCATGGAACAGGGTGGTGAGGATAAAGGAAAGCCCAACTTCTCAGAAGAATTTTTCAAATTTCTCCCTGGTTCAAACCATAACAAAAAGGTTAGTGATGAAGTTTTCCAAGATTCTATGGAAGATTGTATAGATCTTGTTACTCCATCCAGCTCTGGTTACACAATATTTACATATTTCTACAATAACAGAGGTAAAGCTATCCCTATTTGCAATGCATGGGCTTTAGGCATGGCTAAGCTAATTGTCCCTAATGTTTTCTTAGATGTTGACCTCATTATTGAACTAGCTAGGCTATATGATCCTATCTCAAAGACTATCATGAAAAGTGACCAGTCTACCCTAGTAAATCTAGATAGGGGGTATTTCATGAAAGCCTTTGATTTCTATTCCTCATCCTCCATAGAGAGAGACCTAAAAAAGGAAAGGGAGAAATATATAAGTCAAGTAGGACTTGTGAAATCCAGATGGTCAGACATCTCCCTAAGACTTGCAAGTACATTGCTCCCCTCCCAGCACATATGAATACTCCCTATGAGTTTAAGTCCCTCAACTTCTATATGAAGTTTCTATGCCATGGATTGTGTAGAGTTTTAGGGATGGCAGGAGATGCAGAGATGTTTCTAGTAGACCTCTTGATGATTATCTTTGACATCCACAATTCCCATGCTAATACAGACTATGATTACATCCAATATGTAATTGATAGAATGCATGAAGGCTTAACGATGATTAAGCAAGATAAGAAGCCTACAAGGTTCATGCATTATTCTCTTTTGATGCATCTAATTTTGTACTTTAATGTTAATATCTTGAATGGGAATATGCTAAGGCCTAGGATTATGTTTGATGGTCAACCTAATCTAGTACAATATTGGCTGAGGGTGTGGAATTACACCTCCGATGAATGTGACTTCTGTGCTTTCCCAAATTAGATAGTTTTCCCAATTTTGAAAATGTTGGGGACAAATGTAACAAGGTTACCAATTAGGGTATTAAGGCCACTCAAGCCCCAACAATATGTTGATAAATGGAAAGCAGGCCATAATTGGGGTGATTTTTACTTGGGTTGCTTATTTAGAATTCATTTGGCAGCTGATATTGATTGATAAGGAGCACATGGCACCTCACAGGAAGGGCGCTTTCACTCCATGATAGTTTAGGATAAGAAACTTCCTGATTGGTAAGAGGGCACTACCACAACTCAGTTCATGGTTGAATCATTTCAAGATAACCTCTAGTATCTATAGATATGTGGACTCTAAGAATTTTATCAGGACTGCCAGGATGATATTAATTCTCAACATTGGTACAATTAGGGAGCATGAGGGTGTTAGAAAGTAAAGTCCACCAAGATAACTGAGAGGGGGCGGGGTGAATTAGTTATCAGATAAATACAACTTTTATCAACTTTAATAGATTTTAACCATGTAAGAAATGTGATTAACAACCATAGAAAGATATACACACACAATAACACAAGATATGTTGACTAGGGAACATCTTGATCAAAGAGTAAACCCCGGTGGGAATGATGCCCACAAAAGATGCACTAATATGAAAGTTCCTTTTGAGAGGATGGACTTTGTTATGAGTCTTATGAAATACATTTAGTACATATCAGTCCCTACTAGGAGACTTTGAATCCCTGCTAAAATATTCTAACTCTGTTAGGAGTTTTGGAAGACAGAAGGACCCACTGTCCAAAAAGCTTCAGGGGCAAGATCATTGAACACATTGTCCAACTAATCTCTATATTATTCAACAAAATAATTTCAAAATATTACTAATCTCAACAACTTATCACTTCTCCTTTGACTGTGCCAAACCGCACCAACTGCTTCATCAGATCTCAATATCAGATCTCTATACTTCGCATATCCTCTTTCAACAAGTATTGCACAATTCTGCAATTCACTTTCACAATCTTACATTCCAATTACACATTAAAATAAGGAAAAAATTCCTTCCTTTATACCACACTCAAATAATTATAAATGAGTCAGCATACAAATTACAAAATAAAATCTTCCACATGTTACATAGTTATTCCATAATTACATAAAACTGTCAGCTTCCAATTAAGATAACTCTTCACTTGTGTGACCTCTGACCTTGTTGTCACGTCCACATCATAATTATCATGTCTTTAACATATGTTCAACTTCGCATGCTTAGATTCTATCCCAATTAGGAGATATCATCTGATTTCCACAAACCTCTACTCAAGAACACTTCCTGAATACTGCTTCCACTGAATTACACATAACTATCATGAATAAATAAATTTATGTACGCGCTCTTAACCATGATCTTATAGAACATCATAGAGTAATTCCTCAACTCCTCATAGCTTGATCTTCAATATCCCATGTGCGCTAACTCAAACATTGTCTTCTTCTCTGCTAAACTTCAGTAGATCACTGTGTTGACACCAATGACAATCATAGTCATGAATGCAACAACTGCTATAGAATGGTTGTGAATACTCTCCCATAGGATATATATAGCATTCATTCCTAAAAATCTCCCCCATTTTAATTGATGACAACATAGATGAAAAAACATCCAAGTTCCATGAATACCAACACTGCAACATTGCTGCTCTGAAATGCTTTCAAATCCTCTTCATCAATCAAATCTTGCTTTGTTTTCCTATTCATCTCTTTTTAGTTTTCCATTTTATATTGCTTGTAACCTTCTCCCTCAAATTATCTTTAATAGATAGTTTTTTTTCATGTATCCTTCTCCCCCATTGACATCAATGACAGATGCTTCATCACTATGTCAAAAACAACTTCATTGTCAAAAGACGCTTTTCAAAAAATACATTCACTAGAGTCCTCATGACTCAGCTAAGATACACATACTCCCCCATAGAGGAAGTACCAACATCCAGTCTAGAAGAAAAATAAGGCTCATATACCACTGGACGGATGCAAGAATCTGTATCACTTCTCAAAAGTAGACTGGGGCATAAGCCCAAGCATACCTCTCAGATACTCAAATGTATCCTTAGGAAAATGCTTTGTAAATATATCTGCAATCTACTCTTTTGTGCTTATATATTCCAGTCTTACTTCTTTCTCTGCCACTTTCTCTCTTACTACATGATACTTTATTTCTATATGCTTTGTCTTAGAATGTAGTACAAGATTCTTAGACATATTAACTGTGCTGGTGTTATCACAATGTATAACAACAGGCTCAACAAATTTTATTCCAATATCTTTCAACATTTGTTTCATCCAAATTATATGATTACAATTGTTTGTTTTTGCTACATACTCTGCTTCTGTTGTGCTTTGTGAAATACAGTTATGCTTCTTTCTTAGCTAAGAAACCAATCTTCCTCTAAGGAAAAATGCTCCACCACTTGTGCTCTTTTTGTCATCAACACTACCTCCCCAATCTGCATCTATGTATGCACATAGGGTAAAGTCATCATATTTTTCATACCATAATCCATATTCAATTGTGCCTCTTAAGTACCTCAGTATCCTTTCTACTGCTACATAATGTGATTCTTTGGGATCAGCTTGAAATCTTGCAACAATTCCAACTGCATGTGATATATCTGGTCTTGCATGAGTTAAATATTACAATCCTCCAATCATAGATCTATACTTCTTTTGTTCAACTGCAGGAGTCTCATCTGTGCTAGATAACTTGTGTCTGGTTACCATAGGTGTTTCAACTGGTTTATAGTTCTCCATTCCAAATCTTTTCAACAAGTCATTCAAGTACTTTGTTTGACTTATGAAGATACCATCACTGTTCTGTGTTATCTGCAATCCTAAAAAATATTTCATCTCACCAATCATACTCATTTCAAATTTAGTCTTCATTTCATCTGCAAATTTATCACTAGCTTCATCTTCTCCTCCAAAGATGATATCATAAAAAAAAATAACTACAACCAACAAATCATTTTCAATTTCTTTTGTGTACAAATTTCTATTTGTTGTTCCTTTAGTAAATCCTAATTTTATCAAATATTTATCAAGTCTGCATATCAAGTTCTAGGTTCTTATTTAAGTCCATATAAAGCTTTCTTCAATTTACATACCATATCTCCTTCATGAGTTAAAGGAAAACCTTCAGGCTACTCAATGTAAACTTCTTCTAACTCTCCATTTAGAAATGTTGACTTCACATCCATCCGATACACTTTGAATTTCTTATAAGCTGCATAAGCCAAAACATTCTTACTACTTCAATTCTTGCTATAGGTGCAAAATTTTCTTCATAGTCAATTCCTTCTTGTTGTGAGTATCCTTTACATACCAATCTTGCTTTATTTCTTACAACTTCTCCTTGTTCATTCATCTTGTTCCTGAATACCCATTTAGTTCCTATAACATTCTTATCTTTAGGTCTAGGGACCAACTCCCAAGTCTTATTCTTTTCAATTTGATCTAGTTCTTCCTTCATAGCTTTAATCCAATGTTCATCTTCACAAGCTTCACTAGTAGATTTAGGTTCAATTTGAGAAATTAAACACAACTATTCTTGTACCTTATTTCATGTCAGAACTCTTCTGTCTATGCTTCCAATAATCTGATCAATAGGATGATTCCTTGATAGGTTCATGTTAGGTGTCACTATCTCAGTTCTCACTTCAGCTATAGGTTCTTCTATGATTTCCTCAAAGAAGCTTTCATTCTGCAAATCACTGTCAGTTTCATAGAATAATTCTGCATTCTCTAGATTAGTTCTGGGATGAGTTCCTTCATCTGCTTCATAATCAAGCATTCTTTCCTGAATTTTGAAATTTTCATCAACTTTAACATTTGCGCTCTCAACAATAGTCTTCGTTCTTTTATTATAACATCTATAAGCTTTTCTCTTCAATGAATAACCAAGAAATATACCTTCATCACTTCTAGGACCAAACTTTCCAATGTCATCATCTCTCTTAATATAACATTTGCTTCCAAAAATTCTAAAATACTTAACTGATGGTGCATGTCCAAACCATAGTTCATAAGGTGTCTTGTCTGTGTCTGCTATGATCTATACTCAGCTCATTGTATACACTGTTGTGTTCACTACTTCTCTCTATAATATCTTCACCAAATCATTTTCAAATAGCATGGCTCTTGCTGCTTCAGTTATTGACCTATTCCTTCTTTCTGCAATACCATTTTATTCAGGTGTCCTAGGGGCTGAAAACTGTCTCTTAATACCATTCACTTCACAAACAATGTTAAATTATTTTGAAGTAAATTCTCCACCTCTATCTGATCTCAAATATTTAATCTTCATTCCAAATTCATTCTCAACTTTGTTCTTAATTATTTTAAACTTATCAAATGCTTCAGACTTTTCTTTAAGAAATGCAATCCACATCATTCTTATAAAATCATCAACAAGAATCATAAAATACCTTTCTCCATAGAATCCTCTAGTCCTTGTGGGACCGCTCAAATCTATATGAATAATTTCCAACTTCTCTGTTGTTGTGAACTTCTTGCTGGGAAATGAGTTTCTCTTCTGCTTAGCCATCACACACTCCTTGCAAATCATGTTAGTAGGTTTCATAATCTTAGGCAAATCTCTTACTGCAAGTGTAGTACTTACTTTCACAATATTATCAAAGTTTATATGAAAAAATCTTCTATGCCATAACCAATTGTCATCAATCTTAGTAATCAAGCATGTCATCTCAATAGGATTCAACTGAAATACATTACCTCTGGTTCTTGATTCAGTACCAATAAAATTACCATCCTTGTCTTTGATTACACAAGTTTTCTTAGTAAACCAAACTTGGTATCCCTTATCAACTAGCTGTCCAACACTCAAAAGGTTATGTTTCAATCCATCCACAAAGTAAACATCATCAATATTAGTCTTTCCATCAAGAGTAATAGATCATATACCTTTTATCAAACAAGGTACATTTTTTCCAACTCTAACAACTCCTCCATCATAATTGTTAAACTTTATGAATTTATTCATGTCTCTAGTCATATGATGTGCACAACCACTGTCCATAATCCAATCATCTTTCTTTTCTACTTGAGAAACTAAATCTTTTTCTTCCTTAACTTCTGTTTCAGGACTTTCTTCTTTTATTGCTACAAATCCTATATCATCATTCTCATTATCACTTTCACTTAGAGATTTCTCCATACTAGCTTCAAATTCTTCATCATTAGCATAATAACATTCTTTAGATCTTCTAGGTTTAAAGTTCTTTCTATACTTATTTGATCTCTTAGGACATTTAGATGCAAAATGACCATATTCTTGACAAGTCCAACATTTAAATATTTTCTTACCATCTAGTTCTCTTTTCACAAGTAAGGCAATACCTTCTTCAATATTTATGTCTCCTTCATTCCTGGTTTTGTTTCTACTGGCATAATCTCCACTCACACTCATGCTTCTTGACAAAGTAGGGTGAATACTAAGTGCCATGAATGTTGTCTCCATTCTAGGTAAATATCTTGATTGTGTCAAAATCATCTTTGTTGCTTCTAATCTTCCAAGAAGAGTTTCTTTAGTGAAGTTCTCAGTACAAGGTATAACTTTCTCTATCATCTGTGTTGTCTGCTTAAATGCAGGAGTCAATGTCCTCAAAATTTTCCATATCACTTCATTCTTTGTCTTGATTCCTTCACAAGATTTTATACCTACAACAATTTCTGACATTCTACCAATGTAGCTTCTAACAGATTCATCTTCCATCATTCTTATATCTTCAAATACACATATCTAATTATGTAATCTGACTTTCTTTGCATGTTCATCACCTTCAAAAGTATATTGTAAAGCTAACCAAATTTCATGAGATGTTTTTAGATATTTTACCTGACTGTACTCATTTTTTGGAAGGGCTGACAAGAGTGCTTCTCTAGCAAGTTTGTTACACATGAATAGATTTCTTTCCTCATTAGTACATTCTTCAATTTTGTCTTCATCAATGATAGTCTTCTTGTTCTTTGTGATTAACCAATATTCTGGTCCTAAACAAAGTAAATGTGTCTTCATCTTTTCTTTCCAGCTATCAGAATTTACTCCATCAAACTTAGGGCTTTCTTTCCTGAAATGACCCACCATGGATCTCCTCAATTTGTTAAACTTTTCTTTCAAGGACCTAATGCTCTGATACCAATTGTTAGAAAGTAAAGTCCACCAAGATAACTGAGAGGGGGGGGGTGAATCAGTTATCAGATAAATACAACTTTTATCAACTTTAATAGATTTTAACCATGTTAGCAATGTGATTAACAACCATAGAAAGCTATACATACACAACAACACAATAACACAAGATATGTTGACTAGGGAACCTCTTGATCAAAGAGTAAACCCCAGTGGGAATGATGCCCACAAAAGATGCACTAATATAAAAGTTCCTTGTGAGAGGATGGAATTTGTTAGGAGTCTTATGAAATACATTCAGTACATATCAGTCCCTGCTAGGAGACTTTGAATCTCTGCTAAAATATTCTAACTCTGTTAGGAGTTATGGAAGATAGAAGGACCCACTGTCCAAACAATTTCAAGGGCAAGATCATTGAACACACTATCCAACTGATCTCTATATTATTCAATAGAATAATATTAAAAGATTACTGATCTTAACAACTTATCACTTCTCCTCTAACTGTGTCAAACCACACCAACTGCTTCATCAGATCTCTATACTTCGCATATCCTCTTTCAACCAGTATTGCACAATTCTACAATTCACTTTCACAATCTTACATTCCAATTAAATATTACAATAACTTCGCATAGCTTGATCTTCAATATCCCATGTGTGCTAAGTCAAACACTATCTGCTTCTTTGCTAAACTTTAGTAGATCATTGTGTTGACATCAATGACAATCATAGTCATGAATGCAACAACAATTGCTACAGAATGGCTATGAATACTCCCCCATAGGATATATTCAACATTCATTCCTAACAGAGGGGTGTGATGAGGAGGATGTAGTAAGAAACATAATGGATGAAGATGAGATTGGTAAAAGGCTTACCAAATTTTATGACTTGTTGAAATTAGAGGCTAAAGTCAGAAAGGCTAAAATTTCCTTTAGAGGTTTCTTCCCTGATCTCCCCTACTTAAAAATAATTGATAGAATGGTGGAGATGTATAGTACTATGTCTAGTCAGCTAGAGGGACAAATTGAAGAGAAGTTGGATATAGAGAAAGGTTACTCTTCTTCTAATTATGAAGAGTATACTGATGGGTCACAAGAAGGTGACAGTCCACCTCAAGCCAATGCTCCCCTATCATTGATATCAGTCAAGATTCACTAGAGGTAGAGGATGTCTCTGAACCACCATAAAAAAGATAGAGAATTGAGGTAGGTGGGCCCTCCAAAGAAAAGAAACAGAGGAGAGTAATAGATAAAGCTTTAGCTTTAGTGCTCGGTGACTGAGCCTACTATCACCTTTTGAGGAAGAACATCAGAGAAGGAAAAAAGGTGGCCTCACAGGAGGAGGAAGAGTTTCCTTTGTTGCTTGGAAAAGATGAAAGAGAACTATACTAGGAGGAATTTATTAATGATGATCAATTCATCAAGAGTGAGGAATTCAAGAATTTCATCATTTGGAAGAAGCAACAAGATATTGCAAAGGCATTACCTGAGGGCACAGATCCTGATGATGAAACTTTGAAAGCTCTAGCTGCGTATGACCCTGAATCAGAGAACACCTCTATTGAAGGGGCTAGGGAGATGGTCAAATCTAGTGGAATTCTTTTGGTTCCTAGATGGGATTTGACATCATCTTTCATCATTGATTAGATTAGGAAACAACCTGAGGGCAGTCTATCCTATGAGGCTCATATTGGAGATATGATCAGGGGAAGTGGGTATGACCCCAAATCCCAAGCTTTGGCAATGTGGTCCTTAGCACCAAGAACCCAAAAACCCTCCTTAGTCATCATAGAGGATAAAATGGAAGCGGATAAGATCATTTGGACTATCCAAAATACCAGTGATCTTGAAGTGTCAAAGGCTGTGACACATTTTTCTCATCTGAATGAAGCTAAGACAACCCACTGTCAAACAGAGATGCAAAATTGTTTGAAAATTTAGTAACTATAGCAAAGGATAGAGACAAAGGGTTGATGAAAATTAGGGTCTTGGAGGAGGAATTGGAAGAATTTAAAGCCAAGCTTGAAGAAGATTCTAAGGCTGCTCCTCCTCCAATTTTACAAATTGAGGCTGCAGAGCAACTAGTGGCAGAGACTTTTGATAAGGCAACAAATGAGTCAGAGAAAAACAAGCTTGATATAGGCTTAAGGGCCATCTCTGACATTGTGTAACATAGGTGTGAAAAGATCTTAGAGAAAATGGACTCAATCCATAAATCATGTACTATGTTGTAGAAGACTAGTGAGAATGTAAAAGACGCAGTGGCTACTTTGGAGCCACTTTTTAATATATGGTCTGGAAGAAGTGCCCTATTTGAGAAATTAGAGGCACTACAACCTCATTGACAAGACATCCTAGAGATAGTTATTGAGGTGGGGAAAAAATTGATTTAATTAGTACCACTTGGGGCTTCTTCAAGTGAAAAAAAATTTAGATAAATGCCAAGATGGTTTGTTTGGCCCAAGTTACAACAAATATTTGCCTTCAATGTATGGGAATGATGCTGATATCATAAGCCTTGAAGAGTGGAAATCAGGCATGGGTCAGTTGATGATCAAGCAGGAGGCCTTTCTCAGTAATGATGGCTCTTTGGACATGGATGGTTGCAACAACATTCTTGATGATTTGATCAAAATTGAAAATGAATGCATCAAGTTTGTTGCTGATACAAAGGCCATTATGGACTATAGGTGGCACAAGAAAATCAAGTTGTTGTAGGATTTGTAGGGATACAATTGGCCTTCAGAAGATGATGTGGCAGCTTGGGATAAGAGTACCAAATCAAAGAAGAAGAAGCCAACTGTATCATATTAAAATGGAAGTACTTCCATCTTGATAGGTTTAACACCCTCTTTTAATACATTTATCATGATAGACATGCATTTAGGATGCATTCTGCACTTGATTTCTTCATTCTAGGTGAAATTAGGGTTAGGATCTTAAGGATTCTCCTGAATTTCCCTCTTCCATGACTCTATTTTCTAGGTAGGATTTAGAAATGGATCCTCCTGGCCTTCATTTCAGTAATCATAAGATTTTATGTCTATTCCTGACATTCTATCCTATTCTGGCATCAATTTTAGGTTTCTAGGCATCCCTGGGACCTTTGCACTTGATTTTGAGTCAACCTGAGAAAAAGGTCAATGTCTTAGGTCGACCCTGACTAGGTCAGGGTCAATGTCAACTTTGACCCCTTTCTCTAAATTTTTCAGATCCTTAATTTTTGAGCTTTGGGCTTTCGGAAAATTTATTTTCCCACCTCCGGGTCGGCCATTTCAAATTTCGGGATGGTAAATCCTTTAATTGCATTTAATCTAGGTATATTTTCTAAAGGTGAGGACCTAATTGGAATTTAATTCTCCAAGGTGGCCCATATAGAGGAGTGTGCCCTAGATCACTATAAAAGGAGGCCTTCCTTTCTCATTTTCACATCAAGTTTTCATATCTCATCTCAAGCAATTGCAAGCTCTCAAGTGCAAGCAAGAATTCAAGCAAGGGAAGAATAGTGAAGGTGCAAGTTAGTGAGAGGAAGATATAGAAGATCAAGCCATTGTTGACATCAAGCATCTTTGTAGACTCATATTTGGAGCAAGAGAGATCTCTTCTTCCTTGATCCACCATTATCAACTTTCAAGCATTCAAAGATTCAATCATGGGGTAGCAATTACAGATTGTGAGTTTGGTAGAAGTACTTTAGTCTTGGGGGATTGGTATGCTTTTCTATCTCATTCAAATCTATGCATTGTTATTTCATACACATTCATGCTAGGGTTTTGATCTAGAGGATTAGATCTTGGCATTACACTTTCAATACATACACACACACATTCTATTTCAATCGGCTATTCGTGGAGGTGGAAACCACCAAAACGGGGGTTTGACTAAGGCAAAACCCTATATAGCCACCCCAAAACTCCCCTTTTCAGATATCTACAGTGGTTGTTTTGAGGATCAGAGGATAGATTTGAGTACCCTTTTCGCCGAACTTCCAGGATCTGCGAATAGAATTTGAATCGGACTTCAAATAAAGAATGTGGTATTTGACCTTTTATGAGGGTCAAACCCGAGCCAAGCCATCTCCGCGAAATATTTCTGGGTTTTCTTCATCTTAGCATTTCCAATCCAGGACAGGTTTCAAATTTTTTTGAAAGTGTACACAGACTTCAGAATACAGGTATTTATGAATCAATTTCATGATGAGGTATATATCTTGACCTAATTGATTTTCAAGTATTTTCAGATTTACTTATGTTATTCCAATTCAAATCCAATTTCAAATGAATATGTGTTGAATGTTAGGTATATTACTGATGAAGGGTGCTCCCCTTAATACCACAAACACATAATAGAAATAGAGAAACAACAACAATATGCAAGAATAGAAAATTGGCTTCTTATTATCTCCACAAATGTGGAATTACAAACTTTCAGAATTACAATATGCAAAGCCACATGGGCATTCCCTTACAATCTTCTGTAAGACAAAGCCTCGAATTATTATCCAGATCTACCACCTAGAACTGTCTAGACACTATGGGCCTTCTTTATATAGGCAATTTCCACCGCCCGAAAAGGTTCTAGAAATTTAGCCCTTAAGGCCGACTATACATATAATTATTTTACTTTTCACAATTATTACAATAGGGTCGGCTCAAAAAAAATACAAAAATATGATTTTAGGTAACCCAACTTCCGGAGGCCATAACTTTCTAATTGTAGCTCTATTTTTCTATTGTAACCACTTTTCAGAAATGCCATGACGAGATCTACAGTGCCTGATATGCACTAGTGTCAGTCAGCCAGGGTTCGATTGCAATCCGGAGCCTCTAAGGCCTTCAAAATTGACCTGAAAGATTTCATACCCAAAAACCTCAATAACTTCACCAATACTGATGATGTGGCAATGAAACTCAACTGGTAGGCTGAAATAACTGTGATAAACCTCCAACTATGAAATCAAAACATTCTGAGATCATATGACCAACTTACTAAAAATAGTAAGTTTCCATAAATAGCAGCTCTACACAAGATAGCCTTTATTGAAAAGCAAACAGAAATATTTTTGGGTGATGCAAGATTGCTCTTACACCCAGGATGCTCCTGCATCAGACACTCGGGGTAATTTGAGAAGTGACCCTGTCACGACTTAGGTGTGTAGAGGAAAACCAAGACGGTTAACCTCCTCCTTTGCTAGCCATGATGAATCTTCAATAGGTCGTCCTTTCCATTTGACCAAATACTCTTCATATGTCTTGTTCCTTGTGCTTCTACCAACACGACTATCCAATATGTCTTCAATTTTTTTGATATCTGAACTGGTTGCTGGAATACTCCACTATGCTGTTGTAACCTCATCTTCAACACCTCCATCATGATACTCTGTCAGATCTGAAACATTAAATACTGGTGAAATATTCAGCTCAGTAGGCAACTCGACCTCATATGCATTTCAGTATCTTACATGGCCCAAACTTCTTCATTTTCAACTTGTTATATGTACCAATCGGAAATCTTTCCTTCCGCAAATGAACCATGACTTTATCTCCAACCTGAAATTCCTTATGCCTCCTTTTCTCATCTGCCTTAGCCTTATACTACACATTCATCTTGGTAATATGCTTCCTCTGCTCATGGATGTTCTTCAAATATTCTGCAAAATCCTCAGCTTTAGCACTACTTATTTCTCCTTTATCTATCTTCTTCAACTCAGATGCATTTCTGGGACTACTTCCATATACAATCTATGGATGATGTGATGAACTAAACTTCAAATCTATCTTCAACTCTTCACTTTTTCCTAGCGTTATTCTATGTGCTGCCTTATTTGGTAAACTGGTTCTTGGAATCAAGTCCATCTGATGATTGATCTTTCTTACTGGTGGTAATCCATCAGGCACATTATCAGATACAATATCCTATAACTCATTCAATAATTCTGCAACTTCTATAGGTACATCTTCTACTTCCTCTTTCCCAGCCTTTGGAATTAAAGTAAAAAACATATGCTCATGCCTCATACCATCTGAGAAATTTCCTCTATCAACAAAAGTTATTCCTGCATTACCACATACCTTTTCTTTTGTTTCCTTCAATGGTTTTAGCCTATGTCGCACTCCATCCTTTGTTAGGGAATAGGTATTCGCACGACCATCATGTACAACACATCTGTCAAACTGCCAAGGTCTACCCAACAACATATGGCATGCATCCATAGATATGATATTACATAGTACCTCATCTTGGTACCCATCGATCTTGAACTTCACTAGGCACTATTCACTGATCATGACCTTGTGGTCATCTTGCACCCAGGCAACCCGATATGGATGTGGATGTTTTTGCCTCTTGAGCTTCAACTTTATCACCATCTCTTCTAACACCAAATTATTAGTATTGCCACTATCAATAATCACATCACAACACTTACCCTCACACTTGCACTTGGTGTGAAATAGGCTCCTTCTTTGCTCAGATTTATTTTCACCACTCAACAGGACTCTTCTGTTAATCAACATTTCTCCTTTTTCAGCATCTTCAGAATGTGATGATCTGGCATCCTCATCTATATATGCAACTTTGGCCTAGCCTTCATTCCTCTTATCTGTCCTTCCTTGGCATTGAGGACATTCAAATGCCCTATGACCGTCTTCTCCACAATGAAAACATGTTCCACGGAAGCCTCTTCTTCCAAATCCTTGTCCTCTTCCTCTTTGATCTCTATTATTTTGATCTTGGAAATGATTGAAATTATCTCCTCTCTGATTCTGATTGTTACTAGCCTCATCCTACTTTTTCGGATCTTCATTTTGATCTTCATATGATTGTCCACCAAATCTTCCATGACGACCTCTTCCGCTTTGTCTACTCTCAAACTTCTTGTTCAACTTTTCCTCTTCTTTTAGGGAAAATTGGTATGCCTCTTCACAACTGTTCATTCGAACCAGATTCAACTCCTCCTGAATGCTTGGCCTCAACCCATTAAGGTAACGAGTAACTTTCTCCTTATCAACTTCCGCATGGCCTGTTCTGATGAGGATTTGATAGAACTCCTCTGTATACTCCTGAACAGATCTTCCTGCTTGCTTCAAACTTTGCATTTTCCTTAGTAGGTCAAGCTCATAATCAACAGGGATGAACTGTCGCTTCAATTTATCCACCATCCGCCCCCATCTTGTGACTTTATCCTTTCCTCTTCGATTTCGCTCCAACTGAATCTCTTGCCACCAGATCTTCGCATGACCCTTCAGTCTGGCTTTTGCAAACTTGACCCGATCAAGACCCTCAATATCTTCATACTCAAAATATTCTTCACATTCATTGATTCAATTGATCAACTCTTCTGGGTTAAGATTTCCAGAAAATGTTGGGACCTCAATCTTAGGTCTCTTCCCAATCTTTGAGATAGCTTGGAAAAGTCTTTCTTCCTCCTGGTTCACAACTTCGACTTCTCCTTCTCGATCTTCTTTTCCGGCTTCATCCTTGCTTTTGTCTTTAACATTAAGATTCATTCTTCTGCAAATCTCCTCTTGCAATGCTCGCACTTGTCTTTGTAGTTCCCTAACCTCAGGTGTTACAACACCACCTCTTCCACCATGTTCCCTTTGTGGAGGCATTTTTGCATTTCTTGTTGAAACCCTAACCACGGTTCTGGTGCAAACTGCCTCACAGTCGGTGATCTGTTTACATAGAAACCCTAATCCACGATCCTAGTGCAAACTGTCTCACAATCGGCGATCTATTTACACACTCAAGAACTCTTGCTCTGATACCACTTGATGAAGGATGCTCCCCTTAATACCACAAACACATAATAGAAACAG
This sequence comes from Chamaecyparis obtusa, assembly GCA_027943335.1. Lineage (NCBI taxonomy): Eukaryota > Viridiplantae > Streptophyta > Pinopsida > Cupressales > Cupressaceae > Chamaecyparis > Chamaecyparis obtusa. Next base: position 134,771 of record BSBK01011851.1, read on the forward strand.
AGAAACAACAACAATATGCAAGAACAGAAAATTGGTTTCTTATTATCTCCACAAATGTGGAATTACAAACTTTCAGAATTACAATATGCAAAGCCACATGGGCATTCCCTTACAATATTCTATAGGACAAAGCCTTGAATTATTATCTAGATCTACCACCCAGAAATGTCTAGACAACACTATGAGCCTTCTTTATATAGGCAATTTCCACCGCCCGAGAAGGTTCCAGAAATTTAGCCCTTAAGGCCGACTATACATATAATTATTTTACTTTTCACAATTATTACAATAGGGTCGGCTCAAAAAAATACAAAAATATGATTTTAGGTAACCCAACTTCTAGAGGCCATAACTTTCTAACCGTAGCTCCATTTTTCTATTGTAACCACTTTTCAAAAATGCCATGACGAGATCTACAATGCTTGATATGCGCTAGCGCTAGTCTGCTGGGGGTCGATCGCGATCCGGAGCCTCTAAGGCCTTCAAAATTGACTTGAAAGATTTCGTACCCAAAAACCTCAATAACTTCACCAATACTGATGATGTGGCAATGAAACTCAACTGGTAGGCTGAAATGACTGGGATAAACCTCCAACTGTGAAATCAAAACATTCTAAGATCATATGACCAACTTACTAAAAATAGTAAGTTCCCATAAATAGCAACTCTACACAAGATAGCCCTTATTGAAAAGCAAACATAAATATTTTTGGGTGATGCAAGATTGCTCTTACACCCAGGATGCTCCTGCATCAATTACTATGTTTCCATTTTAACCATATTCACCAACTGCCATCAAACTAGAAGTAGAAGAAGAAGAGTGAGTCATACATGGCACTTGATCCTAACAGGGAGTGCAATTATCATACAGAGAATGATGTAGGTTATCCTGAAATGGTAGCCATCATTCATGTAACAACCCTATGCAGTTACTCAGAAGTATCTTCAGACAAAGGTGCCACCTGTGAAGATTCCATATGATGAGAATCAACTTTCCGTTTCTTTTAGTTTCTTGTCATTATGTAATGTACTTTTTGTTTTTAGTGCAAGTCATTGTCATGTATATCCGAAGCTTGTTGCATCCTTTCTTTGAGGATTCCAAGATAGCCAGTGATATAAATAGCAAGTTTTCCTTTTTTGTAAGGGTGGTGAATGTTATTTGTTAAGAAAGTTTTGATAATAGTACTTTGGTCCTATAATTTTATGTCAAGAATGTACTGATGCAGTAAAATATCAACAAAATATACTGGAACTCCTTTGCATATTCTGACTATCTTCATATATGAATTTTGAATTCTTGTATGTATTAATCTGTAAGGTATTTTGATACATTGTTTACAAGGTAGATAATGGGGTTGAGCTTAAGTTTCTTTTAAGGGAAGGGTAAATCTTATGGGAGATCTCTAGAAATTCATAGTTTGTATAAGAGTTTGATAACAGGATGAGTGAATGGGAGAATGATGTGTAAGGCACTTCATTTGGGTTTTGGGATATTTGTTTTGAAGGGTTTTCTGTTGATGTATGTTCTCTGACTCTAATACCCTAGGATTTGGCACTGGTCTTAGCTTAGTTTGCATTATTCACCATCAACAATTCAAATAATTAGTTCACTTTAAGTTTTGTTGTATAATCTGAATGTATCTTGTCTATGTCAAGGGCATGTATAACTATTTTAATGCTTTAAAGAAGCAGATCTGAAAGGTAAACCCACCTGGGCTTAAAGCTCAATGTGAAGAAAGTTTTTTAACCTTAATATCTTAGTGTTTAAATTTTGTTAGATGTATCTGTTGAGAGTGTTAGAGTTATATATTAGATGTTTATGATTCCTATTTATCATCTACAAGTTTGAGCACTAACAATGCCCAAGGCTCATGGAGCACCAACTAATCAAATTTTTACCCCTTTCTTGAGCCCCAAAAGCCTTCAAAACTTAGTTCAAAGTTTTTTTGTACCACCCCACCAAAATAGAAAATTCAGCATCTTCAAATCTAGACTTGATCTTGCCATGAAACTTTAATGACATGCTAATATACCCAAAATAAACCTTCAGGAAAGAAAATGGAACAATCTGTGCTCAAATGAACAACTTACTAAAAATAGTAAACTTTCCAAAAAATAGTAACCCTATCCAAAGATAGCCCTTATTAAAAACTAAACAATATTTTTAGGTGATGCAAGATTGCTCTTACACCCTGGATGCTCCTGCATCAGATACCCAGGGTAATTTGAGAAGTGGGCCAATTACATCTCAAGTGTGTAGAGAAAAACCAAGGTGCTCAACCTCTTCCTTTGGTAGCCGTGATGGACCTTCAATAGGTCATCCCTTCCATTTGACCAAGTACTCTTCATATTTCTCATTTCTTGTGCTTCTACCCACACGACTATCCATTATATCCTCTGTCTCTTATTTTTTTGAAGTAATTTCACTGTGTGTCTTCTATTGCATCTTTTGTATTGCATTTATGATAATCTGTCAAATTTGAAATATTAAATACGGGTGCAATATTGATCTCTCTAGGTAACTCTACTTCATAAGCATTTCCTGAATCATGTGTCTTAAGGATTTTGCATGAAATTTCTTCATCTTCAACTTGTTGTATATTCCCATTGAAAATCTCTCATTTTTCAAATGAACCATAACTTCATCTCCAATATGAAATTCCTTATGCCTCCTTTTCTGATCTTCCTTAGCCTTTTACTATATATTCATTTTATTAATGTGCTTCCTTACCTCTTCATGCAAATTCTTCAAGTGTTCTGCAAAGTCTTCATCTTTAGCACTACTATTTTCTCCATTGTCCAACTTTCTTAATTTAGAAGCATTTCTAGGACTTCTTCCATATACAATCTAGAATGGTGATTTACTTGTGCTCCTTTTGACAAAATTATTAGATGCAAATTTTTCCTGTGGTAAAATCAAATCCCATCCCTTGGGTTTATCTCCTACTAAGCACCTCAACAAATTTTCCAAACTCCTACTCACCACTTTTGTTTTCCCATCAGTTTGTAGATGGTGCATTGAGATAAACTTTAGATTTTTCTTTAGATTTTTCCACAATGTCCTCCAAAAGGAACCAACAAACTTATTGTATTGATCTGAAACTATGCTCTTTGGTAGACCATGTAGTCTCACCACTTCTCTGAAAAATAATTATGACATATGAATATCATCATTAGTCTTTCTGCAAGGAATGGAATGTGCCATCTTCAAGAACTTGTCTACAACTACAAAAATGAAATCGTGCCCTCTTTGAGTCATTGATAAAACAAGAACAAAATCCATACTAATATCCTCTTGTGGCCTCTCTGGTATAGGTAATGTTTGATATATCCCTGTATTCTTCCTAGTTCCTTTTTCCATCTAACATATTCTACAACTCTGCACAAACTTCTTAACATCTTGTTGTAATTATGGCCAATAATAATACTCACTAACCAGAGAAATAATTATCTCGACCAAAGTGTCCAGTCAATCCTCCACTATGCTTCTCCTTAATTAGGTTCTCCCTCATGGAACTCTTTGGAATGCACAATTGACACCCTTTGAATAGTATTTCATCTTGAATTGTAAAATCCAACCCTCTATTCTTGTCTATAGTAATAGGTTACATGCAAGATCTCCAAGCCTTGCCAAAATTAGGATCATTAGGATAGAAACTCTTGAATTATTTGAACTTAACAACTTCAATCTACATCTCTGTCAACAAATTCTACCTCCTACTAAAGACATTTGTAACCCTATTAGACTTTCCACTCATGTGCTTCAAAATAACCTGCAAAAACTCAACCCATTTTAAATACCTTTGATTCAACTTTCCTTAGCTATTCAAATATTTTAAAGCTTGGTGATCAGTAAAAAAACATATTCTTTAGACAAAAGAAAATGTCCCCACTTCCTCAATGCCTAAACTATAGCATATAACTCTTAATCATAAACACTTTTTCTCTTTTTCTTTTGGCATCACTCAACTTCTCACCAAAATAAGAAACATGTTTACCTTCCTGACTCAAAATAGCTCCAATAGCATTGCCACTAGCATCACAGTCTACTTGAAATACCTTATTAAAATTTGGAAGTGCCAAAATAGGCTTATCTGTAGATTTTATTTTCAACAAATTAAAAAAATATGTTTCTCTTGCAATCCACTTAAACTCTATTTTATCACCTCTCATAGTTTCAGTCAAGGGTCCACAAAAACTACTAAAATTTTTGATAAACTTATTGTAAAAGATATCCAAACCATGAAAAGATCTTACCTCAGCAACACTCCTTGGAGTAGGTCATTCAAGGATAGCCTTCACTTTCTCTGAGTCTATTTTGAGACCATCTGCTGAGACAAAAAAATCCTAGGTACACTAACTCCTTCACAAAACTACACTTCTTCAAGTTAATCAACAACTTTTCTTCCCTTAACTTCTCAAAGACCCTACAAATATGCATTATATGCTCCTCTAATGTCTTAATGAAGATAAAAAAAACCATCCAAGTAAAAAAAAAACTTACTTAGAGATTCTTTCAATACCTCATTCATGAGCAGCATGAATGTGCTCAATGCATTGGTTAGCCCAAAAGGTGTGACTAACCACTCATACAATCCATCCTTTATCTTGAAGGTTGTCTTCCATTCATCTCCTTCTCTATTCCCAATTTGGTGATACCCACTCTTTAGATCTATCTTTGTGAAGTACTAAGCTCCACTCAAGAAAATCCATAATATCATCCATCCTCGGTAAGGTAAATCTATACTTGATAGTAATGTTATTGATAACCCGATAATCTATACACGTCCTCCATTCTCCATTTTTATTTGGTGCTAGTATTGCTAGTACAATACATGGGCTCAAATTCTCTCAAATCAACCCCTTCTACAACAAAGCTTGCACTTGTCTATTCAATTCTTCACTCTCTTATGGAGTCATCCTATGGGTTTCTTATTTGGAAAATTGAGTCTGAGAATAGTGTCCATTTGATGACTAATCTTTCTTATTGGTGGAAATCTATCAGGTACATTATCAAATACAATATCCTGAAAATCATCCAACAAATATGCAACTTCCATAGGTACATCTTCTACTTCCTCTTTATCAATTCTTGGAATTAAATCAAAACACATATGTTCATTCTTCATGCCTTCTAGAAACTTCCTTCCATCAACTAAACATATTCTTGCATTACTACATTCCTTTTCCTCGATTTCCTTCAATGGCTTCAGCTTGTGTCAGATTCCATCATGTGTCAAAGAATAGGTATTTGCATACCTAATATATACTACACGATGATCAAATTGTCATGATCTCCCTAACAATAGATGAAAAACATCCATAGGCATAATATCACTTAATACTTCATCATGATAGTTTCCAATCTTGAACTTTACCAGATGTTGTTCATTGACCAAGGCCTTGTGATCCTTCTACAACCAAGCAATCCGGTAGGGATTCAAATGATTTCTTCTCTCTAACTTCAATTTGTCAACCATATCCTCTAAAAAAAGATTATCAATACTACCACTATCAACTGTATGCCATTGCATACTTTACCATTACACTTATAGCTTGTGCAAAACATATTCTTCCTTTTCTCAAGTTCCTTCTCATCATTTAGCAAGGCTCTTCTGGTGACAAGAACCTCTCCTCTTTCAACATCTTCAAAATGTGACAACTTGGAATCTTCATCTACATGTGCAACTTGTGCATTGTAATATGGTCTTCTATTTGTCCCCCCTTGATGTTGGGGACACTCATAAGCTCTATGCCCTTCTTCTCCACAATGGAAGCATGTCCCATGAAAACCTCCTCTTTCCCTCTTCCTCTCTAATATCTGTTAGTTTGATCGCAAGGTTGATAGAAATTATTTCTCCTCTAATTTTGACTGCTACTAGAGTCAACATTCTTTTTATGATCTTCATTTTGGCCTCCATAAGACCATCCACCAAGCTTTCCACCATGACCTCTTCCAGTATGTCTACTCTCAAACTTCTTGTTTAGTTTTTCGTCTACCTTCAAATAAAATTGATATGCATATTCAATGGTATACACTCTTATCATTATCAACTCTACTTTAATTATTGACCTCAACCCATTTATGTAATGGACTACCTTCTCCTTGTTAGCTTCAAAATGACTTGTTCGGGATAAGAACCTAATAGAACTCCTCTGTATACTCTTGGATAGATTTTCCTTCTTGCTTCAACCCTTGCATTTTATTAGGTAAATCAAGCTCAATAATCAAAAAGAATGAATTCTCTTTAGTTTATCCACCATCTGATCCCACCTTATTATATTTTCCCTCTTCTATTTCTCTCCAGTTGAACCTCTTTCCACCAAATTTTAGCATGACCTTTCAACTTGGCCTTTGAAAATTGGACCCTCTCAGGATCTTCTATTTCCTCAAGCTCAAAGTAATCCTCCATATCATTGATCCAATCAATCAAATCTTCTAGATTAAGATTTCTAGAAAATGTGGAAACTTCAATCTTTGGTCTCTTTCCAGTCTTGGAAATGGCTCTCAAAACCCTACCTTCATCAGGATCCCTAGTCATTTCTTGCTCTTCTTCAAATTGTCCTTTACATTCATCCTCACTTGCATCTCTTTCCCTAATATTGGCTCCTCTACAAAGCTCCTCCTGCAATGCTTGCACTTGCCTCTGCAGGTCTCTAAAGCCTCTTTTGTCACACTTGCAATTCTTCCACCACAATTCCTACATGGAGACATTTTCTATATTTATCTCTTAGACCCAAAACCACGGTCCTGGTGCAAATTGCCTCACATTCGGCAATCAGACTACACACTCAAGAACTTCTTCTCTAATACCACTTGATGAAGGGTACTCCCCTTATTCAACCAAACATACACAAAATAAAAAAGAAATAAACTGAAAATTACAAGAACATAACAATGGCTTTAATAGAAACACTTGCTTTCTATTATCTTCAATGAAATGACATTACAATAATAAAAAAAGTAACATGCTACAACCACATGGGCATTTTCATTACAATGATTTGCAAGATAAAGCTACAATCTACACTTCTAGAACTAAACCCTAAAACCTCCCTTTTTCCCTATATAAGTAGCACAACAAACTGCCTCAAAATATCTTGGAAAGTGAAATATTTCCATTTTGGCGCCTAGTGGCTCAATTTCCCATCTTAAGTGATTTTTCTCTCTTCCTTATGTATTGAAACCAAAGTCCCAAAGGCACAAATTTTGAAAATCATAACTTGTGAACCATTGAGTCGATTGGCTATTATGGCCCCATTTTAGAAATGCCACGAAGCACTTTATGCTCAATATTTGCAAAGCACTAGCCAATCAAAGTTTGACCCATTTTCGGAGCCCCAAAGCCTTCAAAACTGAGTTCAAAGTTTTTTGTACCCCCACCCCCGCCAAAACAAAAAATTCAATATCTTCAAATCCAAACTTGATCTTGCCATGAAACTTTACTAGCAAGCTAATATATAAAAATTGAACCTCCAGGGAAGAAAATGGAACAATCCATGCTTAAATGAACAACTTACTAAAAACAGTAAACTTGCCAAAACTAGTAACCCTATCCAAAGATAGCCCTTATTGAAAACTAGACAACATTTTTGGGTGATGCAAGATTTCTCTTACACCTTGGATGCTCCTACATCATATTTTCTATGATTTTCTAAACTAACTATAGAAGCAAAAAGGGCTCCTTTATTTTTAATAATTTTTATTTGTGAGAGGGATGTCTTTATTTTCTAACATCATATTGGAAGACAACCACCACTTATGAAAAAAATTACAATATCTAGAAAAAATGCATGTTCATGAGATTCGAACATAAATGCCTCATAATTATGTTGACCAGGTTATTAGTAACAAATGAAATTCTTCTAAAGGTTCAAATAGGAAAAACTGATGGGATATAGAAGCACCTAAGAGATTGGCACAAGATGTCAGCTAGAGGTAGGGCCTTCTTCCTAAAAAATATGTGCTTCTTAATAATGATGGATGAGATGTCTTTGCAAAAGCATTTAATGAATAAAAAATAAATTCATGATCAATTGGAATCCATAGTTCACAAGATTGAAGAAGCCATGGTCATCATGATATCTATTATTTTCAACCTAAAGTTCTAAGATTTGTGCAACAAGCTCTAACAATAGGAAAAATGGAATAATCAAATTGGTAGCAACAATGATACACTGAGTGTAGAATAGGCCTTTGTGTTGGAGCCAAGGAAAAGGGAAAAAGCAAGTGGCCTCAAAAGAAAGGTCAAGGAAATATTGAAGATACTTTGAATAATCTGAAAATATCACATGTTGCTATAGTGGTAAACTTGGTCATATGGAGAAGCACTACAAGAACAAGTTGGATGAAGAGAAATCCAACCTAGGAGCGCCTCCACTTAAGGTTCATGTTGCAAAACATTCTGAATATAACTACTCAACCTTCTATGCTTTCATGGCTAAACAACCGATAGATCAATAGAATTATTTTGTTTGGTACATAGACTCTAGAGCATCTCCACCTTTCACCCACAAGAAAGATTGGTTCACACAATGCACTACTCAAATTCATTTATCTTTGATGGTGGTGAGGAGTACACAATTATTGGCAGAGGAAATGTGCATATATCTTTTGGAGGAAAAAACCTCAATTTTCTCAATGTGAACTATGTTCCAAGAATTAAGTTCAATTTTCTCTTTATGAGTCAAATTATGCACCATTGTCCAAGTTTGAATGTCATATTTAACAAACAAAAATTATATATTGTTGAAAATGAATCCAAGAAACTCATTGCTTAAAGATGATGAATTGTATCTGGCTATTGATACTATGGCATAAGTGTTATGGGAGTAGTTGAGAGAATGAACCATACTATTATAGAGATGACCAGGTGTATGTTGGAGAACATAACTATTCCTTTTTCTTTTTTTTTCTTTGGGGGGTGGGGGGGTGGGGGGGCGAGGAAATTTACACTACAACTTATATTCTCAACAAGTCTTAGACACAAACAATAAAGAAGAATAAATAGAGGAAGCTTGGTCCAAGGGGAAATTTGATGCAAGAGCATCCTAGGATTCTTGGCAATCCTGTATCACCCAAAAATATGTTTGTTTGGAAAAGCAGATTGGTAGTTTTGATCTTAGTTGGTGGATTATTTTCTCGGTCTTGGAGTATGGTTGCTTGGTTACAGTGTTTACCGGGGTGCTCGCTCTCTGAAGAACACTCAGTAATTGAAGGCATCGATTCTCTTGGAGCTCGACAATAACTGCATTGCTCAGTGATGCTTGGCGTGATCGATTCACTGGTGCTCAGTTATTGCTCTTCTGCTCGGTAAATGGTCTTACCGATTGGTGTTCTTGAAGATTTTCTTGGCCGACTTGGTGCATTTATTTTTGGTATCTTTTGTTGGATTCTCCTATGTGGATTTGGAGGCTGACATGTTGAATTTAATATTTGTTAGGCTATTTGGGAGCTGACTTGTATTGCATTTAATATTTGTTTGTAAGAGTTAATTGTTTCATCCAGCTGACTTGTGGCTGATGATTAGTATTTAAAAAGGTGTTGGGGTAGTTGTTTAGAACAGAAGTTTGGGGACAAATAGAAGTGAAGTTGTGGAAAAGATCCTGCGAGATCTTGCAGATCAGATTGATTTCTAATAGCTTGTGATAACAGAGCTAGTGGTAGAGGCTTGGAGACAAGGAGATTGCTTGGTGGCTTGTGAGCACAAATTCAAATCTGCCTTAGGGTTTCCATTAGTTGTTGATTGTTTCAGGACTGGACTAGCTAGAATCAGATCAGACCTTATTGATCTCTTAGAATTTATTGCTTGTTTGTATTTGGTCATAACCGGGAAGGCCTTACAGCCCAGCACATTACATGTAATCAGTGAATTTATGAATAAAGATTTCAGTTCTCTTTCAGATCTAGTGTTATTGTTGTGTAATTCCATTATGTTGTGGTTTGGCTACAAGTTTGGATAGTTCTTAATTGGATCCTCCATCCCTGACTGCATTAAGTGGTATCAGAGTGAATTGATCTTGAATGTGTGGATAGATCACCGAAGGAGAGGTAGTTTGCACCAAGACCTTGGATTAAAGATGCCTTCGAGGAGAGCTCGTGAGACCTTAGAGGAAGAACCTTCTGGAGAATTCAGTCTTGATGATTTTAGAGCTTTGCAGAAACAAGTGCAAGATCTACAAGAGAAATTGAGAAAGAAGACTACATTGAAAGAAGATAGTGATGATGAATCTGAGGAAGAAGATCATTTTGAGGAAGTTGTAGAAGAAGCCAGGGATCCAGAAGAAAATAGAATCCTGAAGGCTATGTCTAAAATTGGGAAAAGACCTAAGATTGAAGTTTCTACATTTTCTAGAAGCCTTAGGCCAGAAGAGTTGATTGATTGGATCAATGAGATAGATGAGTACTTTGAGTATGAAGAAATAGAAGATCCTGATAGAGTTAGATTTGCAAAGACTAAATGCAAATATTTGGTGGAGAGAAGTTCAGTTGGAAAGAAGTAGGAGAGGAAAGGAAAATATCACTAAATGGAACCAAATGGTTGACAAGTTGAAGAAGTAATTCATTCTGGTGGATTATGAGTTAGACATGTTTAAGAAGATGCAATCCTTGAAGTAGACCAACAAGTCAGTGCAGGAGTATACTAAGGAGTTTTACAGAATCCCGATTAGGACTGGTCATTCTGAAGTTGATAAAGAGAAGGTTGCTAGGTATGTTTATGGTTTGAGACCTAGTATTCAAGAAGAGTTACTTATTGTTTGGATGACAACAATAGGAGATGCTTATCAGATGGCATTAAAGATTGAAGAGAAGTTGAACAAGAAGTTTGAAGGAAGACAAAACAATAGGAATAAAGGTGGTAAGACTGGTGAAATAGTTGCTGAAAGTAATGTGGTAGAGAATCTTAAGAAGACTAATGTAGGATCTAGCAGTTGTCAAGTCATTAAGAATTTCAATACTGGACAGAGAGGGAGGTGGAAAAATGAGTTCACTGGTACTTGTTATCAATGTGGTGAAGAGGGTCATAGAAATTTTCAATGTCCTAAGAGAAGAGTTGCACTAACTGCTAAAGAAGACATTGTGAATGTTGTAGAAAAAGGTGAGCTTCTTATCACTAGGAGGTTAGCTGCATGTGTCTAGGAACTAGTACAAAGAAGAAATTTGTTCAGAACCAGATGTAAGTGCAAGAATAAGGTATGTAATGTTATAGTTGATGGTGGTAGTTCTGAGAACGTTTTTTTAGAAGAGATGGTTAGTAAGTTGAATTTGGAAAGAAAGAAACATCCTAATCCTTATCACATTAATTGGATACAAGATGTGTCTAAGGCTAGGATTGAAGAACAATTCTTGGTTAATTTTCAGATTGGATCTTATCATGATGAAATATTGTGTGATGTATTGCCTATGGATGCTTTTCATCTGTTGCTCGGGAGGCCTTGGCAATTTGATAGTAATGTTTTATTTGATGGTCGTGCAAACACCTATGTTGATGAACAAAAATATCTACATGAGGAAGATGTATATGACAGATGAGGATAAGGAATACATTGGGTAACTTGCTGATGAGTCTATGACCCGATGTTATTGACTTGATTATGTTTCATTCATCTATGATGAGGAAAAGAGTTGAAAGACACAAGGCAGTGTGGTCAGTTGATGAAGCATCATAGTATACACCGAGCAGTGTAGTGTATACCAAGCATAGTATAAACCAAGCTTGTGTTCACTGACACATTTCTTTGTTAACCGAGCAGGAGAAAGGGAACTAAATGATCAGTTTAGCTGATAAGGATTGATGAGCTGTAAAGTACATCAAAATCAGAGATGGAGATAATGTTTGTTATGAAGATCAACGACTAGCATAATTCAAGGAAGATCTAAAGGATGGAATTAAAATGTGTTACTGACACATCAGCCGAGGGAGGTTTAAGTGGAAAAATGGACGAAGGAGAATAAGCAACAAAATCTTATGGAGGAGAAGAAAACGGTTTACTTGTCTATTTAAGAGACTAGGGTTTCGTTATGAAACTTATGCCAGAAGAAGGAGACTACAGAATTATCACATGAACAAGCTTCATGTATGTCTGATCAAATTGGTTAAGGAGAACTGAACTACAAAGTTTACCGAGCGTCAAAAATCTATTGCTGAACGACAATAAGTCATTGATTATTGTTGATAAAGAATTGATATATTGATCAGAGGATTTGAATGAGCTTAACATAGATCTGAACATCTGCAATTGAAGTTGTATTGTAATCAGATCACCTGCTGTTACATTTTAACCATTGTAAACAGAGAAATCTCTTAACAGAGTGGAATTGAAAGTCTTATATGTATCATTAATAGAATGAACATTGTTATCCTGTCAACCCCATAGTGAATGTTGGTTGGATGATAATGGCTGGTCTAAAATCCCCTAACAAGGTCACACCTCACAGTGTGTGTGTAACCTTTAACAGGGTTGGGTCTTCACCAACCTCACTTCAAAAGAGTGAACAATTTTTGGGTTGCTGGTCCCAGGTGGTCTTTCCCTTCACAGGGTTTCCATGTTAAATATTTTGTGTTATGTGTTCATTGTGGTGATTGTTTGTTATCATACTTTACATATTACATGTTAGATTTGATCGGTAATCATTACTTGTTATTGACTGGTAATCGGTAAAAGCACAGATAGTATAGTATTTTATGTTACCGAGCTACATAAGTTTAATTAAATTGTTTTGGATTATACATTTTGATTTGGGACTGTGGATAACTGATTCACCCCCCTCTCAGTTATTCTAACAATTGGTATCAGAGCAATGGTTGCTTGGAATAGAGTTTTAAGGACTTCAACACAAAGGTCTCAAAATGTTTAAGAGGGAAGTGCCAAAGCTAAACAAAGACAGCTTCACAATATGGAAAAGTCGAATGAAGCTGCATATATATCCGAAATTGGGAATTCTGCCGTAGATCTGAGGGAGAATGGATACCTTGCACTGCCCACTGGTCCCTTGATCCTTGATCAACTAAGAGACAGGCATGAACATAATGTTACTATGATGGAGATTGTTGCTGCTTGTTCAGATGCTTAATTTGAAGACATCAAGGACTGTACTACTGCTAAGCAGATGTGGGATAAACTTGCTCAAGTTTATAGTGGCGATGTGAATGTCAAGAGAGAAAGAGTCGAAAGTTTAAGAGGAAGATTTGACGACATGAAGATGAAAGAAGGTGAAAACATTGTGCAGTACACAAACAGAATAAAAGAGGTAGTTCACACTATTAGAGCATCAGATGGGGTTATTGATGAAGACACTGTGGTAAGAAAAATTCTAAGGACCCTATTGCCTATCTATGCCATCAGAATATCTGCAATTCATGAAAATAGGTTAGCACCTAATAGCACACTCACTCTTGATAATCTGATTGGAAATCTTACAACATTTGAACTGAACAATTATGATAATAGTGTTGTACCGTTTGTTGAATCCGCTTGTATGTCTTCTCTGAAGATTGGTAAGTCTAGTAGCAGAAATAAGAATGATAATAGTGATAACAATATTGATGATGAGCTTGATGAACTTGAAGCTCTTATGGCTAGGAGGTTTCCTAAAGGAAAAGGAAGGTATAGAGGTAAATTACCTTTAGCATGATTTAATTGTAAAGAAGTTGGCCACATTGCTGCTAGATGTCCACACAAGAAAGATGATGAAAGAACCAAAGACCGATCTGAAGGAAGCTATGGGAGAAGAAACAACAGAAGCTACCGACACTACAACAGAGACAACCGAGACAATAATGATAAAGGAAAGAAGGTATGGTACATTGCTGAGGAAGAAGATATCATCGATACCGACACTGATGATGATGTGGAGGTAGTATTTATGGCAATGAAGGATGATTCCAAAGAAGATGAAAGATATGTAGAGACAACACTTATCTCTAAGGTTAATAAAAATGATACATGGATTATAGATAGTGGTTGTACACATCACATGACTGGTGATGAAGAAAAATTTGATTATCTTGAAGAATACAATGGAGGATCTGTAAGAATGGGTAATGATGCACCCTGTATGGTAAGAGGTAAAGGATCCTTAATGATAAATGATAGATTAAAATGTGAAAATGCTTATTGGGTAAAAAGATTAAACTATAATTTTCTAAGTGTGGCACAGTTGAACAATTCAGGCCACCGAGTTGCTTTTGAGAGCAAAAAGGTGAAAATATTTGATGATGGAGGAAGACTTGTTGGAACTGGTACACAATCCAAAGGTAATCTATTTTATCTTGATAATGATCAGTCTTCTTGTTTAATGATGAAAGATGAAGATGCATGGTTGTGGCATAAAAGGTTATGTCATGTGAATTTTGATAACATGATTAAGATCAGTAAAAATAAAAGAGTTAGAGGTCTGCCTAACTTGTCAAAGCCTGATCATGTTATGTGTCATGAATGTCAGAAAGGTAAAATGACTAAATCTAGTTTCAAAAGCAAAGATTATTCAACAAAGAAAATACTTGAGTTAGTGCATACTGACCTATGTGGTCCTATGAGAACTCAGAGTTACTATGGAGATAGATACTTTATTCTTTTTTTTTATGATTATACTAGGTTGATGATTGTCATGTTCTTGAAAGAAAAATCTGAGGCATTCAAGATGTTCAAGTGGTATAAAGAAAAAGTAGACAAAGAGACTGGTAAAGAATTGAAATGCTTAAGATCTGATAGAGGAGGTGAATTTATCTCTAATGAATTTACTAATTTTTGTAATGAGCATGGTATTAAAAGACAAGTCTCTGCATCAAGGACACCACAATAGAATGACATTGCTGAAAGGAGGAATAGGTCAATTGTTGACCGCGCAAGGACATTAATGATAGAAAAGAATGTTGCTCAGACATACTGGAGGGAAGTTGTTAGTACTGTTGTTTATGCACTAAACTGAGTATAACTGAAGAAGCACACTAACAAGACACCCTATGAGTTATGGTTTGGACTCAACCCACTGTAAGTTATTTCAAAATTTTTGGAAGAAAATGTTTTATTCTGAAAGATGAAATAAATGGAAAGTTTGACTCAAAAGGTGATGAAGGGATATTTCTAGGATATTCCAGTAAAAGTAAAGCATACAAGTGTCTGGACAGAGTAACTAATAAAATGATTAAAAGTACTAATGTTCGAGTTGATGAGTTTGATGATAAGAATACAGAGGAAAGTAGAAAGGAACCGGAAGACTACGGTAGATCCACTTACATTGAACAAATTGAGTATCTGTCGAAGCCACAGACTATGACAACCAGTCAGCAGGAAAATAATACCGAGGAACAAGAAAGAGAAACCGACGAGTAGGAAGGACCTACCGAGCAAGCAAATGAACCTGCACAGGATGAACAAGAAAGAAGAGATCGGATACTGGCAAGATTTGTCAGAAGACATCATCCTGAGACACAAATCATTGGAGACATACAAGCTGGCATGCAAACAATGAGTAAAACAAGACAAGGTACATGTCTAGTTTGTGACTATGAACCGAAGAATGTAAAAGTTGCATTAGAAAATGAAGAATGGGTTAATGCAATGAAAGAGGAAATAGAACAAATAGAAAAGAAAAAATCCTGGAGCTTAGTACCTAGACCTAAGGACAAGAATGTTATCGGTACTAAGTGGATATTCAGAAACAAGCAAAATGAGAATGGAGAGGTAACAAGGAACAAAGCTAGATTGGTATGCAAGGGTTATGCATAGGAGGAAGGAATAGGCTATGGTGAGACATTTGCACCTGTTGCTAGATTAGAAGGAGTCATAATGTTACTTGCATATGCTACACACAAAAAGTTCAAATTTTACCAAATGGATGTCAAGTCAACATTTTTGAATGGGATACTTGAAGAAGAAGTCTACATAGAACAAACTGAAGGGTTCATGGATCCAGAAAACAAAGATATCATATGTAGATTACATAAAGCTTTATATGGTTTGAAGCAAGCACTAAGAGCCTGGTATGAGAGGCTGCATACTTATCTGTTAAGTATTGGATTTGTTAGAACAAGTGAGAGAAACAATTTTTATATGAAAGGAGATACTGATGATACTATTCTTATTGTTGAAATATTTGTGGATGACATAATATTTGGAGGACAAGATCAAATATGTAAGTCATTTGCTGATGAAATGAGAAGTGAATTTGAAATGTCTATGTTTGGAGAGATTAAGTTCTTTCTAGGACTACAAGTGATTCAACAGAATGATGGTATATTCATCACACAATCTAAATATATCAAGGAAGTATTGAAGACATTTGGCATTGAAGATGCTAAACCTATGGGAACACCAATGACTACTGGATGTAAACTGACTAAGGAAGATGAAACTACAGAGGTGAACCAGACACTGTAACGATCTATGATTGGTAAGTTAATGTATGTAGTGCATAGTAGACCAGACATAGCACATGTTGTGGGAATTGTTGCAATATTTTCTGCAAACCCTAGAGAGTCACACATGGTTGCTACAAAGAGAATCTTAAAATACCTGAAGAAAACAAAATATTATGGATTATGGTATCCTAAGGAAGGAAAATTTGAACTCAAAGTCTACACCGACGCTGATTGGGCTGGAAATGTGGATGACAAAAAAAGTACCACCGGAGGAGCATTTTTCTTTGGTGAAAGACTTGTTACATGGACAAGTAAGAAGCAAGCTTGCATTTCTTAGTCTATAGCTGAAGCAGAGTATGTTGCTGCTGCTACAAATTGTTCAAATATTGCATATATCAAGCAAGTATTGGAAGGTATGAATGAGATAATCACAGAGCCAGTGATTATATATTGTGATAACACAAGTGCAATAAACATTTCAAAGAATCTGGTGATGCACTCTAAAACAAAGAATATATCTATTAAGTATCAGTACTTAAGAGAACAAGTATAGGAGAAGCAAGTTAAGCTAGAATTTGTTACATCTAAAGAACAACTTGTAGCCATATTTACAAAGCCTCTACCAAAGGATACATTTGAATACTTAAGGACTAGACTTGGGGTCCGTCCCCTGTTTACCAGTCACTAATGTGATCTGGATGTTGCATCAACCTAATCTTATCAGAAGATCATTCATGTTGATGTAGCATAGTTCACACTTTGGATCATGTTTGAGGTTGTGAAAAGTTTGGAGAACTGGAACAGATTGGCATATCAGTATACAGAGATACAGAGAATACACTGAACAACAAAGAGTTACATGGCTACTATAGAGATGTATGTTTATTTGTTTCTTTGGCATTATTGTCAAAGGGAGAGATAAACAATATGAAACAATATGCACCAATGAGAATACTGAAACATCTATCTAAGGGAGAGACAAACTGAAAGAAAGGAAGAGCACTGAAGATCAATTACTGAGAACAGAAGAAGGAATCCGAGAGCTGAAGAGATCATATTTGCAGAATGTCAAAGCTGCATTGGTAATGTTGTTGAGTAACGTAGTGATTAAACATATTAAGCTAGGGAGATTTTGTACAACATTTGTTCACAGAGTTATAGAATACATGTTTAGTATGTGTATGGTATATTTCATATTACTTGAGTTGCCATCAATGCCAAAGGGAGAGATTGATGAACTGCAACTGATTTAGAACCTAATGGAAGATTTGTGATTAGAGATCACCGAGTTGCTGATTAGATATGACATATGATTAAATTAGTAATATGTTGTCATTGATGTCAACTAGTTTGACAACACTTATCTTGTAAGTTACAATACCTAAACATCTATAGAAAATGAGTAAAAGAGATGAAGAACAAAAATATCTACATGAGGAAGATTTATATGACAGATGAGGATAAAGAATACATTGGGTAACTTGTTGATGAGTCTATGACCCTATGTTATTCACTTGATTATGTTTCATTCATCTATGATGAGGAAAATAGCTAAAAGACACAAGGCAGTGTGGTTGGTTGATGAAGCATCGCAGTATACACCGAGCAGTGTAGTGTATACCAAACACAGTATAAACCAAGCTTGTGTTCACTGACACATTTCTTTGTTAACCGAGCAAGAGAAAATGAACTAAATGATTAGTTTAGCCAATAAGGATTGATGAGCTGTAAAGTACATCGAAATCAGAGATGGAGATAATGTTTGTTATGAAGATCAATGGCTAGCATAATTCAAGGAAGATCTAAAGGATGGAATTAAAACATGTTACTGACACATCAGCTGGGAAGGTTTAAGCGGAAAAATGGACGAAGGAGAATAAGCGGAAAAATCTTATGGAGGTGAAGAAAACGGTTTACTTGTCTATTTAAGATACTGGGGTTTCGTTATGAAACTTATGCTGGAAGAAGGAGACTGCAGAATTATCACATGAACAAGCTTCATGTATGCCTAATCAAATTGGTTAAGGAGAACTGAACTGCAAAGTTTACTAAGCATTAGGAAGCTATTACCGGGTGACAATAAGTCATTGATTATTATTGATACAGAATTGATATATTGATCAGAGGATTTGAATGAGCTTAACATAGATCTGAATATCTGTAATTGAAGTTGTATTGTAACCAGATCACCTGCTGTTACATTTTAACCATTGTAAATAGAGAAATCTCTTAACAGAGTGGAATTGAAAGTCTTATATGTATCATTCATAGAATGAACATTGTTATCTTGTCAGCCCCATAGTGAATGCTGGTTGGACGATAACGATTGGTCTAAAATCCTCTAACAAGGTCACACCTCACAGTGTGTTTGTAACCTTTAACAGGGTTGGGTCTTCACCGACCTCACTTCAGAAGAGTGAATAATTTTTGGGTTGCCAGTCCCAGGTGATTTTTCCCTTCACAAGGTTTCCACATTAAATCTTTTATGTTGTGTTCATTGTGGTGATTGTTTGTTATCATACTTTACATATTACATGTTAGATTTGATCGGTAATCATTACTTGTTATTGACTGGTAATCAGTAAAAGCATAGACAGTATAGTATTTTATGTTACCGAGCTGTAGAAGTTTAAGTAAATTGTTTTGGATTATACATTTTGATTTGGGACTGTGGATAACTGATTCACCCCCCTCTCAGTTATTCTAACATATGTGGTTAGGCATGAAGGATCTAGGCATAAGTTGTTACCTTTATAGGAGGTAGGGACTAAGGAATGTGGAGTTGTCAGGTGTTGTCCGTGTGACCGTGACAAACCTCAAGAGCACATGGTTGATGAACCTATTCCTACAAAGTCTAGTTTGAAAGAGGAGATATCTGAAGAGTTTGTTGAGATTAAGAGACAGATGGTCTTTCTTAGAGAAATAGTACAACAGGTAATGACATTGATGAGACAGAGAGATGCAGATGATACCGAGTTGATTGAGGTGTTTGGAAAGGATGAGATTTACTGAGGTACTGATGTGATCGGCAATGGAAGGGATGGTCAGAGTCGGTTGTTATCAGTTGCAGATAGGAAAGATAAGAAAAGTGGGAAGTAGGAAAACTTGCTGCAAGGGACAATGGATGAAGTGAAGACAACTTGGAATAATGGACAAGAGGAGATATCTATTTTGATTCCCTTAAGACGTTCCTAATTTCCTTATGAGAAAATCTTCGTTACCTGGGGTGTCTGATGTAGGAGCATCCTAAGATTCTTGGCAATCCTGTATCACCCAAAAATATGTTTGTTTTGGAAAGGCAGATTGGTAGTTTTGATCTTAGTTGGTGGAGTATTTGCTCGGTCTTGGAGTATGGTTGCTCGGTTACAGTGTTTATCGGGGTTCTCGGTCTCTGAAGAACACTCGGTAACTAAAGGCGTCGGTTCTCCTGGCGCTTGGTGATAACTGTCTTGCTCGGTGATGCTTGGTGTGGTCAGTTCACTGGTGCTCGATTATTCTTTTGCTACTTGGTAAACGGTCTTATCGACTGGTGTTCTTGAAGATTTTCTTGGCCGACTTGGTGCATTTATTGTTGGTATCTTTTGTTGGATTCTCCTATGTAGATCTGGAGGCTGACATGTTGAATTTAATATTTGTCAGGCTATTTGGGAGCTGACTTGTATTGCATTTAATATTTGTTTGTAAGAGTTAATTGTTTCATCCAACTAACTTGTGGCTGATGATTAGTATTTAAAAGGGTGTTAGGGTAGTTGTTTAAAATAGAAGTCTGGGGACAGATAGAAGTGAAGTTGTGGAAAAGATCCTACGAGATCTTGCAGATCAGATTGATTTCTGATAGCTTGTGATAACAGAGGTGGTGGTTGAGATTTGGAGACAAGGAGATTGCTTGGTGGCTTGTGAGCACAAATTCAAATCTGCCTTAGGGTTTCCATTAGTTGCTGATTGTTTCAGGACTGGACTAGCTGGAATCAGACCGGATCTTGTTGATCTCTCAGAATTTACTACTTGTTTGTATTTGGCCATAATCGGGAAGGCCTTACAACTTGACACATTGCATGTAATCAATGAATTTATGAATAAAGATTTCAATTCTCTTTCAGATCTAGTGTTATTGTTGTGTAATTTTGTTGTGTTGTGGTTAAGGTGCAAGTTTGGACAATCCTTAATTGGATCCTCCATCCTTGACTACATTAAATTTGAAGGTGTGTCACTCCTAAAGTTTTGAGTTCTAATACTTACGTCTAGATAACAAATGTAAAGAGAACCAAGTTGGACTCAAAATAATCAAAAGTTGATACTCATAACATTCAATGACAATCATAAAGCCTACATTTAGGAAATTTATGAGCCACGAGTATTAGTGGAGGCCAAAGGTAAAACCTAGATTGGAAAAGGCCATGAAAATTTAACATTAAAGTCTAATGCAAAATAAGATGGTTCCTTTTAGATCTTCCACTAGGGAAGAAGCCCATTGGTTGCAAATGGGTGTATAAAGTAAGCACAAAGTTGATGATAGAATTTGCGGGTACAAAACTTAGTTATTGGAAAAAGGGATCTCAAAAAGATAAGGCATTAACTATGAGGATGCTCATGCACTGAAGATGAGCACCATCTATCTAGTTCTAGATATGGCAACATAGGTTTGGTTGGAAATTTCATTAAAAGGGCGTAAAGAGTGTCTTTCTCAATGGTGACTTGAAGGAAGAAGTGCACATGACTCAGCCTAAGGGGTTTTGTGTTGTAAGAAAGAAGTAATAGGTATACAAACCAATCAAAAAAAGTTATGGCCTTAAGCAGGCATGCAAGGCATGGTATATTAAGATTGACAAGTATTTGGTTCCACAAGGATTCTATATAGGTCCTTTGGATACAAATTTGTTCATCAAAGTCATATGTAATGAGATCATTGTGCTAGTCATTTACGTATATGATATCATCATTAAAGGCAGTGAGACAAATTTGATTGAGAATATTCAAATGTAATTTGAGTAAGGCTTTTGACGTGACAATCTTAGGCATTCTACATTTTTTCCTAGGTGTAGAAGTTTGACAAATAAGTGGTCATATTTTTATTTCTCAATCTAAATATGCCAGGAGTTTACTCAAAAAAATCAAGAGGATAAATTATGAAATATTTTTTATAGCTATGGAGAATAGGATGAAAATTTCAGCTAAAATAGACTCAAAGGTAATAACCCAGTTAGCATTCAAGCATTTAGCAGACAACATTATCTGTCTTACAACTACTAGATTTGATTTGAGCAATGTCATGAGTTACATTTTCAGATTCATGATAGCACCAAAGGTAGAACATTGGGTTGCAATAGAGGGATTCTAAAATTTGTGAAAGGAACACTTGATTTTCACATTCTATATAGAGGAAGCAAGGATCCTAGTCTAGTTAGATTCATAGATTCGAATTGGGAAAAATAATTTTATGACAAAAATATCCACTTCTGGATATTGTTCAATCTTGGTATGGATGTAATGGACCATTAATAAGCAATGCGTAATAGCTCTTTCCTCGACAAGAAAAATATCAAGGAACAATCAAAGCATCATGTGAGGTAGTATGGCTTCAAAGGATTCTTTCATACATAAAAATGTCTCAAGCAAGGACTTCACCCTTGTTTTGTGGCAATCAAGGAGTAGTAAAACTTGCTAAGAACCTAATCTCCATGAGCGTACCAAACATGTTGAGCTTCACTTTCATTTCATCAAGAAACTTGTAGAAGATAAATTGGTGATGTTGCAGTATTACCCAACTAGTTATTAAAGGGCATAAATTCTCACCAAGTCCTTGAGCCTTGACAGTTTTACACAATTTGAAATAAAATTGTTGTAGTTAGTAGATTGATCATTAAGGGAGGGTATTAAAGTAATGGTTGGATATTAAGTTTATAATGGGCAATTAGGTCATTAGGATAGACTTTAGGAATCTTTATTTCTTTAGTTGAGTTCTTAGCCTTTTATTTATTAGTTGTTGACCTTATCTCTTACAAATAGATCTTTTGTAATCATTGTTTAAGGAGACATTCACACCTTTGTTAATATCAAATATCTTAGTAATCATTTTGTGTCTTGTATTTTTGTAATAAACATGTCATCAAAATATGTAAGTAAAAATTCCCTCAAGTAAGAATAAAAAATTCCATTTAATGTTGATTTGAAAATGGCTAGTGCACTGGTGAGTCCAAATTTCATCACTAAAAACTTGAAGAATCCACGATGATAGAAAAAAGGAAAAATAATAACTCTTCAAGTTTATTTCTTATTAAATGGTACCCAAACCGAAAATTATTTGTGTAAAATCCTACTTGTGTAATTATTACCAATTTTGTCCTTTTTGTTCAAAATGCATAATATGTCAAATAACACAGTGTCTAGTTGCATAGTCTCAAGTCTCTATTTCATATCCCTTAGGTTTTCATTGCTAAGACCTTGTGTGCTTTGAAAATCTCCCTTACCTAATATGTGAAATTCATTTCCAAAGTTTTATGTTATTTTATTCTTCTTTAATCATCCACATTGCATTTTTTTAATGGTGGTCAAAGGTCAAATGAGCGTATTGCCACGTATTCTTTAATTAAAGTTTTCACAGGGTTCAAGTAGATTTGGAGGCAAGTTTCTTTAAGTTTTAAAAAAAACTAATTTAAAGCCTTTTCTCCATGAAAGAGTCCTATCAGTGGTCTAGAAGGTCAGAAAACTCGAGTTATTTGTTGCTAGAGTGTTAGGTATGGGGTTAGGAAACCTTAGTTTCCTTAATCTTTTTGTTTTCTCTCATGAAGGCTAGTGGTTTCTTTGAGCTTCAATGGAGTAGTTACTACAATGTTCCTACTATTTTAAAGTCGTCATCATTAGTTTTTTTTTTTTTTATGAATATGGTGTTTTACTCATAAAATTTTTAGTTTGCTTAGCTTGAGAGATATATTGCAAGATAGCTCCACGTGAAAAATGCATTTACAATAAAGGAGAAGATAGGGAAGGAGTTTGTTAACCTCTGAAGTTCATGCACATGCATACATGTGCATCATTTTGAGGAAGCAATATGTTTTTTGTGTCTATCTAAGAAATCGTCATATTGCTTTAATGGGATCTCATATGCATTGAGAGATAAAAGGTATAATATATTTGTATCTTGAAAGAAATCATGTTGATCTTGACATTGAATAGTAAAAGATATTTGAAGGAATGGAGTTTTCTTTACAAGCTTTTGATAGTCTAACAAGCCAAGGGTATATAAGGGTTTTATCTCAATTTTATGAAGAGAAAATATTGTGATGATTCAACCAATGTTGCCCAAGATTTTGAAGTTATGACAAGTTACATGGCAGGAGGGAACCTTTATCATAGTTGCACAAAGATCAATTATAGAATGCAAGAGTTGTGAACACTGTGATGGTTGACAAAGAGCATATATATAGGGAAGAGAATGCATGAAGATCCATGAAAATAGAAAGATCAGTATGAGGGTGCAAGATCTAAGTAAGAAAGTTGTTTATAGACTTACATGTTGCTCATTGCAAACTATACATCACTTTCTTGAAGACATGCACAATTCAAAAGCTATAAATTTGTCATCAATAGTGGCAGTTGTTCATCATGAACACATGGCAAGGACATTTCATCAAAAGACCCTTTAGAAATTGTCAAGGTTAGAACATAAAATGTACCTACAGAGATTGATTTCGTAGAGATGCATGAACGTGATACCAAAAATAGCTCAGGGACAAACTTCTAACCCTAAATGATAGTGGTAAGCAACATGACCAACAGGTTGAAGTGAGTAATCAACAAGAGGACAACAAGAGTCATGTATAGAACGGTCCAAAAAGGCACATGTATAACATATAGGTCATTGGGCATCAAGCGGTGGATCACAATGACAAGGGTTCTTAGAGGACCCAAGGTAAAATGAGAAATGCACTTTTCCAAGAGGAGATAGTAGCCATGTAACTTCTAAAAGAAATCATATAGATTGGTAAAGGGAGATAGTGTTAGATGAATATGGATAAAAGAAAATCAAATCCTAAGAATAGATAATCCATAAAGACAAGGACAACATGCTTAACAACAAGAAAACTTATCCTACAAGCATGAGAAGATATGATAGTCAGAGGTGGCATGTCTCTTAATGAATAGAAATACAAGAAGCAGAGATGAATTCACATGCATGAATGGACAAGTTTAAAAGATGACAATGACAATTCATTTATACCATCCATATGTATATTTTGCTTGATGTGTTTCTACCTCAAAAAAATGATTAAGGACATTTTGATATACCATATGAGACAATGATTTATTGTTGTAGCTACTTTAGAAAAGTGTCAAGTTTCCTCTAAAGTCATTGATCTACTTTCTATTAAGATCCTCACTGAAGTTGTTAAAACATTGCCCAACATTAGAACCCTCAAGAAGAAGTGAGCAGTATCTAAGTGTCAAAGGGAAAGTTTTCATCAATGACAAAGATCATGATAGCTATCAAAAGGATGAGCCACTTATAGTAAAAAAATTGGTCTATTATTGCAAGTTTGGAGGTATGTGAATGAAAAGTGACATATAAGACACTCATATAAGACATGCTACAATGACACTGAGTTGGTTGACAGTAAGAAGACAATCACAAGAAGATATGAAAGTCAATATGAAGAGGGCAGCCTATACCTGAGATGATAAGTCTTCACAAAAGAATGAGGGCAATCCCAAGCTTAGTTACAAAGTCCTAAAAATGAATAAAATATAGAAATGGATGATAGTAGCATGAAATTAAACACTTAACTCCTCTCCAAGAAACCTTAAAATGGAAACAATAGTAAAGCATTACAATGAACAACAAAGGTAGCCAATATACGCAATGAAGGTAAAAGAAGGGGAGTTGAAATGAATCCATGAAAACAATGAAGCTACATGAAAGACCAATCAACCCTATGACAATTTCAAACGTAAGGAAAGGACAAAAACTACACTTAAATGGCCAAATTCAATAAATAAGGAGACCTAAAAAGGAGATCAAATTTTCTAGAAGTATTCATAAGATGGAATGAGATGGGATAATTTGCTTGCAAATTGAGTTGAAGTTGACAAGATGGTTGTAATGTATGGCTTGTAAAATGGAAGACAAAGTATAAGGCACTCTTTATGTTACTCCACATATAGATTAATGACAAAGACAAAGTTGACAGAGATTCATGACAATCAAAATTGGGAGAACACAAAGCTATGAGAATGCAATAACCCAAACACATGCCAAAAGAGGAAATGAAAGAACCATTACAATTGCAAAATAAAGAGATGGATGTGTGAATTCCTTGAAACCCTATGGTAACGCCAGTGGTAGTCCAAGGAAGCAAGAACAATACTTAGTAAGAAGGATTTAGGATGGCTTTTAGGTGTCTTTTACTTCCATAAGGACATCTTACGAATAGGGGTAGATGTAGGAAATAGTTTGAAACCTTAATGACTCAATTTGGGGTTGTTGGGAGGGTCTTTAATGGCAATTTTTAGTTTCCTCCAACCCAAGGCATGAGATTCATATGTCCTATCATCTTGGGAGTTGGTTGAGTAGTTAGGCAAGGTGGAGCAAAAATGTACGGTAGTTTGGAGAGTTTTTGATTCAGGTCCCAACATCACCCAAGCATCTAGGACATAGTTGGCAGAAATTGAAGACAATCTCCAAGTAGCTAGGGATGCCTACCAAGAAAGGTCAAAGGAATCAACTCCTACCCTCAACCACCATCATGAAGCATCAATTCAAGGAATAAAAGAAACATGTCTCCCTAATGGATGCCCAAAGTATGTGGCCAAAATCCAAGGCATTTATTTCTTTTGTAATGAATGTTGTCCTCTTATCTCTCCAACATTGGAAACTAGATATAGGACATCTAGGGCAATTTCAACTTAGTACGTGGGCATTGGAGAACCTTTCTGAAATGTGGGCATTGGAGTACCAGAGAGCATCAGAATAGTGAGAAGGCCTGGCGTTGACTTTTGTTTGAAGTATTTCTTCTAGTCGCGCACACATCACCATACAACAAACAAACAACAATATTTCTTCTGGTTGGCTTTGGTTGATACAGCAAACAAACAACAAATAAATATTGCAAAGAATATTGTTCTATCTACTTACGTTACTGTATGTAGATTGACGAGATATTTTGACCCTGCAATTTGGGCCTATGAAGGGTTTTTGAGAATCACGTGATTGACGTTAGTGATTCTTGAGTCAACGCAGCAGGTGGGGATCATAGACAGAGAAGGGGCAAGGGCCCAGCACACAGCAAGAAATGACAGGAAAGAGCACGGGGTGGCAAGAAAGAGGTGAACAGGGGCCCAACATAGGCAGCTTCGAGCAACAAGATTGCATGAGAACTGTTTGACAGAATGACAAGACATTTTGTCTAAGACTGTGACACAGTTAATTAATTAATTAATTAATTGCTTACTACTTTACAACAACAGGGGATGATGGTTATGGAACCCCCACCTGATACAGATACATTTAAGTAGATAGTGGACCGCTTGAATAAGCTAGAAATTGATGATGCAACTCTGAAAGACATGTCTTTCCTTATCCAATGTTTCCCAGAAGCTCCTTGATCGACTCCTTGGAATAGAAGCAAAAAATCAGTCACTCAAAGACAACATGGCAACCCTTACTTCTGAAATTTCCACTCTCAAACAACAAGTTGTAACCAATCGAGCTCTTTTACATAGTTTCTCATCCACCTTCACATCACAAGCAACGGGTATTCAAACTGATCTGGAGTCTGTCATTGCACAACTGAATGAACTCGACAGCATCAAAATAGAATAAGCTGATTTTGTTGCCAAACATTCTTCACTAATGACCGAAATAGAGGAGAAAGTCAAATCATGGGCCTCTATTTGCAATAACAACGCTACTATTGCACCTCTCTCTAGCATTGTGGAGTTAGTCCAGGGTAAGATGATTGATGAACACATGAGACAGAAATGCAAGTTGAATCTGCGTGTCCGTGGTCTCCCCTCTACCGCTGATCCATCCTCTGCTGGACAATCCTTCCTCAAGGACCAGCTTAATATTCCTGATATTACACTTGGCAGTTGTTGGTTTGACCGGGATGGTACACTTGTCATTAGGTTCTCTTCCCTACACGATAGGTTATGGGCTCTTAGAGCGAAGAGGAAATTATTCTCTCTTCCCTCGAAGATTTACATCGATGAGGATCTCACTAGATCACAAAGGGTAGAACTAAAACAAGCCAGATCCCTAGTTGTTGAGGCCAGATGCAGTGAGAAATGGGCAGTTGTCAGGAACCTTAGAGCAGTTATTAAAGATTCTCCCCCTGCTGGGTGGGAACCGAGATAGGGCACCAAGGCCAAATGACGGTCACACCGACAGTTGAGAAAGGGTGGGCCACCCCCCCCTCTAGCTCACTTCTCCTCAACTGTTGGAATGGTAACGCTTCTCTTTGGTCGTTACTGGGTCTTCTTCAGGATGAGGTCGGGTCTACTGATATCTTGGCATTACGGAGACACATGAGAGTCTTGCACGTCCCCCCCCAGGTTTCATCGGTTATCAGTGGTTATCTATATGCAAAGAGGAGGTTCGCACTTCTGGTGGTGTACGGGGCTCCGGTGGTGTGGCCTATTTGATTCGGGACAGCGTTTTCAGCGCTACCTCTATAGTCCTTTCAGATGTATTTGCTAGATTCATGTGGATCCAGGTACATCACATTGGTCACCGCCAAAGAGATATCTTCATCGCAATTTGCTACTTCCCACTGGCCTCCTCATCGTATGTCATTCATAATGCTGAGGATGGGGATCCTTTTCAGGATCTTCTAGAGGGCATCTCTAGATTCCGTGCCTCGGGCAATATCCTCATCCTTGGAGATTTCAATGCACAGACTAGGGAATTACAGTCACCTATACATGACCGGGACACTGATTGGACTTGCACTTCCGAGTTAGATTCGGCCAGCCTTGGGCTTCAACGTACCTCAGAGGACTACAGCGGGCCGTTATCCACTTATGGTCGCCACCTCCTCCAGCTTTGTGAGTTCCGATCTGATCATTCTCAACGGCCTTTCTTGCTTTCCCGGTTCTAAGCTTTTCACATGCTGGCCTCATTGCGGTGGTGCTAGTGTGGTCGATTATGTGTTCACTGCAGCCTCCTTTATCCCCTCCATCCGCTGCTTCACCATCTCCCGCCTTCCTTTGGTTGATCATGCTCTTTTGAGCCTTGTGCTCAGTTTCTCCCCCCTTCGCCCGGCTCACCTTCCCAGGCTCCCGACTATTTTAGGCCACGCCCCTAACCTTGTCTGCTTCCACTATGCTGAGGGGGATAGTGACCTTTTCACCTTCCACCTGTGTCAACTCCTCTCCCCCGTGAGCTTTTCTAAGTGTAGCCATGTTACCTCCATGTTTGATCTACTAACCAAGGGCATTTGGGAGTCGACCTTCCTTTCCATCCCCCATCGCCCTATCTTCAGATCTAAATGTCGAAACACTTGCCCCATGAACCATTGGTACGACGATGACTGTAAAGCTTTCCACCGCAGATTACGTTCGGCCTTTAAGTCCCTCCCTTCAAATTTTGTTGATCTCTATTACTCCTACCGTCGGTTTCTTCGTGTGAAGAAACATTCTTTCATTGCTTCACAGTGCAAAGCCTTGTGTAACACACTTATCCAAGATCCTAAGCTCTTTTGGCATACCTTATTCCCACGGCACCCCCCTCTGCCCTCCACCATCGACCTTGCCTCCCTCATCTCCCACACCTCCACTCTCTATGACATCTCAGGCCAGCCTTCTCTCCACCTCATCCCACCCCCTCATTGCCATATCTTCACTGCATCCATCATTCACGAGGTCGTCAGATCTATGAGATGCAGTAGAGCGGCCGAGGAGGATGGTTTTTAGGCAGAGCTCCTTAAGCTCGATATCATGGTGCTAGGCTCTTATCTTCCCACACTCTTTAATAGAGTGGCTTGCACTGGCTTCACTGAGCCTTGGTCGAGACATGTGATTCATCCAATCCACAAGAGTGGATCAATCTCAGACCCTGGCAACTACAGAACCATCATGATTGGGCATACCTTTTCCAAAATCTATGCCACGCCATTGAACACTATTATTTCTTCACAAGTTGACAAGTTGGGCTACAGGGCTAGAGGTCAAGATGGTTTCCGTGTAGATTACCAAACCATGGACCACATTTTGACACTACAGGCGATCATTGAGGAGGCTTGCTATCGCTCTACGAAAGTCTATTGTTACTTCATTGACTTTCGTAAGGCATTTGATTCCGTCCCTCGGGTGGCCCTTTTTCAGAGGCTTAGAGACATTGGGATATCTAAGATTCTTTTGACTTCCATTATGAGACTTTACGAGTGTGTTGAGGGCAGATTCAGGACTCCGAAGGGCTTTTCAGACCCTATTCAGAGCACTATTGGGGTGAAACAGGGATGCCCTCTTTCCCCCACCTTATTTGGCATATACATTGACGAGCTCGAGGGCTTCATCAGAGATTCATCTCTCCCAGGTCATGGCTACTATTTACACCAGGTCTTAGCTTCCATTCTTCTTTTTGATGATGACGTGATTCTCTTAGCCTCCTCCCTGAGGGTCACCAGAGAATTCTTGATATCTTGGCCTCCTTTTGTGATTTGAGATAGCTTGTGGTTAATCTGGGGAAGACATGGGTCATGGTCTTCAATTGCTTGAAGACCTCTCATTTACACTTCTACTTCCAAGGACAGGATATCGAGATTGCCTCCGCATACACATACCTTAGGGTTAAGTTTTCTGGTCCTTGCTTCAGTTTGAAACCTGCTATTCATCCCAGAATTAGTAAAGGGATGGATTCCCTTGCCCTGATCAAGAGACAGTGCTTTAGACACCACTTTCAGGACACCTCATCCAAGTTATCCCTCCTAGATTCTCTGGTTAGACCTACTATACTCTATGGCTCTGTTGTTTGGGGACCATCTCTTCTTGATTCCGACTAGGCCTCTATTGAGCGTATACAGACTCTCCTCCTTTGGCGTATCATCAGATGTCATCATACCACCTCCCACAACATCATCCTTGCAGAGTTCGGGGCTCATCCCTTTAGGTTAGGAGCCATCTTCAATCTGGTTTGGTTTCTTCACCGCCTACGTTGCTTCCCTAACTCTTCGGATGACCGGAGTAGATACTCTTACCTCACCTATCGCTCTTTTGTTGAGCTGGCTAGATCTGACAACTCCCCTAGAGCTCATTGTTTGTATGCTCAGGCCACTTCCCTTTTGGGTTCCATCGGGATTGATATTGATCACCTACCCCCCTTTCAGTTTTCTTTGGACGCTTCAACTCATCTTCTCCTCTCCAGACAGGAGTTGAATGAGCATGTCAGACTTGACATCTATAGGCAGTACATCATCTCGACCTGGACCAACCCTAGTGGGGGCTTACGTTCGAGGATGGCTTTTTATGTTAAGCACTTCTTACACATTCAGGATGGGATCATCGTTTGACCCAGATATTTATCACAGCGTTGGTGCCATGCTCTTCGGATCGCGCTGGGATCTTTCAGAGTCGGCTCTCACTGCCTTGGAGCGCAGACTGATCATCACATTGACAGAGAGGATCGCATTTGTTGTTTATGCACATTGTCTGAGATTGAGACTGAGGCACATTTCATTTTTCGTTGCCCTATATACTATGAGATCAGAGGGAGATTCCATTGCTTATTCAAAGATTGCAGCTCCTTGACTTCCTTCTTTTGTTACTCTGACCAGAGATGTCTGGCACTCTATTTACGGGAGATGGTACGACTCCGTGACTAGACCCTACAGCTTCTATTTCCCCAGAAGCAAGTCATCGAGCAGCTCATTATGGATTTCTTCTCGTCCTCGCCCCTGGCTCGGGGTGTGAAGCGGCCCTCATGTGCCTTCGCCGTCGGTCACTCCAAATCCATGAGACCTCGCAGTGCTTCTTCCCATCAGCAGCAAACCACCAGTAGATCACGACGACGGGTCCATACCCATATTCTTCCAGGTCACTATCCTTCTGTGTTGGATTTCTTTCCGCTCGAGAAGGACCCCTAGTCCTTGCCCTGGTGGTTCTTGGATCTTTGTTCTCTGCTTCTTCTTGTTTGGTTCCTTGTTCTTTTTGTTGTATGATTCCTGTCCCATAGACCATTGTTGGTCTTCTGTTGGACATTAATAAATTTATCTTATCTTATCTTATCTTATCTAAGTTCCAATTTCAAAAATTCTTCTAGCAAAGAGGATATTGTTTTGTAACTCAAAAATCAAACATTTTTATGACTAAACAACATATGTAATCTTGGATTTTTCTTCCAGAAGATATCAAACATTTTCAGACTACTTTATTGTAAGAACATCTTTTTTTCAATAAAATTCAGAGTTAGTACCTACAAAAAATATTTTCTTTGTGTGGAAAGTGATGTTGGATGCATACTTTCTATGATTTTGTGAAATCCTCAAGTAAATATCTTACTTAAAACACCTTAGAACAAGAAAAACTCATACATTCATGTTAGTTGCTAGTTGTGTATTGAATGAAATTAAGCATTAGTTGTGAAAACTCTCTTTCTCAAGATTCTATAAATTCAAAACTCTCATGCAAGATACTAACGCGTGAACGTATGTAATGCTCAAGTTGTGTATAAAACCAACTAAATAGTTGAATAATTGTATGTCAAAGCAATTATGCCTTAGTGACAACCTGGTGCATCACCTTAGTAATTTTAGGTCTAATTTTAAATCATTTATTCTCGTTCTCTGAAAAAAATTCATTAGGTGAGATACTAAAGGAACCATCCTTCTCTAGAGATTTACTTTCACACTGGTGACCCGCAACCTAAAAGTGATCCAATGTTTCACTAGGTTGTTGAGTTAAGAGCTTGGCTAGGGTGAAAAATTCAACAACAATAGTAATTATGCAATATGAAGTAGCAGTATGTATTCTTCATGGTTTTCTATTCAAATTGTTATAATATACACACATATTCAATGTTTCATCTTTCTTCTTCACTAATAGACATGCAAATACAAAAGGATTCATATTAGTCTTGAGGTGTCCCAATTTTAGCAACTCCTCAATAGTCCTCTTTATCTCATCCTTGAAGGCACAAGGATGATTATAAGGAATAATCATGATAGGCCTTGTCCATAGTGCTAACTCAATAATGTGTTGGAATCCCCTACTTGGTAGAAGTCCTAAAGTAATATTCTCAAACAAAAACATATTTATCCAACAAAATTTAGATATTTGTAGGATATTCATCCATCGTTGAGTCCTTGGCACTTAGAGCTAATGATGGAGATAGTTGTCATCGAACTTACTTCATCCCATCTCAAAATATTCTCTTTTTTATGGGATGATACCTATTATATTGAAGTATTTGTAACTGCTTTGATGACCAACATTGATGCTTCCACCCTAAAGCTAAGAGTCATCATTTGGTAGTTTTGGGTGAACTCTCCCAACAAATGTGACAACTAGTCATCTTGAATCATGTGAGCTCCCCCAAGTTGAATGACATAAAATCAATAGGTTATAGTATGTCCATCCAATACTACTTATAATAGGGACATCAACCACTTGCATGCTAATGAGTAACCATTTGCCACTACCACTTTGAACCCAACAAACTCTTTAACTTTCAATATGAAAAATGTTATCACACCCTAATAAACAAAATTGCAAGTTGCTCCCCACTCAATGAACATTATGTGTTGTCCTCCAATCCTTTCCTTAACTTGAAAAGAATAGTATGTAGACACTTCAAACAAAGAAACCATATTAGCTAATTGCATAAAATTTTCAAGTGATTGTATACCTTCAATTAACATATCTATGGGTGAGACCTTATCCTTTTCCACAATGCATCTCCATGCATAATTCAACCTCTCCCCCATCATTTGAATACAACTCAATCATATGAACTTTTCCATTTCCCAAGCATCTATGTGACGAATTCCAAGATCCTTTACAAACAAAGTATAGTTGTTTCTTTTACAATTCATTATAATTCATTTATTTTGTTTGCTAATTTTTATAAATGCCACGCCCCTTGGAATTAACTAGGTTCAAAGGATGCAAACTTACTTTCTATGAGAAAGGTTTACATGAAGTTCCTTGTTGCCTTGGTGGTTGTTTTTGATATTAAGGAAAACAAGTTTTGAAGGGACCTGAAACCCTGAACAAGAAGGTCACAAAAGATAGGCAGATACAGTCCACAAAGATGAAACAAGTCAAGACCTCAAAATGGGGTTTTCCAATAGGCTCCCACAACCTAGAACAAACAGCTCGAGTGAGGCCCCAAGCAAACCCAGCCAAAAGAAAACCCCAAGAATTTAGGATTTTCCTTTGGCCCCCTTCTAATGGGAACAAAGGGTCATATCAAAAGAAGGCAAAGATCTCTTGGATTGTTTTCCTTTAACCTTGATCCATCCTTCTTCAACCTTAGCAACATCATTCTGCCAATCCAACAAGTCCAAACCTACAGAAGCAAAACCCCTATAGGGGGTAACACACTGTCCAGAGACAACTAGCTGAGAACCAGGGCTAGGGAAAAGGGAAACTCCAACAAAAGGGCCAGTAGGAGCAAACCCAGAAGCTAACCCTGCCAAAGAGCCAGAAGGAGCAAAATCAGCCCCAACACAAGGGGAGGCCACCACAGATGCAGAGGGATCCCACACACCCGCAGAAAAAGAAGGAGAAACAACATCAACATAAGCAGGTCCACAAAGGGGAGAAGACATAGAGCCAGCCTGCTCAACAACTTGCGAAAAGCTCCAGTGAGAAGACACCTTCTTCATCGTATAGTGCTGAGAAGAGACGCCCTGCCACCACGAGGAAGTCCTTTTAAATTTCTAAAGCTCACAATGGTTCGAAATATGACTAGTCTTGAAGCACCTTCTACATCTAAAGGGGAGGCCTTCATAATCCAAGTGTTGAATCCAACTTCTACCTTTTGGAGTAACAAGTTTGATCTCTACAAGAAGACCTTTAGAGATATCCAAATCCACCAGAGTGCAGGCAAAAGTAGAGTGAAGCATGTCAGAAGATTTCTCATCCACCAGAATAAAATCACCAATAGCATCCCCCACAATTTCGAGAAGAGAATCAACCCAAAGATGGAGGGGAAGATTAGGCAGCCTAACCCAGATGGGCAGCTTGTCAAACGCTTCAGAAGACAGGGAAAATTCAGGATGCCAAGGTTTCGGCATCAACATGAATCGACTGTCCCAGCTAAAAAAAATTTCACAAATTATAGTATTTCTATCCACAATGTTTTCAAATTTCACAACAAAAAACCCTTAGCCATAGGAAAAATGTGGATTGTACCAGAGATAAGGAGCTCCCAATGCTTGGAAATACATGAGTGTATAGATTAGGTAAACAAGGCCAGCGACCCTTGAATCTACAGATCAGGCCATGTTGTTGTTGTTTTTATTATAGTACCCCTCTAAAACTTAACCTTTGGAAGAGTCTACTAGTTCTAGTACCCAAGGTTAGGAACCTTTTTATGTAACTTGCACAAGTTAAGTTCTAGAACCTTGACTAGGCCTTAGCAGTTCTTTTAACCCTTCCAATAAAAAGGAACATTGAGAACCTCTTTAGTACATTAGGTACCATTACTTTATTCTCTAAAATTCATCCCACAATGATATGTTAAGACCTAGTAACATAGTTGTCTGAGCTCCCTACAATGCCTAACAAGGTCTTCCCTCTCAAATCTATCTATCAATCCCTCAAAAAATTCCTCCTAAGCAATGATATAGTTGTGCCCTTGAGTTATCAAAATGATACCACCATTCGTGCGCAACTCCCTCTATGTGAAGGACTATGAATTTAATTGATGCTTCTTTATATATCAAACTCAGCAAAAATTATGTGTTCCAACTTTTGGATCCATAGTCTAGCTAAGGTTTTATTGTTCCCATCAAAAGAAGGAACAATGAGCATTCCTCCTTTATAGGTCTTTATGGGGCATATTCAATAAGGATTTTGTTGTATTTTTTAGTTTTGATCTTTGTCTTTAGTATATACAAATATCATAAGGGTAATATCTACCCAAAATTCTTCTCTTTGCTCCATATTATCTTGCTATCTATCCAATATTCACCTAATGCCTCCCCTTTATGCCAAAATATGACATTGGGGAAACCTCCTTAGGTTGTTGGTTTCACTAGAATGTTTAACTTATAGCTGCAAATGAAGATGCCCCTTGTGCATCACTACCTAGAGGTGTAGCAACATGATTGGGTTTTCAACCCTGCATATTATAAATGATGAGCTTGTAAAGAACCTCTTCTAATATGCCCTAAATTTTTACTCACTATTTGATATCTAGATGTCTATGCAAAGCTTTGTTTTCTAATCGTTTGTTTCAAAACACAAATCTATTTATATTGTACGATGTTTGATTGCTTTGAGTTTGCAGAGATATTGCATATCAAATAATACATAGAGAAAAACAGAGATAATAAACAATACTGTAGAAATAGATAATTCGAATCCGACCTTATTCAACAAAAAGATGGGAAATAGTAGATTTATATTCAGATCCAAAGCTATTACAAAGTGTCATTCAGTACTAGCGTTGTGAAGTGCTAGTACTCGTATATATTTAGATTACTCATGTATTGAGCTCGATCGACAGACAGAATGTCTTCACATTATAAAACAATATTGCTCACACAATAGAATTGGCCGCACAATGAAAGGAAGGAGCCACACGAAGAGATCTAAGCAAAAAATAAGTTTCCACTCCATACTTTGTACTCGACTTTATGAATACGAAGTTTAGTTAAAGCAAGGGCCTTGCCAATATTATGGAATCTCTGCTAGAAGGAAGACAACAATATTCCAAGAATCAGAAGCTGCAATCTTTAGTCATTCATCACGCTGAGAGTATGAACTCACGCCAAGATTTATTGCCTCACAAACTAGAACAAACTTTCATTTGGGAGAGAATAGTCACCCAAGCCAAACCCTCCATTACAAGCTCACGCCAAAGGAAAGAATATGAGTCATGCTAACATGGGAAAAGTAAATGAATGCTCAATTTGATGGTTTTTTAGTTCCCTTTAATTGAATCGACCCATATGATGAGAATTATATTCTTTATTTTCTCCACGCCAAGCTTTAGGAAGAGCGGCCAAAATTAAATAGATCTCCACACCAATAATAAAAATAGATATCCACAATGCACACATATCGCATTAAATTATTAAAAAATATAATCTTCTAACTTTCAAGACTATATCTTCTGACAAGACATTCATTTTATAAATCTTCAACAAATATAAAAGATTCCCTGCAAATTTGTCTCCACACAAGACTTCACAAATGTGAAATAAATTACAAATATAATGTGAGATACCTAATTGATATCTCTAACTTTGAGGTAAAATTGTACTATTGAAATGAGCAAACCCTTAGGGTTTTCATTCTGGGGCTCAAGTTTGAAAAAGCTCTCTGAAACAATATGGGAAATAAACCACAAATATAATGTGAGATACCTAATTGATATCTCTAACTTTGGGGGTAAAATTGTACTATTGAAATGAGCAAACCCTTAGAGTTTTCATCCTAGGGCTCAAGTTTGAGAAAGCTCTCTGAAACAATATGGGAAATAAACCAAGCATATCCCACATGAAGCCTAAGCTGCTCTTTTATAACCACTCGAGATGCCTTGGTTTTCCATTTTCTTTACCTTTGATTTTTCATCTCTTTTTTATTTTGAATTTGAACTTGAGGGAAATAATAATAAAGTAACTTCATTAAATTCTCAATTAACCATTAAAATTACTTTATTAAATTAATTAAATAATATTACCTTTATGATTTACTTTTGAAGTCTAATATTAAATAATTCAACTAATCAATTTGTGTATTCTCACTATAGCCAATGATAATTAAACAGGGTAATAAGTCCTAAAGCAGCAATGCATACAACTCTCCTTCCCATATGGCATCCTCCGTGGGCAAATTCCTCCTTCTGAAAAGGTACTCTTTTATTGTCTTGCTCTTCAACTTTTATTCCTTGACATCTAGAATCTCATCAGGTACCAAGAATAGATGGCCTTCTTCATCTAGTGGTGTTAGCTCGGTTGAAATGAAGACATGCTATCCTAGTACCTTCTTGAGGCACCATACATGAAACACACTGAATCTTACTACTCTCTCATAGCTCAAGCTCATAAGCCACCTCCCCCATTATCCTCATTAGACTATAAGGATCATAAAATTATAGTTTCCATTTTTTTGCACTACGTTTCTTCAATAGAGACTACTTGTATGACTGCAATCATGAGAAAACCAAGTC
This sequence comes from Chamaecyparis obtusa, assembly GCA_027943335.1. Classification (NCBI taxonomy): domain Eukaryota; kingdom Viridiplantae; phylum Streptophyta; class Pinopsida; order Cupressales; family Cupressaceae; genus Chamaecyparis; species Chamaecyparis obtusa. Next base: position 172,466 of record BSBK01011851.1, read on the forward strand.
CACAACCTCAAAGCTACACTCAATTTTGTGCCTACTAGCACAAACATTCTACTGAGTTTGAGTGTTTTGTAAATTAAACTTAAGAGACTTAAGGACGTCCTAGCTCTCCTAGATCCAATCTTTGGCTTTGGGAGCCCTATTGCCACCAAATGTGACATCTAGAAATGACAAAGTATCATATCCATACAAGGCCCTCAATAGAGACATCCTTATCAACATATTATAGGTGGTGTTACATCAATGTTCCCTTAAAAGCAACCACTTGACTTGCGCTTTATGATGTTTTGCAATGCAATTACACAAACAACTCTCAATCCACTTATTCACAATTTCTATTTGTCCATTTGTTTGAGTGATAACTCGTGCTAGGGGTTAACTCTGAGCCAATTACTTGAATGGATTGTGTCAAAACATGCTGAGTTACCTACTATCCATGTAAATGACAATATTCCTCAACAATCCATGAAGCCTAAACACCTCCTTGGAAAAAAATCTGCAACTTGTAGTGCTTTAAACTCCGATGAGATCGCAAGGAAATGAAAAAACTTGGTCAACCAATCAATCACTATGAAGAAACAATCGTTGCCCTAAACCTTTCATAGACCAATGACAAAGTCCATTAGTATATTTCACCACTTCTACTCCAAAAAGGGTAGTGACTGTAGTAGACCAATAGGAAAAGTGTGATCTGACTTGTTCTACTGACAAGTCATACATTCACTAACATGACAGAAGACATCATCTTTAACTCCCTTCCAAGAGAACCTCTTTCTAACCTCCTTGCAAGTATTAAGGTATCCAAGATGTCCTATCAAAGTTGTGTCATGTATGACATATCTTGCAACCTTCTCCTTTAGCTTAGACTCAAGAAATAAATATATTTTGTTTTTGTAATACATGATATTGTCTACTACCTTATACTTGTCATCTTGAACCTTCCCATCCATCACCTCGCATGCAAAATTATTATTGAAATACTCAACCAAAGGGGAGCCTTCAAATTAGGTAAAATCTTTGTCAAAGAACAAGTAGTGGGTCACCTAGCTAGGGCATCTGCCTCTCATTAAGATCCTTTTGTTCTAAGAAATACTTCAAGTTGTTATGATTAGTCTTGACCAAAATCCTCCCACCTACTAGGTACTATCTAAACTTCGCCAACGCATGCACGATGGCAAGCACCACCTTGTAAATGGAAAGCTTCTACCTCTCATGAACGATGGGGTGTCTATTCTACATGAATATTGTCCAACACCTTCCTTAAATGCATCACATTCCAACACAAAGGGCTGGGTGAAATTAGGCATTGCTAATATTGGACAAGTGCACATCATCTCCTTGAGCTTATCAAATATCTATTAAACTTCATGTCCATCTAAAAGCTCCTTTCATAGTAAGATCTGTTAGAGTTGGTCCAAGTTGTGAAAACCCTTTAATAAACTTCCTATAATAACTGCACAACCAAAAGAAGCCTCGTAGCTCAATAAGAGTCCTTAGACATGGCCAATCCATGATTGCAAATTTGCATGTATCTTATCTTGATACACAAACTCTCTAAGCGTTGATGATGGGGGTCCTAGATAAAGATCTATATCATTCCAACTTCACATTTGGAAGTTTTAGCGTACAATGATTGTGCCACCATGATCCCCACAACCACATCCAAATGCATTAGGCGATACTCCAAAGCCTTGCTATAAATGAGTATGTAATCAAAGAAAACTAGCAAGCACTTCTGTAACTACTTTTTAAAAATGTGATTCATACAGAATGGAAAGTTGCAAGAGCATTAGTCAACCCAAAGTACATAACCATAATGCCCATAATGACACCTAAAAGTAGTTTTATTGACTTTCTATTCTCCTACCCTAATTTGAAGGTTCCCGAATCGAAAATCTTAGAAAAGTAAACTACACCATGTAGCTCATCTAACAACTTATCAATCTTGGGAATGGGGATTCTATTTTTTATTGTTTTCTTGTTCAAGACATAATAGTCAATGCACATTCTCAAGGTCTCATTCTTCTTCACCAGAACAACAGAAGAAACAAAGGGACTCAAATTGGGCTTGATGCGACTCATATCTAACAACCCCTTGATGGCTTTCTCAATGGGATATTTGTAAAGAGTTGTGATTACTGGCTTTGCTCCTTCCTCCAATAGTATGCTCAAATCATATGTGTAGGGATCTCCCTACGGCAATCTCGTTGAAAACCAAACTATGACTATCTAACACATCTTGTATAACATCTTGATAGTGCTTAGAACCCTCATTAGAAGATTCGGAAGAAATCAAACATTCAATTGCCCAAGCAACATCACTATCTAAAAATGGCCTCCATCCTTTTAGCTGAGCCTGAAACAACTCTGGGTGCACTAATGGACATACCCTTTTAAACCACCTTATTGTCATCAACCTTGAATAAGAATTCCATTGTTTCAAAACTTTGAGAGTGTTCCCAAGGGAAAGCAACCACTAACTACCCCAGATAGCATAGGTCGCCTAAGTCAACCATATAAAAATGATTAGTAATAGTGTAATTTCCTAAAGCAATACTCAACTGTGGAACCTCCCATAGACATGACATTTGATAGCCATCAACCATCATAACATCAAATCCCTCATGCTCCTCAATTGGAAGACTTGTCTTAGCAACCAAGGCAAAGTCTATGAAATTGTGAGTAGCTCCACAATCAAATTACACAATCACTTGATGCCCCTGTGAGATTCCATGCACCCTAAAAGAGTTGTACCTTTCGCATCCTTAGGCAGTTGTTTCTCCTCCTGAGTTCATTGTCCTGATTATGTTTGTACTTCTCTTCCTTGTTATCAAAAACCATTTCGATATAATGCATCTTCCTCTTCCCAAGAAACCTTTGTCCTAGTTCCCATGGTTCCTTGTAATTGAAACAAAATTTCTTTGTACACAATTTTTTTAAGCTTTATCATCCATTTTGTCCTTTTTGGCCACTCCTTGTGAAAAGGCTTTTTTCCCTGTCTTTCTAAGAAGCAAGCTTGGACTGAAATTTACTCTTAGTAGTAGCAACATCCATGTCTCTACCCTTCGTGATGGCTTCCTAAAGAGTGCTAGGACTAAGAGCCTTTGCACCCCCTTTGAGGTTCCATCAAGCCATCCATAAACAACACAATCAGCCTTCTTTCTGATAGATCAGAAAGGATGGCTAAGTTTTCCAATCCTCCTAGTCCTCCACAAATCACTATTATGTTCTTTATTGCCCCTGTTAGGCATATGCCTCATCCTGAGATCCATATAATGTCAAAGGGATACATCATGCTGAAATTATAGGCCTGCATCAACCCAGTCTTGTTTGAACTGATCTTACAAGTCAGTTAATGTGGGCTCATTTCCAGCTTGAGGTTGACTTCTAGGTGGAAAGACTAGCATCAAAGTTCTAGAATTAGCTTCTATTGTATGCTGATTTGTTGTTATGTTATTCACCGAATTGTCCCCTTGGCCATTTTTTACTCTGTTGTTTCTACCTTGGTTATTGTTATTGTTGTTCATCATAGTCTGAGCCATCATTTCCAACAACTAAGCCATATGCTAATTTGTTGTCCACTGTTCTACAATAAAGTTATTTAGATCAACTGTAGGGTCTCCTCTTTCTCCCATATTTTTCTCTGTTCAAAACCACCTATAGAAGAGTTTGGACTATTTGTATTACTGCTAAAAGAACCGTGATGAATGCTCAACATTCCAGAAACTGTTTCACCTTCTAGTACTTGAGTGGGCTGCCACTCTCTCCTTTGTTCTCTGTTATAGTATCTTTGTTCTCTCTAACAGACACGGGCTAGCTGGAAAAACCAACTCATACCGCTGTAGAGATCCACTTTCAATATGCCCTGAATTTGTACTCACAAATTGATATCTAAATGTCTATGCAAAATTCTGTTTTCTAATTGTTAGTTTCAGAACATAATTCTGGTTTGAATGCTGTTTGATTGCTTTAAGTTTGCAGAGATAGTGCATATCAAATAATACATAAAGAAAAACAGAGGTAATAAACAATGTTGCAGAAATAGATAATTCAAATCTGACCTTGTTTTCCAGCAAGATGGAATATAACAGATTTATATTGAATATCCAAAGTTCATAAAAAGCGTCATTCAGTACTTGTGGGAGATAGGAAGTCAAAAGATCTTGCAATATGATAGGGCAAAAAGTAAGGAAGAACTCAGTGAGAAAGTTAAAACAATCTCAACAGAAGAAAACAAACAAATTCTAAGAGAGCCAAGGCTGTTCACAAGTCCATGTCGTGTCAACCCAAGCTCATCTACAATCAATAATATTAAAAATTCCAAAAATAGGTTTTAAGAACTAAGAACCCCTTGCCAATTCAAAATACCTGCCTCAAAATGACACTAGTTGTGAGCATTTTCCTTGGCAAAAACTTGAACCAAAATTGTGGAGGAAAACTTAACTAGAAGGAAGAGCATGTGGATGAAGAAAAATGTCAAGTTGATGAGCAAATGGGGCATCAACATATAGGAGTGCCTGAACACAAATGTCGAAATTAAAAGGTATGTAAGAGAGAAAGTCAAGGATATCATGTGGATGAAAAAGAGAACATTATGTTAAACATTTTAATCCCACATGAAATCATGAATAAAAGCGTTATTTGAGAGCAGATATAAAGTGGAATGCTAAAATGCTAATAGATCAACTAAGAACTGGCTTAAACCATCTGAGGTGCAAAAAGAGAAGATGGAAAAAGCCCAAAGAGAGGTGGGTAGATGGATAGAATATAATGTTTCTGCTCATCGGGTTTAGTGGAGACCAAGTAGCACTACATCATGAAGTGTAAGACATACAAGGACTTCCAGTACAATTAGATAGACATGCTAAAAGTGGGATCTTTAACAACCTTGTTTAAATAGAAGAGAGCAAAAACGGCAAGTTACCTGATCAAAATCCATAGCATAAGAAGCAAAATCAGCAAAGAGTCAGAACAAAAAGAATCTACTAGTGGGGTTGTTGGCTGTTTCGTTTGTTTCAGTTCCAATTCCTGGGTCCCATAGACTGGCTGGTCTCATGGATGTCAATAAAAACTTTCATTTGAGTGGCTGGTCTCATGGATGTCAATAAAAACTTTCATTTGACTGGGGCTGGTCTCGTGGATGTCAATAAAAACTTTCATTTCATTTCATTGCAATGACAAACAAATTAAACTAGCATGAATAGAACAAGTACAAAAGAATGTTGAAAAATTTATGTAAAGTTTTGGGGCCTCTAATCCAGGTAGACTTACATGTCACAATCAGAATGTGACTGTTTTTGTTTGTGGCATAGATGGCACATCCTCAACAGTGGCATCTAAGAACATAGAAATTCACAAATTGATTTTTCAAAATATGACAATTCTCTTCCATATTTTATAGGCAATAATCACTGGTATCAAATGCACACAAAGTTCAAATAAGAATAACTTTCTTCCATTTCAAGTTACAGAAATAAATGTTACCATATCTAATTAATAGATTGTGTATAATATCTTTTCCAGTGAACCTTCCCCAAGACCTTTTAATCAAAACTCAAAAAATTCATGTCAAATAACCATTTCAGTGCATTCCATTTGGGAGTCCTTTTCTCCCAAATGCTTGCAGGCAAGAATACAACAGTTCAGAAAATAAAATTACCCAACACAATACTATACACTCTTAAAGATTATAAAATTTAGCCAACTACTGCAAGAGAAACACAATGGTATGCATATTCTTGGAAATCGCAACACACAATCACACTGCAGTTCCCAAGACTGTCTAAAATTCTAAACGACATACTGACTTTATATACATATTTAGTAATGCCTTACGAGAACACCCTCCCAGGAAGAACCTTTTTCTGCGCAAATAGCCTGAAAGCAGCAACTGCTGCATCTTTAAGTGCATGGTCACTGGCATTGTCAGTTTGCTCAAGTGGACATGCATCTTCTATACAACTTTGCAGCAAAGTAGTAACTTCAAATGCCAATGATGGAAATGAAATAGCACACCATACCATAGGTTCTAATACCTCTTTCAGAACTGTGTCAGTGTTATTTGCCTTACTCCGCAGATATTTTACATGTTCCACAACCTGAAACAGAACCGAGGTAAGAAAATGTGAAAAATAAGGAAAGCTTTAATTCTTTTTTGGACTTTGCTACTAGGCTTTTAGGCTTTGAAACTAAAATGGCAAAAAGAAAGAGGCAATGCCTGTCAACAGATTTTATTATCAAAATATAAAAAGCTTACAATCTTTCTTAGTGTATTTTCAGAAACAACAGAAATGAAAATTTTAAAACAAATCCTCTGCTCAAAGATATATTGCTATGAAGCCAAATATTGTGACTGTCATTATCCAATGCCCCCCTCTTATTTAAGCCAATGATATACATTGTTTGTGGCAGACAATAAACAGTTTGGGCATATACTTTCCTGGGGCTAACAAATCCTGTATGGTTGCCCTTAAATTCCACATGGCTGCCCAATCAATATTCTCCTTTCCCATTCTCCCTAACAAACCTTATAGAAATTTGAAGGAAATATTTGAAATGGTTGGTTGAGAATGAACGATCATCGTTGACACAAACAAGTGTTGTCCTCTTGTTCTCCCTTGTAATGATGGGCAAAGACCTTGTCCCACAGGTCGAGAGAAGCCATTTATTGATCTGGTGATTCGCCACAACTCGCTTCTCAATCTAATCATCAAGTCCCTCTTACAGAGGAGTTGTCTCTCTGACCCTCAATCCATTGATCTGGCGCAGACTATCAGCCCATTAAGTAGTTTGCATATTATTTCTCACCCTCACCCAAGCATTCTAAATGTCTAACAAAGTCCCTCATCCCCCTAACGCCATCCTTATTCTAATGGACAATTGTGGTCCTTACACTGGTTGAATGCATTGTCTACTATATATGTGATGTGACTGATGCTTGGATCATGTATATAGTAGATAGTAAAAGATGGCGTAGCACTCAACCATAAGGGTGAGGGTATTCCACACACAAAAGGCTGAACCAATAAGAAAGGACTTCCCCAACAAAGACAAGTTGAGGAGTTTAGAGCCTTGACTTGCAGGTTGAGTTCCAAGCAACTATCCATAGTAAGGGGAGCAGTCAACTGATACAAGAGTACTGAACTACAGGTCAAGGGAAACCACCCATACTAGGAAGCAGTCATCCAACAAGGCTTTACCATTGGGTAGAGGACGGGTATATAGGCTGATGGAAGAGGGAGGGAGGACTCCACCAACAAATTTTAGTTAGTTGGGTTGCTAATGCTATTCCAAGCTGGTTGAATGAATATTGAGAAATTCTAGGCGGTTCGTTTCTTCATTCCTGAATGCAAAAGCAAACAATAACTTGGTGTGAAGCTTCTAAGGTGCTGGGTGTAAAAAGTGAGGTTTAGCATGGGTTAGTTGAGTTGAAGACCTTGTTTGCTGGGCATAGAAATCTCAACTTGCTGGCCTTGAATACATTCATGGTGTTGGTGTAGTCCTTGGTATTTGGTCCATCAAACAGTATGTGAAATGGCATTGAGAGTTAGAAGGGCAGTTCGATGGTCATAGCTGGGCAGTAAAAAGGTTTCTGAGCATTCACAGAAGTCAAAAGTGGACTCTCCAAGTTTGTTGAGAATGCAGACTTGTGCACCATTCATTGCCGCTCTTTTAAATTTCAAACTTTCAGTTTCAAGTATTGACCAACAAATGTTCATGCTAAAAATCTAAAGTTGGTTTGTAATTTGTTATTTTGTATATTGCTGCTCAGAATATCATTCTGCAGTCAAGCAGTCTCCTCCTTTGTATATCAGTTTATGTTTTGTGATAACAGCAATTTGTTACTTGAAGGTTGAGTATTATTATCAATAAATTCCTTGCGTTCCTTCATTTCTACAAATGAATATCAAGATACTATGAATATAATATGAAGTTCACAGTATCAGCAAAACATGACTATGCGAGAAAAACCCTTCATTCTCACATGCATACTAACTGATTGACAAAATACTCAAATGAAAAAAGTGCAAAATACTTTGGTTCAAATCAATAGGGGACATTAAATGTCTTTAGAATATAAGGTTTACAAAAGTTAGGCAACATAGTTGTCTGAGTTTAGTTAACAATAAGCAACTTGTCATGACTGAATTAAAAGCTTGTTAGTATCTTATTTTTCCAAATACATTGCCCTTGTATGAATCTTGCTAAAGGTATAGAATAGTCTTATAATTTTTTCCTTTTGTCACTCATATCTTATTTCTTTCACTTCATCTTGCTCGGCCTTCATAACTATGACAAGGCCTTTGAAAACTAAACTAAATACATCTCACATAAACCTCAAAGTCTACACTATACTATTTATTGGTTTATTATTACCCAATATATTAATGTTGATTTATGGATTTTATTGTTCTTATGTCTTACTTCTCTTTCTTTTCTAATTAAAAAGGTTGACATGACATAATTTCAACCTAAGGTGTGAATGTGATGATTGGTACATTCCTTGTACGCACCCCTTCCCCCCCCCCCTTCCCCCCCTCTCTGCATGTTATTGTGGATGTGTGTATCTTCTCTCAATAATATCAGTTACGGTTGAATAGATCATATGAGGAAAATAATATCAATCCACAAAGAAATCGATGAGTTTTCCAATAACTAAGTTGCACATCTGTTTCATTTCCCCCCATACAACATTTCTTATTTTGAAATAGCATAGGTTTCTGTAACATAATGTATATAATCCTAGGTGTAGTGGGATAATATATTATATCATGTATTTCTTAGATACACTAAAAGTTGAACAGTTATTTTCATATTGTTAAAAATGTACATTGCATCTAATTTTGATTAAAGGATGAACAACTAAGCTTTTCATTGAATATTTTTTTGTTTGTCCAAGTTGCATTTATTTCATTTGTCAATATTATCTTGCAGTACATTCTCGAGCTTGACAATGCTATCAAAGCATGTTATTCATCCAACATTCTTGCAACAAGGCATTCCTCTAATCACCTAGAATTTCTATATTTACATTGGGATTCAAAAGCCGTTCTTTTTTCACCATTATTGTCTCCATTTGCATTCTACAACACATGTGTATCTTTTCATAGCCCTAAGAACCATTGGAGATACCAATTTAGTGAGAAGTGAGGTTTAAGATGTTGGTGTAAGACTTGAACGAATTGATGTATTTTTGGGGATTGTTTAAGGATTGAGTTTCTATGTTCATATTGAGCAAGGTTATGAAATGCAAAGGCAAGACTCAAAACAATATCATAGAGAAGAAAGGTGTTGGTGTGCCTTCTTCAAGCAATATAACTCAAATGGCGGGAAAAGACAAAAAGTCCTAGAAAAGTGTCATGCCTTGTCATTCCCCTCTTGTTTCATAAAACAATGTTGTTGGTTTTAAGTAAAAAGTGTTATTTTGAATCCTATCATGGAGAGAATGCCCATTAGTAATTCCATTGTTGAATCTCCACTACTATGCAAGTTTGGAGATAATAAAACCCAATAAACATCACATTGGTCTAAGGCATAGAGGTGTTGTAAATTTCCATGTACCATATTATTCCAAACCCATCAAATTTGTGCTTAAAGATATTCAAACAATTATCAAATTGAGTTTTCACAAGTTGGACAACCCTTTGAAATTGAAAGTTGCCAAGTCAATCAAAATCAACTTGCACTAAAATGCATCAAACCCAAACATGTTGTCACTGTGGATGTTGCAAACATACCTCACCTGATCGTTTTTATCTACATCCTTGTCTACCATGTGGTTGACACACACATTCTATAAAACAATGCTATGTCAGAGACCTATTGTGAGGTTTTCACACCATCACTCCGTTGCAAATGGAGATCCGCCCCTCTTTTCGTTTTTGTTGTAGCTAGGTTGCCTTAGGTTTAGAGAGTCAAGTTGGGCAGTCCATTTTGTCAAGGAGACAAGTCTAATGAGATTAGAGAGAGCAAGAAACCACTCAAGTCTTTGAGTTAAAAGGTGAAATCTTCTTCAAGGGAGGAGGCAAGAGGTCAATGGATTTTGGACAAGGCATGAGGATAGGAAGGAAAATGAACAAGTGCGAGAGTCAACATTGAGATCAAAGATCAAATCAACTGAAAATGGACGCAAAACAACTATCACAAGCCTAATTTCAATGAGAAATCACCAAGCAAAGAATGGACTTAAGGGAGATAGCTATGAGTAAGTATGGAAGAGGTTGTGCCATTTAGGAGTAATCTTGAGAACAGGTCGGATTCCGACCTGAACTCAGGATTCATAATCCTGACTCCTTCCATAGAAACTCTGCCCCCTCCTAGGGTATAATCCTGACTTCTCCCCAATTTCCGCCCAAATGCAGGGGCCAACTAATGCATGATTTTGACCTTAAATGATGTAAGAGGATTAAACTTGAAAGATGAAGGATAAATCCAATCAAGGCTTGAAGAGAAAAGGACAAATTTTGGAAGTAAACATGAAGTATGAAATCAGATTTCAATCAACCAAAGAGTAGATCAGATAAGACAAAGCATGAAGTTATCCTTGAAAATCATGATGAATTGCTAAATGAAATTGGGAGGGAGTGAATTAACCAAAGGGTGAATTTAAATTGAAATGAATGAATCCCGACTTAGGGGCGGAATGTGAAGAGCCTGCCTGGCTCCTTGCTAAGAAAATAACTTTTCTTTCTGAATACTTTGCAAATGTGTTTTTGTTTTGACAATATTTGAATTTTCTAGTATCTTTTCCGAAATAAGATAATAACACAGCAATTTTATTCCATTTCCTCAAGTTCACCAATCCAAATTAATTACATACAAAACATTGCAAGCTTTAAAAACAACACAATTTATTTTAAATATTTTAAATAAGCACCTGGCAAATAATTTCAACCTCACTAACAATGATGCCAGCTGATTATAAGTTGACGCAAACTAAGAAGGAGATAACGTGACTTAAGAAAGTCCACGCAGCCAACAAGAAGTTCAAACGAAGCTCCTGGGAAGATTGACGCAGCCTCCCAAATTGATACGGCAGCCACCAAGATGAAATGTGGCTCCTGGAAGTACTCACGTGCTTCACAATTCAGAATCGCAGCCCTTCAAATAATTAACGCAGGTCAAGGAAAGAAGTGACGCAGATTTTATTGAATTAATCACAGCCTTCACAATGTCAATACAATTGACTGGAAGATACAACAGCCTTCCAAGTCTCCAAAACTCCTATAGAAAAATCGAACCAGAATTATGAAACTCACAAAACAGCAGCAATGAATTAGTTCTTCTCCAATTTGGCATACAACAGCACCAAATTGATATCCACAGATTCAAAAGTGAACTCTCAGAATTTCAGTAGCAAAATTCACCATTAACACGTAATGATTCAAATTGCAAAATGAGGAATCAGTCCTCAAACCCTAGCCATATTTCTTCTCTCTCCAACTTCAATAAAAAACATAAGTCCATGAATGAATGAAATGAAATCTGAATCCCCTTTTATAATATTCAATTTTCATTTGTCTTCATCTCCTTTAATTTACTTTTAATTTCATTTCTCATAAAGCAACTTTATGTTATAATTTAAAGATGACATATAATAAAGTCACTTTATTAATTTAAACTCCCCCATTGCTCCAAAAATGACCTTTTCATTAATATAATTGATATTCTGACACATAGGGTCCCTGTTTTATGTGCTCAAGATTTAAAACTTGTCAACCCGGTTCCAACGAGCTATAACACCAAGGTGTCCAATGTGCAATCCCAATAAAAATAGCAACCTTAGCCAATTTAATTAAATAATAATCATAATTCACCCATCTTGCGAAAATGACTGAAGAAGCATCAGAATCGAAATCTGACAGCACGGGCGTGATCTTGATGAAGAAAGATGATGAATGAACCTGATGAGGTGACTTACTAAAAATAGACGCTCCCTCCAAGATTCTTGGAGATCAAACCGGAAGCCAAAAATATAAATGGAGAGCATCATTCAACTCCTCTAACTCACCTGAGCTCATCGAAACCATCCCTTGACTTACTATAAATAGTAAGTCCCACCAAATGGAACCATAATCCTCAACAAGGTCCTCTAATCACCAATATTAGCCTACAAGGACCCGGTAATAGGCTAAATCCAATAACTCAGATGCTAGCTCAGAATGGGGACATTACACGGAATCCACCCACTAGTCAGGATTGGTAATCCTGACTCACATGAAATTTATGCCTCCTAATATTGAGCAACCAAAAGAGACCCAATCCATAGCCTAGAAGGTGAAATGTTGAAGTTGAGGATGAAGTTTACAAACATATAATCCGACCAAAACCAAGCAAGGAGTGATGGCGATTTGAAGTCTAAATTGGGCCCAATTAAATTATGAACCTAAAAGGGCAAAGGGACAATCCCAAGGGAGGGGCAGAATCCACCCTCCCCTTGGGATTCTTAATCTCAAGAAACATGAAATTTCTGCCCAGACTTAAGGAAATCCCAACTTACATATGAATTCCACCATGAGTTTGGTGATATTTAAAGGACATCCTAGACTCCAAATCACTCAAAAGGGATGACGATGAGGGCTAGAGGTATATGGTGATGGGGTGTGTAGAGTCAAAGAGGAGATAAGGGCGACTTAAACTCAAGAAAGTTATTTACAATGGACAGCAAGCTTTGAGCAAGGAAATGAGGTATATATGTATATATATACAAATGGGAAAGTTATTTACTCATAAGTGGGGTTTTTATGTCCCACTACAAGTCATCCAGAAAGCACTTAATGCCTACAAACGGGTTTTGAAGTCCATTTGCAGCTTTGGTACAGTGAAAAGTGTATGTAAAACACTTCGAGGTGGGCTTTTAGCTCGCATTTACATGACGCGAAAGTAACTTTTCTCTTTTTGAGTAAAACAATCTTGAGAACAGGGTTTTTAATCCCGACTGCACATACAAGAGAAATGAGTATCTTGTATTGCAACTTTGGAAGAAATTATTGGAAATTGGGGAAGATCATCACATTGTTTTGAAAAATAATTCTTTAAACAAAAATACAAATTGGAAATGAGATTAAAGATGTGCATTTGCAAGAACAAACATATATACAAAAACTTTGGAAAGAAGACAAACAAAGCCCTAGAAATTTTACAAAATAAAAGCTTACCTATTCTTGAGAAATGCAAATGAAGAGGTCTTCAAATCTTTGAATCAATCTCTTCAAATCCAAATGATTTCGAATTTGGAAGAAGATCCCAAGATTGCAGCTATGTAGGCAAAGAATTTGATTAATTCTTCTTCCAAATTAATGCATTCTTGAGTCAATAAGAGATTCTTGAAAAATGTCCATGATAGAGGAACAAAATGTAAGAGGATCGCAACAAGGACTCATTCAAACCTCTAAATCGAAGTTCTTTCTTGAGATGCAATGAAGATGTAACACAAGACAAAAATGGCACTCTAGATGTAAAAACGTGGTTTTAGTGAGAAGGAACAAGTTGCAAATAATGATGTTTGCCCTTGCACGGGCTTTAAGTTCCTTGCAACAAGTTTGAGACTTGTATTTGCTCCCAAAACTCATGTTTTGTGCCCTATACAGGCTTTTCAATTGACGTTGCAGGCTTTGAAGATAACGTTTTTGACAAAAATGCCCTAAACAAGCTTTGAGATGCACGTTACAGGTGCTTGGAGGTAGTAACAGGCTTCAAAATGCAGATGGCATGTATGAAATGTCCTCCCAAATTGTCATCCTGAGCTTTAAGAAGATGCAATACACATCAAAATGATATGTACAAGTAGAGATGAGCTTTGGCAAAGAGTTCCCATATAAAATATGCCCTTCCAAATCATGATGGGTTTCTAAAAGGCATTTACATATGTGAAAGCTTCTTTTAGAAGATGCAAAACTCAAAAGACATATCGTTTATGAGTTAAAACGGGCTTTATGAGATCATCCACATGCATCATGTGTGTATTTCTCATATTTAGTAGTCTTAAAAATCGTCACCTAGGCTTTTAGTGATGTAAAACAAGCCAAACTCATCGTTTCAAAATAAAAACGAGCCTTAGAAGGAATTAATGGGATTTTATAATGATTTTACATGCCCAAAATCTTCACTTTGAGTAAAGACGGGGTTGTAGACGCATGTCGCAAGCCATTAAAAATCGTCACCTTTGGTTATAACGGGCCATTGGATGTGAAAGATATGTAAAAACAATGTCTTTACAAGATGCAATCCTTCCAAAAATCACCACCATGCCCTTTGACAGGTTTCAAAAGACCATTCGCATGTATTAAAACATACATTATAAACTTTTTAAAGAGACAATATGTAGTAAGGCTTAAAAAGCCCACCAACACATTAAAATCTTAATAAAAGCTTACATATTTCGTTACAAATATGTACAATGGAGTTTTAAGTCCAGTTTGCATGTAAATGATACCCAAGATGTTATGCAATGATTGACCAAAAGCCCACCTAGGCAAGATTTTAATCAAAGAATAAAGATATACAGTCAGGCCTAAAAAGCCCACCTGCAGTGTACTTAATTCCTTAATAACTCTTGAAATACAACTCTGATTACGGCCTAAGATAGCTCAAAACGAGCGGGATTTAAAATGCAGTTAGTCTAGGACAAAAAGAAAACCAAAAACAAAGCACACAACCAAGAATAACCAAGAAACAACTCGAAGGTTGCCAAAAATCAAGCTCTTGCAGTCAGGTAAGAAAAACCCATTCTAGAAAGAAATATAATGAAAAACTTGAAACAAAACATCAAAAACAATGTTTGAAAGGCGTGAAACTTAAAACAATTGAAGGAAATGAATTGCCTTCGTAACACATTGTTCAAAACACCAAAACTCAGAGGAAACGCCTACGAGTTTGTGAGAAAATTGCGTAGGGTTGTCCAATTTTGAGAATTCAAAATTGAGGACAACATGGTCACCTCATAACAAATGAAGAGTCACCAATATTCATCGCAATAATCAGGATGTTTATTGTGATGAATGCCATTAATCATATATTGTTACGTATTGTTAATGTCAAGCCAATTATGAGAATTGGCAAAGTGTGTAAATACACAATAGTGCAATAATTGATGGATTGGCTGAGAGTGAATACACACGATAATGCAAGGATGTATGAATTGGCTAAGTATGATAATGCAATATGATTAGTATGAGGATCGGCTAGTATGGAAATATATGGTAATGCAATGCAATTATGATTTATGATGCAGATATGATTATGCAGCAATAATGTAATGTGATTATGATATGAGGCAATGATGTTATAATGAGATGGCATGCAATTGCATCAGGATGGATGCATCAATGTATGTTGATGGCATTGCATATGTAATCTCAATGTAGTGCACAACACGATGGTGATCACATGAGGATGGTTGCCAAAACCGATCATCAAGTTATCAATCCATCATATAGCTCACTAGCTATGGCGGTGTTTACAAGTGATCATCTTTGGTCATTTGTAGATATCATCATAGCTAAAGTGTCTACATGGTGGATGGGTGCCTTGGTGATTGCCAAGCTCCATCTAACATAAGATTATTTCTATACTTTATGAAAATGAAAATTATATACAAAGACAAGGTATGTTTTTCCCTTGCCCATTTATTTACATTTCAATAATATTGGGATATCACAACTCAATCAAATGATATAACTAATTTCATTGATGGAGTTCCTTGGAAAAACATATAAGGCACCTCAAGCATATTCCTTTCCATTAAGCCCAGAAGCAAGAAATTTCATTGATGGAGTTCCTTGGAAAAACATATAAGGCACCTCAAGCTTATTCCTTTCCATTAAGCCCAGAAGCAAGAAATGACACTTGCCATTTGGCCTCCTCGCCCCACTCGGGGTTACCACTACTCCAATGGAACTTAGGTGCTACTTGCATCCTTTATATATAATCCATCATAATGTGCATGAGGAATTCCTTTAAGGATTTTTCCAAGAACCCATCCTCATTATGAGGCACCATGGGAGATCATACAGGGCAAATTGAACCTGTCCATCAAGCCCAAGAGCACAAAAATGACACCTGCCATTTGGCCTCCCAACCCCGCTCGGGGTTACAACTACTTGAATGGGCCTTTATGCTATTTGCATTCCCTGTATGTACATTCTCCCCTCCATAATGGAATGGCAAATTGGCTATAAGCTTAAATTAATCTTCATCAACATTAATTATGCATACATTCCTACTTCATTATTAATTATACATTAGAACTAGAAGCAATGGAATATATGCATACCTTCCTACTTCCTATCAAATGAAAGACAAAACAAAATAATAATCAGAATGCACTATGCATCATGTCAATACCCTGAACAATATATAAACTGTTGTCTAATTTATTAACTGTGGGACTGCAGATCTCTTGTTTAATCGAATTCTTATCATTCTCCTTTTCTTGATCAATTGCCTTATTTCTCTTCTTTCTCTAAGTCTGCCTTTGACTTTCTTTTATTAATAATGCCCACTTCAATGCTTGGAATGAGTTCTCCTTTATACCTACCTTATTGGTGGAAGGGTCACTACCTTTCATAAGAGTTGAGTCGCCACTTTTCATTGTTGTCTTTAAGAATAATATATTATTCCCCAAATTGATCTCCCCTTTTTATCTCCTCCTCAAATTAAACCTTTTTCCCTTTATATCCTCCAATGTGGAGGAGAGACACACCTCTTTGTAATGGTCAGAACCTTTCACAATTACCACCCTTCGAAAGGGTCACAACCCTTCATCATTGTTGCCTATTTGAAAGAGTCACTTCCTTATCTTCTTCTCATTCTTTTCTTCTTCCATTAATGCTTCCCTAATTCCTTTCCTCCTTTCTTCCTTTCTCCATATCCCCTTCCAAATGAACTCTCCTCCCTTTTATATCTCACGTTTGAGGGAATCACAACTCTTCATTTCATGCCTTTTGACCATTCATTAAATTTAATTATATCATATTTTAAGTCTGTTATTCTATTATATTTTTATTTCGTAAGTATTATTTATTAATAAATCCTATCTAAACAAAGACATCACAGTTCTACAACAATCTCTCCAACTGTTGTAAACGTTCATCACTACTCACTGTATACCAATGCACCCTATGTCCTAAAGATTCCTGTAACTCAAATAGGGTTATATATCCTAAAATTGCTATCTTCTCTTCAAACTCAATCTCATCCACCACAAGCATCTCCTCCTATCTTCTCTTCATGCTTAATCTCATCCACCACAAACTCGAGCTCAGACCTCTCTCACTCTTTCAAACCCTAGGTCTTCCTCCTTGACTCTTGCTCCATGAATTTCCTTGTATGGTGTGGTGTTAACCTTTCTGTTGCACCACTTTGATTTGATCTTCTAGTTCTGTGGTATAGTGTCAAATTGTCAATGGTTACCAAGCTGTTGCAACCTGCAGTAATCACTGTTTGCTCAGGCCCGAACTGACTTATGGTGTCGAGCATCTGCACAACTGCCTGAATTACTGATGGACTTGGATTTGCAAGGCTTATTTGACCAATGTTAATATCTGGAAGTGAAATTCGATCTTGAATCCAAATCCAAAATGTGAATGATAAATGTGGGTAAAGGGGTTTCATCCTCACCCAAAATTCTTTCATCCCTACCTGAGTGCAGATTGCAAAAGCAAAGATCAATTCTCCAAAAAAAAGTGAATCCAAATGGCACCTAGAAGAGGAATAATAGTAAATTGTTGGGAAAGGCCTGGCCCTTACTTTGAGCACAAAAAAAAAGAAATTTGAAATTTTAACCTACTTTATTTTATTTATTATTTTATTAATTTCATTATTATTATAATATTAAAATATAGAGACATTGTGGTGGTGTTTAAACCTATATTAAATGAGAGTGTTAGAGCCAACCTGTTTTAGGAAGGGACATGACATTGAGTGGTTACAAATGGGTGCAACCAGCTCAAGTTGTCCAACTTCATGACTACAATCAATCCACTAGCAGGATAGGCCATTCTAGTGTTGGTTGATCACGTATTAAGAAAAATAGATATTGTTTTTTGCTACTTTTCAATTATAGCATATATAGATCCGACCAAAAACAAGTTGTTGTGCATGACAAAAAAAATTTTAAAATATATTACAAAAGTTTCAAAGTTTGATTATTTTTGCATAATATTAAATATAAGACAGTTCCTCAGAAGCATAAAAAATATAAAATATATTATATCATTGTAAAACTTAAGTGTATATCAGTTTGTTCTAGCAATAGAACTGATGCAGATCTATTCTTTAAAAATGCATATAAAACAACTCAAAAAACAAAAATTAATGCTTATCCCTCTTTATGTTGCAAAAGGGGATGGATCCTCTTTCCTTCATAATAACTTTCCACCAAACAAACAAAGTTATAAGGAGGCATTCATAATTGACTTAAACACTTGTAATATCCATTTTTGTGTAAAGTTATCTTGTAGAAAAAATTACAACAATATGTTAGACATTGAGGAGAGTTTTTGAGCTACAAAATAAATTTGTGATCTTTGGCACTGCTAGATATTGCATAATACTTCAAAAGATAGCATTTAGACTTCTGAAAGCAAAATAACATGAAAATTCCAGAAATAATCCAGATCATAGAAACAAGACTCAAACTCAGTGCGGACTTGGCAAGGCTGACCCGACTCAGGACTTGCCAAAAAATCAGCAAGACTCGGTAGGATTCGGCAAAAAAACCAGTTTCTAGTGAGTCTTGCCTAGAGAAAGTTCTTGGAGAGTCCTGGGCCCTTGAGACTCAGCTAGGGTCACTCAGCTCGGGACTTGCCAGGACTCAGAGAGTCTTGGAGAGTCCTGGAACTATGATCCAGATATTTCACACCACATGAAACTTGAGATGACTAATTGTGATATATTTATGAAAATGTAACACTAGCAGTGCAGACCATTATTCTGTCCTCATTATTCAAAATCAACAAAATATTTTTCTTTTCATGATAGCTTATATATTACCTGTTTTGCAGCTTCCATGCTTTGATGATGATTTGGATATCTGCAAACTAAATTAGCAATAAGGGCAACTACAAATATCTGTTCGGAATGTTGTGCTCTCTGCAGCAATTCCTGTATGAATTCGAAGCATTGAACCATGGCTAAAACTCCTTCCATCATCATTGGTATCAATTGTATATCATAACCCTGATATCAAGAAAAATAGGCAAGTCTAAATATGTGTTGAAAGGAAATTGAGAAATGCAAATCTCAAAATGGTCACCAACCAATGCAAATTTTGAAATGAATAGAAGCAATGAGTATTTACTGGAGCATTATACCACAATGTAAACATATGGTAAAATACATAACTGCTGATGAGAAGACTAAAACATAATAATGACGACTTCATTGTACTTTCTAGAATGCCACGGCTATAAAGGCATCAGATCGTATCAAGTGATGCTTTGAGAGAAGCAGTCAAATTGGAATAGTGAAAAGACTAAAACATGATAATGACTTCTCCACTGTATTTTCTAGATTGCCACGGCTATAAAGGCATCAGATCATGTTGAGTGATGCTTTGAGAGACGCAGCCAAACTGAATAGTGAAAAGACTAAGTAGTAGAACAGGACAGAATGTTTGCATTCCCTGTTAACATACCTAAATGTGGTTGAATTAACTCAAATATTCTCTAATTTGTAGGACATAGTGACACAAAATCTTGAAGAAAGTTGAAATTCCGGCAGTCTCAATTGATATATCAGGGACTTTTATTCAGGCAGATTATTTTCAAAACTATCAAAACTGCATTCTTGGACACATTGTTCCCAAAAACATAAGCCATTGCTTTCTTCTATTAAAGTTCCACAGCCTTTCAGTATCTACTGCTATACCATCTACCAGTATCTTTATTCAAGGCAGGCATTGTAATTGTTTTCCCTAAGTTTAGTCTGCAATCATTTAGCGATTCCAAGCAGAGAGAGTATGCCCTAAAATATCATTCCCAGAAGTAGAAAATCCATCTATTAAGACCTAAGCCTGGAATTTCATTCTAATTAGGCCAACAGAAGGGGAAACAAATATCAAAACAAATAACCACCATGTTTTAAGTCACAATGCGACATGTTTAACCACTCAACATTAGTAGTTACGTAGAAAAGGATGCCAATGTTGGGGTTCATGACTCAATATAAGAAATTCTGATGGAATTGATGGCATGAGAACTTTTTCTTTTCATGTGATCCCAAGCATATAGCACTGTTTCATGACGAGACATGATTTACAATCAAATATGACTGAGGAAATAAATGACAAACTCCAAATAACTTATACGTGACCTCCCAGTCTATTATTAGAAAAGAAAAGAAAAGAAAAATTGCCACTTCTTCCTCGGGTTTCTCCTTAAGCAATCTTAGGGAACAAAGAAGGTAGATACAAATCAACGGAAAATGCTGAAATTAAAAAGATGAATACCCTGAGGCAGGCTATAGAGTAAGAAATGTTATAGGCATGCATCCTAGAGACCAGTAGTAGTTGTCTTCAATATTTTCCAAAAACAATCCAGTGAGATTCAATCACCCAACTAATAGAGCTCCATGGTACAAGGTCAAAATTAATTCAAAGCTCATTCACAAAATCATTTTCCACCTTCCAAAAATTGAAAATAAAAGTCCACAAATCAAAAAACAAAAGCACTTAATAGACAGGAGAGAATAGCCCCTTAGGTGAAAGTTGAAACCCATTCACTAAAGTGAAGATTTTACATCTCAATAGATGACCTAAGGTATAACTCGCACTCGGTGCTAACTACCTTCAAAAGAGAAATCAAAATATGCAATTGATGGGAATACTAAAAATTAAAGTGGTCAGCTCATTTCTGAAACATTCAATGCACTAAAACAGAAACATAAATGCAGGAAAGACTTTTTCTCCGATTTTTCTTCATAAAGGTTCACTATTCAGTATACCAAGAATTTGTTACAGGTGCACGTTTATAAAATGTGTATTTTGTGCTTCTGTAAAAAAAAGATATCCTCTCAAAAAGCAACTTAAGCTCCTCTGGGAAGAACGAAACTCCATTCAAACTTAGAGAGATGATTTATTTTTTCTTCTTGAGTTCTCCCAGCACAACTATTCTATGTCTCTCCATATTGAAAATACTCCCTTGAAAGAAGAAGGGATATTTCAATTTTAATATTCCATTATCATTTGGTCAGTTACATCCTATTGTATCTTAAAACCTATAGAAGAAGAAACTAATAAAATTTTGATAAACCACAAACACGGGACTAATATATAAGCGAGTTAACATGCAATTAGAAACCATAGGTTACCTGCAAATTAAGAACCTTGAGCAGGGTAGGACTAAAATCAAGAAGAGATGATATGAATGCACAAATTAACTGCCGAGCCTCAAGCATGGGACCTGATTGGATATCATCTCCAAGTAATGGATTCTGAAGGCAAGCCTCTAAAAGGATTTGACACGCAGTACTGCAAAATATTCAAATCTTTAGACATGCAAGTCCACCATTAGCTTAAATACTAGCAGTTACAGGTTCTAATTGAAATGTTATGTATCTTCAGCTTTTGAAAATTACAGATCTCTTTACCATGTCTTCATTATATTTTCTAATCTCCCACTTTCCTTTCATTACCCTTAAGTGTACAACAAAACAAAATCATTATATTTCATACCTTTCTTGCAGAGCAAGTGCTCCCACAATTTCTTCATGTTTTGAACCACCACTCTTCTCTCTTTGGGAAACTCCAGCTAGACGAAGTCTTCTATTCTTTACTAGCAACTCCATTAAAAGGTCTAACAATATTGACAAAAGAGGAGTACGAAAGACTTTACTTTTGCAAGCTAGCAAGGCTAGAGGCTCCTGTG
Organism: Chamaecyparis obtusa; assembly: GCA_027943335.1. NCBI lineage: Eukaryota > Viridiplantae > Streptophyta > Pinopsida > Cupressales > Cupressaceae > Chamaecyparis > Chamaecyparis obtusa. The sequence goes on from BSBK01011851.1 coordinate 194,329, forward strand.
CAAGTTCAGCATATGACATAATATCATTTGAAAGATCCAGCTTTTCCAGAGATGTTTTTAACTTTAGCTCCTTGAATCTGTTATTTTTGTTGATGTCAGTAATTTTGAGGGAATTGAAAAGAAGTGGAACAAGGAACTCCAACTCTCCATGTGGTAGAGTTTTCCACCAATCACAAAAACATTTTTGCAAGGGTCTAGCACAGGAATCCTTTAGAAGTAATGGAACCAGATCATTTATTATCACAGACTGTACATTAAATATGTTTTCAGCAGCCTCAACCTGAATAGCTTTCAATATTTGGAGGGCAGGTAGAGGCTGTGCTAGAGCATTTCTAAATATTCTACACACAATATCCACTGAAAAATAAGATTTGGAACCATTAGAATACATCTTATTGTCTTTAGTTGTGTCCAATGAAGAAATAAATGTTTCATATCCTCCGATCCATTCCAGATCTTCAACTACCGGAATGCCTTCATTGGCAAGATCAGTTTTTTTGTCTGACTCCACTGAAAGTTCAAGCAGCTTTGTAACAATGAGACGCTCTGGAAATAGATGTGAAGCCAGGCCGAGCCACTACAGAACAATATTAATACGAATGAAAATCTATACTGTTCTGAGGAAAAACTGAAAAGAAGCAGAAATTCAGACGAAGTTAAAAATTTAACTCATATAAGTAGAATACCATGTTCTTTTACTATATTTGACAAAAATATTACCCCTACAGCAATTTAAAGAGTTCGATTTGCTTATTAATGAAATTAAACCTTAATCCACTGTTTTCTAGACAATGATGATTATTCAGATGCATAAGTGCACCTGAGGCAATAAATGTTCATATTCTAGCCAATGATACTCCATGTACATAAGTAAGGTGTGCAGAGGCAATTCTGCAAGCAATTTTGACCATTGAATATCTTCACTTTCCTCTAAGTGTATCTGAGTTGAACCACCATGGACAGACCGTGCAATTATACCTGCACCTTGCAATACTTGCTCCCTACAAAGAATGTAAAATGTAGATAATGCTGCACGGACCATTAATTCAGAATCTGCTTTGCAAAGTGCATATTTGGTTTCAGGGAAAAAATCAGCACAGTCAATCAGACTTCTTTTTGGTTTATCAACACTTTTAGCACAAAAAGACACATGCTTAATAGCTGCAGACAGGAAACTAAAAGGAAGAGGTTGCATTCTGAATTCCTGAGTGGATACTTCTCCATTATGATGTGGAGATGATGCTTCAGCAAACATTTGAATCAGCTGAACCAGCATCTGCACGCATCCAATACATACGCATTACTCATAAAAAATTTCAACATTCAGAGATCATCACTAAGTGCCAACAAAAAGAGGCCTTAAATCCTGAGTTTTTCTAAATTACACACAGTAAAACCATGCACAAATTCCTAAATCAAATCCCTTTTGCAACATTATTACAATTCTCAGAGAGGTCTCGTGAATAATTATTAATAACATAGCAAAAGAGGAAAGCGCTAGTGAAATAGATATTATACATACAGGGTGTACTGGCTCTGCAGATAATGAAATGCAGTGAACAATAACTTCAGAAATGTCAACAGAATAGCGAATAAAGTTTCCAGACATCATTAGTTCGTACAGACATCTCAGTAGCAAGTCAGCATGTTTCCTGAAAAATCACATGATCCAGTCTTTATTAATATTCTCAATAAGTAACATTAGTTGGAATATATGGCCAGATTTGTTAGTCATAGTTTTGCTTTCAATCACAAGAAAGATATATTGATTGTGTGTAAGAATCTTTAGTTAGAATTAATCTGCATTAACTGATAGCAAAATAGCAATGTCATCCAATTTAAAATGTGCCACAAATATCTAATTGTCAAATAAAATGTACTACATTTAAATTGCATTTTAAGTGTTCCACATCTTCTCAAAATAAAACATCACATGTTCCATTATTGTTTAAAGCTGTCATGAAATTATAAATTGAAAAAGATAATGGTCAGGATTTAAATACAACGGGATTTAACCTCTGTCTGTTCTTAGTCATCTCAAGATGAAATCTATGAGCACTCATTGAACCTCATTTTCCTCATCTATGTTGGTTATAATCAGATGGCAAGGAAACTCACCTAGCAAACAAGCACCTCTATACATTTGTTCTAAGGAGCCAGGAACACAGAACATTATCCATGCTTTACTTTCACCCACTAAACAGTAAGGAAAGAGGTAAAATATTTACAAGTTGACTTTCCTAACCTACTTTTCAATTCACTTTCCAAGGGATATGCCTCTATCTTAGACCATATTTTCTTTTGGATAAATTTCCAAGGTCTTCAATAATCAACCACTTTAATATGTCCCTATGCTCCACAGGGACACGTTACCTGGGCTTTTGGGCCCGTACCTGTCCCTGGTATGGTACGGGCACACAGGGACTACATTTTCCCGTCCCCAAAGCCATTTCTAAAATCGCAAAAAAAGGGTACAGTTTCTAAAACGTTGACTGAAGTCAGCAGGGGATGGCAGTACGGAAATCTGAATTGGGGATGGCCTAGCCATTCTTCAACCGCCCCCGGGATGGGTTCCTGTCCCAAATGGCCCAACCACTTAATGTGGCATTTGAAACTTTGAAAAAACATTTTTAAAAAAAACCTCCATTTGGTCGGCCACACATGAGCAATAAAAGGTACTAAAATATTGGACACACTATTTGAGAAGATAAAACACCAAAAAGTGAAAAACTTGTTCATTTTATCATTTGCCAAGAAGAATTAAAGACCAGCAGCTAGTGAGGAGGTTTTGGCACTTGAAAGAGGAGGTTTTGGCATCAAATCTTTTTCATTTCAGGTATGTTTTCAATTTTCCATTTGTTTATAGCGCTTTTTTTCAATTTCCATTTGTTTTGCAACACATAGGGAGGGACTTCCAATTTCAGATTTTGAGATATGCTATAGAAGAGGTTGGACCTGCTAATTGTAATATCCCTTCCCTAGATAGGTCAATTGTCAACAGAGGTTGGCCTATTACCTGGGTTCCTGTAGGTCAGCAGTATGGATAGGGGACCAATCCCGAGATTTGTGGAGCTATGAGGGACCTTAAAAGACATTTTGGACAGTGTCCTAAATTTTAGGAGGGATTCCTACCTTTTAGGGATTCACTGGGAGTTGACCGGAATGCATCAAGGGGCCTCTGGGATCATTCTAGACACTTTGGTTGCAGTTCCTATCTTTTAGGGAGGATCCCTATTTTTCAGGAGAGACTGTCAGTTTGTTTGCTGCATTCAGATATCATCCTTGCACTGGTGGCATCAATCAGATTTTAGTTTGGAGTCCAGATGATGAGTTTATGAATAAATTTGGAATATTTAAATTGTTGCCAAGATTAATTTACATAATAAAAAAAATAAAGTGAATTACTCAAATCACTTTATATTATAATAAAATGGCCCCATGGCACACTTCCCTAGGCATCATGGAGTAATAAGTTATAATAAAAAAGGGGCCATTCATATTAATGAGTAATAAGGCCTAAGAGGTTCAAACCTCTAAGATAGGGAATAGAATTAAATAAAGTTATTAAAACAAATAAGAGGAAACCCTAAAAAGGTATGGCTAGGGTTTGGAGAGTATAAAGTAACATTGGGGCACCCATTTTGGGCATTCAAAGATTATTTTTACTTGAGCATTTTGGAGGTTGGAGCTCTGAGAAGGGTTTCTACTGCAGATTGATCTTCCAAGAATGAAAACTCTTGGAAGAATTGAGAGTCGGGCGAAAACCCCTCTCTACTAGTGACAAGATTTAGTATAGATCAGATTGGGCTTCAGATTGGCAACAATTTTGGTGAGGTATTTCTCAGAGAATTATTGTTTCAGACTTCAGATCAAAGAGTGGACAATGCTTTTCATACATCACCAAGCATCCACAGCTAACCGTACCACTCATAGGCAAACCCCATGCCCCTTCTAGGGTGGCGTTAGGGTTTGGGGAAGAAAATTCCATACATATCAAGATTAATTTGTTGATCGGAATCTCGATTTGGGACGTAAATATAAATCAAGGGAGAAGAAATTATTTGCAAGCATTGTATTTGCTAAACATTCGTGCTCCAAGCCGTACAACACTAGTATGGGTATGTAGACAATTGTTTTGAAGAAATAAAATCAGAATTTGTTTTCTTATGGTGAATTAATTGTTGTTAATTTCTTTTCAATATTTTCTTCAAGTTCAAGCATTACAATTTCCATATCATCAAAAACAACAAAAAATAGAAAACTTTGAAAAACACCAAAAAAACAAATATTGAAAACTTAGTGAGAAAATAAGCAAAAATCTTTAAAAATCAATATTTAGGTGGTTGGGAATTTTTCTGTGGTATCAAAGCCTAAGCCTACCAACATAAGGGTTTGTTGTCACTTCTATGCATCCGGAAAGGATTGAGACATACAAGTATTACATTCGCAAGAGAGCACAGGGCCAATTGGATCTTGGTGCGGAAACTCCAGAGATATGGGTGATATGCATCAATGTAGGAGTCCCCAACAAAGGGCAAGACAAAATCAGTGTGACGATCAAGATCGATAGTTATTTAGAACTCTTGTTAATACACAACCATAGATTGCACAAGCTTTAGACAGATTACAAGATACCCTTGATAGGTTGGATTTCGGTTAGCCTGGGGATAGGTGTGGCGACTTGTTCAGCGTGACAGGCATGACAAAGTTGATAGGTCTGTTTCAATCGCAAGTAGACATGAGAGTAGCAGGGTTGCTTCATTGAGTGGCAATGCACTTGGTTCTCCTAAACGTGATAGGACTCGTACTCGTACAACAAATAGGTTCATGCAGCCTCATTTTCTTCTGAGAGATGAGCCGCCACCAGTAGACCCACTCGACGGTGTTGAGTTCCAAGATGCAATTATGGCAACCAATGATGAGTGGGGAGCCCTTCCACATGTTAGAGATGCTTTCGATCTACCCCAGTATTGTGCATAGTGCAAAGACAGTTTGAGGACCTAGACAATAGCAAATGGAGACCTAAAGTGAGCGACCAACAAGCTCACTTCATCTCCCTTTGATGTTAGTGGGAAGATCAGTGCATGAGCCTAGGTGCAAAAACTTGATATCTACTTCTCACTTAAGGCGATGCCTAAGGATGAGGCCATTCAATTTGCAGTGCTACATTTAGAGGGTGTGGCTTATGATTGGTAGCACCATGGTTTGGTCACTCAAAACCATGGACTCATTTTAGTCGATTGTCAAAATGTTGTTAAGTATTAACTATGTCCTTGGTCGTTAGTGTTGGCATAAAGCTTAGCTATCATCATTGGCAAACATCAAACATACCGGTACTACACACACACACACCAGTACTCATGATAGAACAACAATGGTGAACCGGTAAAACTTACTAAGGAAACAATGTACCTTAACCGGTCACATCAATACTGTTCCGGTCTTGTCCAACCAATCTAGCCAGACACCACAGGACGCAGATGACTAACACGTTACACACCGGTTTGCACCACATTGCAAATTTATCAGTCAGTGCTTTAAAATCCGATCCGGATTATGCGGAGCGTTTTTCAGATGAATTGAAGTTAGCTTTTTCATATGAACTGGAGTTAGCTTTATTCTCTGCGAGCGTTTCGAGGTAAACTAAAGATCTGTTTGCAAGCTTTTTGATCAAGTGTTCTGCATGCGAGATTTTTGGGAGAGTTACAGCTTGGCGGCACGATTTGGTGTAATTTTAATAAGATAATTTCTTATAAATATAGGTCATCATGCGTGACAAGATGTTTTGTTGAAAATCAAGAACAGAGAGCGAGAAGAGTAGAATTTTCTGAGAAGGGATATAGCCACAAAAGAGTGAAAGAGAAAGATTCAACAGCCAAGAAGAGGAAGGAGTGAACAGGTATGATCTGAATCGACAGATAAAGTGTCAAAAGAAGATCATTGCTTTTCTTGTGTGAAGCATATGTAAATTCCTTAATCAGGGTGAACCCTAACAGGTTATGTTGCATAAATCCCTTCACCGGGTGACATCTTTTTTGATGTTTTTTTTAAGTCCTCTGATAAGGCGACTCCTCACAAGGTCAAGATCTTAACCGATCTCTTGTAAATCCCTTAACCGGGTAGCACTCTAACCAGTGCTTTGTAAGCCTTTAACTAGGCAGCTTTATTACTGCAATAGTGGACTTTCGTGGGTTATGTCCCACTGTGGTTTTTTCCTTCTAACCGAGAGTTTCCACGTATAAATCTTGTGTTGACCTGTGCATTTGATTTTTGTTTATGATTGTTCAAGCATTCTATTATTTTCAGTATTAACATGATTAATTAACAAGAAATTGAATTTACTGATTCACCCCCCCCCCCCCCCCCCCCCCCCCTCTTAGTAACTTGTTAGGATTAACAATTGGTATCAGATAGAGGTTCTCAGGAATAGAAAGCTTAACCACTTGAGAAAAGATCATGGAGGGTTACAAGTATCAAAAGCAGCTGGAAGAAGCAAATGAAATGATTACTTCTCTTGAAAACAAATTGAGAAGATCTCTTGCCAGGAGAAAAGAGTTGGCTTTACGATTGAGTGAAAGTCAGGAAACAATTGAAGAACTCTTTGGACAAAGTGGTTCTAATGAAGCTAAAGAAGCGGTCTCTGATCTCATGGAGAGAAAATTGAATTTAACTGATCAAATCTCCAATTAGAAAAGAGAACGGGAAGGTCATGCTCTGAGGATGACTGAATTGATTGAAGCAAGAAGAAAAGATGAGGATGAGAAGAATAGTGTCAAAGAAGCACAGCTGACTGCACAAAGAGCAAGAAACTTGGTTGAAGATGCATTAAGAGAGAGTGATGCTCTCATACTGCAACTGCATGCAGACATGCAGGGCATAAATCAAGAGAATGCAATCATGCATGAACACTTGCATGATAAAGACGAGGCATGCAAAGAAATTGCTGTTGAAGTTGAAAAACTAAAAGAAAAGCTGAAAACTCTTGAGAGGAATGAGAAACTCAAAAAGTACAATGAAAGTTCTGAGAAGCTTGACGAGCAACTAAAAGCTCAAAGAAAGCACAAAGATCCCACAGGACTTGGGTACATCGGTCAAAGCAACAAGGAAACGGGTGAGTCTTCTGGAGTCCAGGAAAGCAAGAAGGACAAGAAGAAACCAACCGGAGACAAAGGTAAAAGAGTCTTCAAACCCTCTTGCAAACATTGTGGCAAACCGGGTCATAAATCAAATGACTATAGGAATGCACCAGTGAAACCTTTCACCACTAACAGTAACTATTATAAGTATGGTCACAGGACTTTTGAATGCAGGTCACGATCTAACAGTGTGTCCAGTGGAAGCAGGGGAAGCTTTAAAGGTTATTGCTATGCATGCAATAAATTCGGACACAAGGCTGAAGAATGCAGGTCTAAATCCATGGCATTCAAATCTCCACCAAGACCGATATTCCATACCAAGAATGCTAACTGGGGCACATCCATGTGTGCTATGTGTGGACCATCAAGGCATAGGAACATTGAATGCCACTCACCCATGGACAAAGAAAGAAGGGTCAATCCATGGAAAGGAACCGGTATGACTTGTTACAACTGTAACAAGATTGGGCATCTGGAAAGGCCAGATGCCCTTTGGCAGTCTTTGGCACCGGACCTTGGTTAAGAGATATCAACCAAGACTGCCAAAGCTTACGCTGAGGCACTTCAAGAAAACTTGGATCTCTCTGCCAACCGGTTTGGCACTTACAAGGGGATAAGTGCAAGTCTGAAGAAAAATGCACCTTCAAAGGCACCAAAGAAGGTATATGTAAAACGGTCTCCTACTCCAAGAAAAAGGAAGCCAACTGTGCAAGAACCAAAAGTTCAAAAGAAGAAGGCACAACCAGTGACAATCGAACAATCACAAGGTGAGGACTCAGAGGAAACAGAGACAGAACAAACCGCCACCTATCTCAGAAAGAGGAAGAATGGAAAACTGGTAAAAAAGAATGCACCGAAAGCAAGAAAACCAACCATAGATGAGATGGTTAAAGGAGTAAAGCAATCAAGTAGATTAGGTGTTGTTGGAAGAAGATATGAGCTGGCAAATGATGATGATGATAGGAGAAAGTTGGAGGAAGTTGTAGTATACTGTCTTCACAAGTTTAAGTTAACTCCTACTGAGATTCATGGCTCGGAACTTGCAGAGCTACATGAGATCGTAGAAGGAAGATGGAAATCCTCTATTGCTAAAGAGAAAGAGCTAAGGATAAGGGCATTGCTAGAAGTACAAAACCATTTGAGCCTACCAAAGGCAACCAATCAAGAAGATCTGTACAAACAAAGCTTTAACATCAGGAAAAGGATTGGTCAAGTCATGATAGGAGAACTTGATATAGTTCATGATGAAGGGGTTGCAATCTGGACAACCGTTCTAAAGCAGCAATATCAAGCTGAAGTTGAATGTCAAAAGACCTTGGTACAACCGGAAAAGGACACTAATAGAGGGAAGGGCATTCTAGGAGTTGAGGCACCGGTCGAATCTAAGTCTGCAATTGAACCGCTCATTGCAGACATCACTGAAGACACAGGTGGTGATCTAACTCCACCAACTATCCTTGCATCTCCAGAAAAAGGTAAAGCTCAAACCCTTATTGTTGATGATATAGTTGATGAGATACTAGATTTTGGAAAAGTGAGCAATGCTGCTAAGTGGTTCAATGCTTTAGGCACTAATGATAAAGATAAAATTGAAATTGCTCTGTTAGAGAGCTTTCTTGATTTCAACCGGGGACCTAAGGACTACAGGCCCCTCTTCCCAGTTGAACTAGACAAAAGGCTAATGACAAAATGGAGAGTTGGTTTACCAAAGAACAATAGAATCTTAAGGGAAGTTCTGGAAAAGGTTGAACCAGGTCTTGATGAAGATGCAATCAAGATTCTGTTGGAAGCAGAAGCACTGAATATGGATATAAGAGACAGGGTGGCCAAAATCATAAATGTTCAAGAGAAAGATGTGTACAAAGAAACAATCCAACTATGGAAGAATTATGACTTCAACACTCTACAGAAGGGACAGGAGAAAATAGCATCAGAAAAGGTTTCTGTTGAGAACTTGAAACACCTAAGTCAACAGGTCCTCAAAGTGAACAGGCGAAGGCAATGGTTCCACCGGAACAGTTCACAACTGGTGAACAAGTGACAACAGATGATCAGGATACAACCGGTAACAAGGACACTACCGATGAGAAGGATAACATCGGTGAACAGTTCACAACCAATGAACAGGTCAACATTGGTGAAGAGATCCCAACAGGTGTATCCAGACCAGCAGAACAAGAAATAGGGGAGTCATCAGCTAAGATGACTGAAGAAAAGGAAACTGAGAAAGTAGAGACAGTCAAGAGTGATCAACAGGTTGCAGAGGAACAACCAGAAGAAGAGCATCAACTAGAAGAAGAACAGCAACCAGAAGGGGAACAACAACAACAAGAGCCTCAACAAGTAGAAATGGAGGAAGTGGAGAAGCTAGTTGAAGAAGAGCCTGAAAAGGACATCAAACAGAAGCAACTGGTAGATGTACCAAGTGCTTCATCAAAGAGAAAGTTATCTTTTGCCGCAGACCCTAAATCCAAGAAAGGGAAAGTTAGCACTTCTCCAACAGGTGACATTGTGGTTGACATAAGCCAAATGTCAACTAGATAGATGAAGTAGCTCACCAAGAGAAAACAAGACATGGTTCTCACAAGTGTGAAAAATATTTCGTACAATATTGCACGTGACGCTAACATAGATGAAGAGGAACCCATAATTGATCAACTGGAAATTCTGGCACAAGCAATTGGTGAAGATATTGCAGATCCAGAAACAATAACCATTGACCATTATGAAAAGAAAAGAATAACTATTATTCATGACAAGATTGAAGAACTTAAAGCCACTGTGGCTACCAACACTGGTGAACTAAAGCAACAAGTACAAGATGCTGGGAGGATAATTACAAAAACTACAAACTTTGAAGATTTTGTAAAAGATGTAACAGACAGAACCAAAAGGACTACAGAAGAGTTAAAGGAAACTAATCAAAGTTCGATGCAAAGACCTCTTCTCCGACAGAGTATAGTCGTGAGTTAACAAGTTTAGCTCTCACATTGAGAAAGGCATCAGAAGAAAACACAAAGCGAATCTAAGATCTTATTGGATTTCATCTATTCATAGCGCCTACTTTTAATATGATGCAGAAAACAGCAAATGATGCTGATAGACTTCTCAATAAGTCTGATTATAAGACAATTGAGGACATGGAGAACCTAATTGTCTCTCTACAAGCTATGAAGTATACCTTAGATCAAGTCATAGCTGCTTGGAAATCTTTCCTAGTTTCTGCCAGAAAGATCTACAAGGATATCTTCAACAAGCTCCAATTATGAGGAAATCGCACCCTTTGTCCCTTAGAGGCAAAAAGGGGAAGATTAGTTTTAGGAGATGGGTAGAGAAAAGGGAAGATACTGATCAAGGGAAACCGATCAAATGACAGAGAGAGTTCACACCGGTACAATAGAATACAATAACAGGATGCAGTAGAGCAAGTCTACAAGGGAAGTATCAATTGATAGGGTGATACTCTACAAGGAGTGTATGTGTTGATGTGTTTTGCCACCAATGCCAAAGGGGAAGATTGTTGGCATAAAGCTTAGTTGGTATCATTGGCAAACATCAAACACACTGGTACTACACACACACACTGGTACTGATGATAGAACAACAATGGTGAATTGGTAAAACTTACTAAGGAAATAGTGTACCTTAACCGGTCACATCTATACCGGTCCGGTCTTGTCAAACTGGTCTAGCTAGATGCCACAGGATATAGATGACTAACAAGTTGCACACCGGTTTGCACTCCATTCCAAAAGGAGAAGAATAAGAGAAGGGGCGACCGTGTTAGAGGGAAGCAATCTGCACGGGAAGCACATTTTTCACTATCGATAAAGACATAAAACTACAGCACTATAGGAGGAACCGCAGGCCGGTGGGGAGAAAGGAGAGCACGATACCAAGGCACAGTTGTGGAGATTTATTGAAGGATTGAGGGTTGGCATAAAAGACCATTATTTATGGATTCAACAAGTAAAAGGAACTGGAAAGCCAAGTTGTAGACACGAGCAAGTAGTTCGAGCAACAGCATGGATAAAAACGGCAAAGTGTTACCATCCGGAGTAAAAGTTGCAGGGAGAATGGATGCCAGTTCCAGCAGTGGCAAGTAGAAGATAAGGCCCAAAATTCATATGGCACTGGCTCCGTGAAAAGATACAGTTACAGCACAAACGGTAGCATTCAAGGGTTTGAACAGGTTGGAATGCCAGAAGTGGTGGCAAGATACACCCAACAATGATCTAGTAAAGAGAAGTTTGAGGACCGCGCAGGTACAATGGGCAATACAGATGCCCGTATTTTGCATTAAGGACTACAAAGGTGCACTGAGAGCCATGATTGAGACCTTTGACAGACATTCCCAGGTGAGCACATTGTCCTACCTCGGGTAGGACATGAGGTTTGCATTCACGGCAATAGAGTTTACGTGGGTGTTTGGCATATCAAAGCGCAATGGAAGAAAGATTGATATGAAGGCAAGGAAGATGTTGAGGGAAACAAAAGAGTATTGGATTAAAATGGTATCCAAAAGCCTCACACCTGTAGAGCTAGATTCGATGGCGAATGCATCAAAAAGACGGGGGATGAAGAAGTCCTTCATTGCAAAAGGGCATTGGCACTGCATTATGGATGTTGTAAAGAGTAGACTTACAGGGTCAAGCCGCGCTTCTAATATCGTGCTTCCCCAAATAGTGTTGATGAATGGCCTAATGAATGGTACAGTATATGATTGGGCTACATTGTTGGCGGAGTGGATGTATGAATTCATGACCCTGCAGCATAAGACATTTTATATGTCGCACTACATCATTGGCCTGTTTTTGGATGCCACACGCACACAGATTCCAGCCGACCGATTGGAGGTGAAACCTGGTCCCTTGACACCTAGCAAGCCACCCATCATGTGCAGGAGACACTTGGGACATACCGACAAGTCAGAAAGTACTCCTAGGGCAGAAGTGGCGGAGGCAAGCCATTTCTAGGTCCGAGTCAGGGGACGTAGACAATGGCCGAGAGGAGACGTCTGAGAGCTCCAGTGACTCAGACGAGGGGGACAGCCAAACAGCCGAGGATGACCCTATGGAGGTGGCAGTTTCCACAGCCGTCTCTATGCCTACACCCACGCCCACAAGTTCTATTTACTTGACCTGTATTGTCAGACACTACACACTTGACTCAAGCAGTATTGGCGGTGACATCCACAGCGATCCCAACATTTGGCCAAATTCGCACACCGGTGAGTATGGCACCTGTACCATCACCACCTTCGATGTAGGAGTTAGTTTCAATCGCACCACCACCTACAACAATAGAGGCATTGCATTTGGTGGAGTTAGCTGTAGGATCTTCGGAGACAACAGTACCCGAGGTAGTGGCAGAATTTAGACCTGAGGCGTTGGGGTATGATGAGGCACCTCCAGAGGAGAGGGGTGATCAAGTTCATCTAGATGTAGTGGGAACCGATGTAGTGGTGACTGTTGACACTGAGTTAGTGGAGGATCCCCAGGCAGTGGCGGGTGATCTTGCTTCCATCACAACTATGAGCACTTGGCTCAATAGGCAGTTCCAGATGATGCCCTTGGCACCAATTAGAGCTACAGTTCTCTCTCCCCGACGGGATGTACCTTTGAAGGTCATAGACTTAGTGGCAAAGACCTCACCTGAGGAGGACCAACACTTGGCCAAGGACCGTGCAGTAGTCGCGGATTCTGTTCCGGAGGAGTTGCCTATGCCTAGGGAGTTCATAGCACCTCCAGAGCCTCTAAGAGAGACGGTCGGTGAGGACATTGAGGTGTATTTGGTCGACATGGTTGCATGAGGACATCAGGTAGTGGCTTCGGCACAGTCTTGCGCCCTGGAGGGTCTTATTGAGGAGTTGGAGAGATTATTAGTGTTTGTGAGTTGGTTGCCCTACAGCTTTTGCAGATTGTTTTGAGTCGGGAGGATGGCCAGCCACAGAAACTTTGGAAATGTTGGATGCCTGGGCCATTAATGAGCCAGTGGTGGAGAGTAGAGTGGAGAATCTTGCCCAGCAGATAGAGCAGACCTTCAGGGAGGGATATTATACGCTAAGGCATACGAACCACATTTCCACAAGACATGAGGCTGCTCGGGCGGAGATTGCCACCAGATTATAGGCAGTCAAAGGAGAATTGGCTAGTCAGCAGGTAGCTTGCGCAGTAGAGCGAGTCGGGTTGATGGCTCAGTTGGAGGCTGCGAGGACAAAGAAAGTCACTTTGGAGGGACAGTTAGCTGAGGAGAAATCCTCTTTTGAGCAGCAGTTGGTGGAGGTAGGAGCAGAGAGGAGTACCTTGGAGTCTAGCCTGACCAAGGCCATAGAGGAGTGTGATACAAAGGAGAAGGAACTCCTTGAGGCAGCGATGATGGTTAAGTCTGCATTGGAGCACCGAATGGTTGCGGAGCGGGACTTGAAGCTGAGGACACGGCAGGTCTATGAGCTGCAAGCTCACTTGGCTTCTACAGCAGCACAGCCAACTTCTTCATCAGCAATGCAACTAGTTTCTTCAAGGACGCTCCCTCACCCCCCTTCTTCTCAGTCGTGATTCTCTTGTATTTATTTGTACACATTGTCTCCATTTTGTTGTCAGTCGTTGGGAAACGAATTTTCTTTTAGGGGATGATCTTGTCAAGAATAATGGTATGTCGTCAAAATGTTGTTAAGTATTAACTATGTCCTTGGTCATTAATTCACCCGAGGGGTAGGAAGTTATGGTCGCGACGGTTCATCGCACCCCCTCGGGATTTATATGTACACCTTCAAATGAAACATATGGCATCGTTGGTATTGTTAACACTGTGTATGTTGGATGTAAATCTGTTTTGGCATTAATGAAAGAAGTTGTAGTTCTCTAATAATACATTGCACTTGTTTGTATCTGTACATTCTTTTTGTCTTAGTATGCATTAATATATTTCACCCATAACGGTAAACACTCATCGATTCTTATAGGGAGTTCATTGAGCGATTGATTGCCAAATTTGATCGTAAGGATGTTGAGTTGTACTACATAGACTTAGCATTGATGCGACAGACTAGACATGTTGAAACTTATATTAATGAGTTTGAACACATTGCTGTTATGGTTCCAGAGATGCCTACTAGACATGTGGTCATGATATTTATTAAGGGATTACATGAGAGGTTGCGAGCCTTGGTTAGGACTCTTAAGCCTAGGACTTTGGAGGAGGTCATTCAGACTACCTTAGACCTTGATAACTCACCACCACTTACTTCTTATCAACAAGATAAGAAGTCTTCCAAGAGCACCGAGCCATCTTAGAGGCCCTCTACACAGCCAAGAGTGCGCCACCTCCCCCCAGGATGGATCAAGATTCAAGATCCATGCAATGAGTTGAGGAAACTTTGCTTCTCGTGTATAGAGCCTTGGGAGCCTAAATACAAATGCCTTGGGAAAGGCATGGCACATCTCATTGAGGTTCATTCAGAGGTGGAAGATGAACATATACAAGATACAAGTTCAAAGGACAACAATGTTGAAGGTCAGCAGGAGACTTGGCAGGTGGAGCTAGGAGAGAAAAATGTATTGGCTGAGTGCAATATAATCATTGCCTCACTCTTAGGAGTCATTAGAATTCATCGCTTTTGCCTTATAGGAGTGATTGAGGGACAGTGTGTGACTTGCCTTGTTGGCAATGGTGCTACGCACAATTTTATTGATGAGGGATTGGTCGCTAGGTGTGGATTGTAGACAGAGGATTTTCCTGGGTTCAATGTGATAGTTGTAGATGGGTTCTCTATGAGATGCACCAAGGGGGTCTTACAGCTTAGCATACGAATGGGAGATTACACCTTGACAAATGACTTCTATTTTTTTATGTTGTATCTAATCTGTTTATGAATGTTGTATTACGAATATTATTCTTCCTTTTAACATCTCATTAGTTCTCACTTGCGTATGAGTCCTTGGGGAATAAACTAGAGTTGAGATCTGTGTAGTTTTTGGTGTTTTGTTGATGTATTGTGCAGTCATAGGTAGTAACCATGTTCTAATCCGGTGCATCACCCTCTTTACTTTCCTGTATTCCTTCTCCCCTTTTCCCTAAAAGTTGTTAGGTTAGGTTAGTTATAGGTTATCAGGTGTTAGGTTGGTTATACACATCGTGTTGAGTTGTTTGACATGGCGGGTTTCTCTAGTTTAACACGACATGTTGAATTGGTTCAACACTACACCCTAATTAGAAAGGAAGCCATCCTTCTCTGGAGATTCAACCTCACATGCACAAGTTCCCACACTTGGAGGTTGTTTCCATGTTTCACAAGGTTGCTTGGGGATCATAGCCCAAGCATGGATGCAAACTTTTGTGTTAACAGTACCATTCCTACTATTGATGGACTACAAGAGGCAAGTATGGTACATGATAGTTTTGATGATGTCTTGTTTGAGGACTGAGTTTGTACACATTGATACAGTTGATGTTGAGAGACGTGAGTTGCCCAATTCTGAGTTTCCAGCTGAGGTAGTTGTCATTCTCATGATGGTGGTAATGATTTTGTTGACATCTCTCTTAGTGGACCAGTCACTCTAGGGACATATTTGTTGAGCAGTGATGGCATACATACTTCATTTTTTAGTTTGTCACCTATATGTCTTGATATGGCAGCGATAACTTTGTTGATTGGTGACTTCATGGTCTTTGCCTCCTTGTGGACTAGTGGTTGTGTAAGTTGGCTTGATTTGGCATTGACTGCATCTGCGATTCAGTATGAAGGTGTTGAGGGGCATTTCTTTAGGGTATTCTTTGATTAGCATTGGTTTGGTGACAGGATTATTGTCATCCATGTTGCTGGACAAAGTTATGACGAGACAAGGTAGCCATTTGTGTTGATTTTCGAGCATGTGGGAGACCATTTTCACATTGTTTTGATGTTCTACATACATGGATGGTTACTGTGGGGTGTTTGGTTGAGATACTTCTTCTACATCTCACACAACAGGGTCTTTATTTTATTTTGGTCACGTGGATTCCTACATGCTCAACATGATTTGTAGTGTTGAGACATTTTAATCAGAGTGAAGCAGCGGGTTTTTTGGTGTTTGCTTGTGGGCAAGCAATCCCGGGATGGGAGGACTGTAATGTCCCTTCCTTAGACAGCTCACTTGTCAACAGAGGTTGGCCTATTATTTGGGCTCCTGTAGGTCAGCAATATAGATAAGGGACCCATCCAAAGGTTTGTAGAGCTATGTAGGGGCCTTATAAGCCGTTTGGGATAGTTTGGGCAGTCTCCTAAATTTTAGGAGGGATTCCTACTTTTTAGGGATTGACTGGTAGTTGATTGGAACACATCAGGGGGCCTCCAGGATCATTCTATAGACTTAGATTGCAGTTCCTATTTTTTAGGGAGAATCCCTAATTTTTAAGGGAGACTGTCAATTTGTCTGCAACATTCAAACATCATCCTTGGACTAGTGGCATCAGTCAGATTTCAGTTTGGAGTCCAGATTATGAGTTTATGAATAAATTTGGAATATTTAAATTATTGCCTATGTTTGATTTAAATAATAAAAAAATAAAGTGATTTACTCAAGTCAAGGCCTAAGAGATTCGAACCTCTAAGAGATGGAATAAATTAACTAAAATTATTAAAACAAATAAGAGAAAACCCTAAAAAGGTACAGCTAGGGTTTGGAGAAGATAAAGTAACATTGAGGCAGCCATTTTGAGCATTTAGAGATCATTTTTATTGAGCATTTTGGAGGTTGGAGCTTTGAGAAGGGTTTCTAGTACAGACTGATCTTCTAGTAATGAAAACTCTTGGAAGAATTGAGAATTGGACAAAAACCCAGCTCTCCTGGCGACAGGATTCAGTAAGAATTGAGAATAGGACAAAAACCCAGCTCTGCTGATGACAGGATTCAATATAGACCAGATTGGGCTTCAGATTGGCAACAATTTTGGAGAGGAATTTCTCAGACCATACATTGTGAGGACAAAATTATTGTTTCAGACTTCAGATCAGAGAGTGGACAATGCTTTTCATACATCACCAAGCATCCACAATTGGTCGTAGCACTCACAGGCAAACCCCAAATCCTTTCTAGGGTGGTGTTAGGGTTTGGAGCAGAAATTCCAGGCAAATCAGAATTAATTTGTGGAACAGATTCTTAGTTTGGGGCAGCAGATATAAATCAGGGGTGAAGAAATTATTTGCAGACATTGTATTTGCTGAACATTCGTGCTCTAGGTCATACAACCCTAATACGAGTATGTAGACAATTGTTTTGAAGAATAAAATCAGAATTTGTTTTCTTTTGGTGTGAATTAATTGTTGTTAGTTTATTTTCAATATTTCCTTAAATTCAAGCATTGCAATTTCCATATCATCAAAAACAACAAAAAAAACAGAAAACTTTGAAACACACAAAAAAACAAATATTGCAAAAAAACTCAGTGAGAAACCAAACAAAAATAAAAAATTTAGTATTTAAGCAGTTGGGGATCTTTCACTAATGTTGTGCAGGTAGTCATTGATTCAGTCGGGGTGTGTACGTTAGCTAGATTGATGGTGGAGGGTGCTTATAAGCAAATTTTTTGGACCCCATGTTGTGTGCATGCATTGAACAATACCTTGAAGGACATTGGAAAAATTGATTGGATAAAGGCAATGGTGTCCGAGGCTAGAAATGTCCAAATGTTTATTTGCAACCATCACACATCTCTTGCAATGTTTAGGACATTTTTCAAAAACGAATTCTTCAAGCCCATGGAGACTAGATATGCTAGCTACTTTATTTTGCAGGAGAGGATGCTTGAGGTCCAGAAGGGTTTACAATCCATTGTGGTCAATCCAGAGTGAGGTAGATGGCATGAGTCAAACACACCAGAGGGAAGAAGTGTGAAGCAAAGAATACTTGATGATAACTGGTGGTCCACAATGAGGTAAGAAAATTGTTATTGCTGATTTTATAAAATTATTTCTTATTTTGGCATTTGCTGATTTTATTATTTAATATTTAAGAATTAAGAATTTTAAAATTTAAGATGTTTTTAACTTGTAACTTGTTTGCACTTGCAAATACATTTGCTCATTCATTAAGCCTATTGTGCGGGTCATTAGATATGTTGATACTAACTCTCCTTACCTTGGAGAGATTTAAGAGACCTTTGATAGCATACTTGGGCAGATCAAGCAAGTAATTCATAGCAGGGACCCTAATTTGGGATTTTATGAAGAGCATCTTAGGCCCATTGTGATGCAATGGTGGAACATTATGAACACCTCACTTCATATGGGAGCCTATGCTCTCAATTCCAAATGGTATGCACCAAGACCGGGGAGATTGGCTCCATCTAGTGAAGAAGAGGTGATTCTCAAATCTCAAGTTTTCAATTTAAATTTCAAATAGAAAAGTAGATCTCTTATGATTATCTCTTAATTATCTTTTTTTGTGTTCAACTCAGGTGAAGGATGGCTTCTTTAAGGCCCTTGCAAAAATGTACAATAAAGATGGTGCTACTAAACTTCGCGGTCATCAGCTTGCATTCATCAATCTTCGTGGTCCAACCTTTGGCAAACCAAAGGCGAGGATGGATAGAGCTACATTAGCTCAAAATGACCCTATTGGATGATGGATGTGGCATGGTAGGAATGCACCAAAGATGAGAATACTAGTTGTTCGTCTTGTTTCACAAGTTGTCAGTTCCTCTACTGCAAAGAGAAATTGGTCCACATATAGCTTCATCCAATCAGTCAAGAGGAACATCCTTACCTCTAGACAATCAGAGAAGTTAGTGGCAATTCACAGTGCATTGCGGTTATAGGATCAGCAGACTACTGAGTATCGTCAAACTCCAACCTTACGTTGGGATGTCAATCTCGAAGATGCTATGCAAGTTGAGAAGGATGACACACCTCCAAAATTGCTTGGGGTTCCATTGGATGAGTAAGACCCTCATCCTGCCAATGACTCAGATTCTAGCTCTGATTTTGATTTTGATTCCTAGACCTGGCATGTATTGTTTATCGACAGCCATATATTTTCTTATATCTTGACATTATGATTATTATGGACAGCTGATTATGGAGTTGGACTTCTATGTTTACTGTTTAGTAGTTTAGTTATAGACTTATAGCATGTCTATTGTTTACATTTCAATATTTTATGTCATTTCATGCATGAAACTTGGAGCCTTTGGGCATTTTTGTTATATGTATGTCATATTTTGACAATGAAAGCATTTGAATTTTGTTAATTTGCTATGTATTAAGCTTCTAAATGTCTATGGTGAATGGTTTATCAATGTCACGATATGCATATTTGAAATCTCCTCTCTATATAAAAATTCTCCTTTTTTTTAATAGCTGTCCCCTAAAAATTTGCCCTAGCCCATGCTTGTACCGGAAACACATCCCGGTGTCCCTTGTCATCCCCGTCCCCAAAACTCTGTGGAGCATAGAAATTTACAATTCTTTATGGCTCAAAGTTTTGGGGCACCACTTTAGGAGTTTCAAACTAGGTACACCAATTAAGAGGGTTTGGACCATCAAGCTAGACATTATAATCTCTTGCAAAAATAAGTTTCTAATTGCATTCTCTATGGTTAGCTTTTTGTCCAACACCTTTGCCTCAAGAACATCTATAGACTCACTTTTTCTTCATAGACTCAAATCTTTGAGCAACTCATCCACAAGTAGCGAGAGATTACCATACTTGGCATTTTGTTCTTCAAAACGAGACGCCTCCTTAAGTCTTACTTGATAACAATGGTGTCGGTATTCTGAAGCTAGTTTGCTACTTCATTTTATGAGCATCACAATTGATTGCCTTCCTCTCTTGAGATATTCCTCCAATGACCTTTCTTCACAGAATTGGTTGTTTGGGCAACTCATCCATGGGTCGTAAGAGATACTCATATTTGGCACCTTCTTCTTCGGATAGGTTTGGCTCCTTAACTTTCACTTGATCACAAAGATGTTGGTATTCCATGGCTAGTTTGCTATACGCATATTTGGTACCTTGTCATTCAGATAGAGTTGCATACACTTGATCACAATGATGTTGGTATTCCATGGCTAGTTTGCTATACCCATATTTGGCACCTTGTCATTCAAATAGAGTTGCATCCTTAAGTCTCACTTGATGACACTTATGATGGTATTCAAGGCTAGCTTGCTTACTATCTTTAAATATTCCTTGCATGCCCTTCTATGCCCCACAGGTTTTGTTTGCCTGCAGCCTAGGGTGGATGCAAGGGCAAACATGCATCGATCATATGATCCCTAACTTTGGAGTTGGTAGGGTATCTAGGAAAAGTACCCTGCCACCTTGGCCCAAGACAAACTTGGATATTCATAAATCATGTATCAGACTTGCGGTGATAGATTTTGACACAACTGATTCTCCTGCTCTAAGAGAAGATACATTCATAAGACAACACGATTACCTTCATCTATTCATTATTTTTGTTGACCTCCATCATGTATATAGGACTCCAAGCAGAGGCTGTAGCTGACCACTATCTCTTGGAAAACCAAAACCAAGACCAAGCTACCTTAAGGAAATTAACAATTTTCAACATCAACATTTATTGTCAATCTAATAACTACATTATATTGTCACTTGTAAGGGCTAATTAGTTGCAGCATTTCCAACAAATACCATGAACTATATAGTTTCAACATTCAGTACATGCACCAGCAGAAACAATCGGAAGCAACATAGAGAAAACCATTATAAACTATATGAAAAATATACTTGGTATTGCTGATTGGACCAAGAGGTCGGAGAGCAGCAGTTGCCTTTACAACTAAAGTTGCCTCGGAGGTTATTCCAGTGGCAGCAGCAGCCTCACAAAGATCTTCCAAAGATGAAGTATTTACTGAAACATCCATTCCAATAGCATTTCTTACGAACTGTAACAAATCAAGATAAGTACACATGTTATTTTAAAACAAATATATTAGACAATTCATTTTATGATTTATCTCATTACTAAAATATGACTGGAATTAATTAGTCTCAAACTCTTTTGAAACTGGCGTGTATGCTTGAATAGTAGCCACCTTAAAATGGTAATTTAGGTGGCATTCTTTAAAATAAGAAAATCAAAAAACTAAGCACGTGGATAAAAATGGCAAGTAAGGTACAACATAGTTACGAATAAGAATGCATAAATAAAATATGCTTCTACAGATTTAAAAATTACAAGTTATTTCAGATGCTTCTAATTAATGGCATTTATTACAACCATGGCAATTCATGAGAAGTTACAACAAATCATAACTAATCTTACATTCAACAATGTGAATAAGTAGCTTGAGGTTTTGTAGATTTAGTCGGTCTTTTAGATAATGGAATGCTTTTAAGTAGTAATATTGATTTCCCTTACAGATGAATTCATACAAGGAACTGATTTATCGTTTAGGAAAGAAAAGAAATGAGATAACTAAAAATTGGGAAAGATACTACGTTTCTACAAAATGCTGAGAGATCTACACTTCTATGGATAAAGCAGTCCAACTTCATTTCAAACTCTTCTAGTTATTTAAAGATTATTAATACTTTTTAAACACCTTGAAAAATAAAGATTGTGGATTCATTTGACACCAGAAATTAAAATCCATTGCAACTATCCTAATCCATGAATAATTAAGACTAAGAATGCTATCCTGACTTGCATAACATGGAAACAAAAAACACCTGAATTTCATTGCTATTTGATTTATATCTATGATCAAAGAATTGCTAGCACAGAAAGCACAAACACGTTAATTTAAGAAATAAGATTACTCCCAACACCTATCAAACAAAGCAAAAGAACAGGTTGTGAAGCCCTTCTCAGAAAATCAGCCTACAAAACAGATGCAACTCTATAACCTCCAGAGTCTGACAAGCCAACTGAAACATCTGCAATCAAGAAGACCCCATAACAGCCAAGGCGCAACCATCTGAAAAGATGCAACAATAAATAGAAATATTACATGCATCCAATGCATTGTTGGGCATTCTCAACATCTTTTTTAACCACTGAACATAATTTACAGAATTGCAGGCACAATTCCAAGCAGATCATGTGATGCTCCCTTATCTTGATATAAATCCATACATCCTCCAAATAAAGAGCAATTGCATTCAAAAAAGATGGTTTAGAACATGATCAGTCACTGATTAACAAAATTATATCAGATTTCAGAAATGTAAAGGCAAATGCTGCCTGATGTTTCCTATGTTTAAGATGAGCCTTCTCAAAAACAAAAATGGAGAAGACCTATTATACCCATATGAAATTTCACATTTTGAATCATCTTTTGAGTCAATTTCTCGATCCCCCTCATATTTTGAGCCACTAGGGGAGTTGTTTAACTTGGGTTGTTGAGGTTGTTCTCATTGTTTCAAGTCAGTGTCGTTGCAGGGATTCATGAAAGGAAGCTCCCAAAATGTGAGACAAGGTAAAGATCATGACTTTGGCAAGGAAGGAAAGGCGAAAGTGATCCAAGGCATGGAAATTATACACGATGGCTTCTAGAGTGCAATTAGACAAGGTTTGGAGCATTAAGTCATGAATAAAAGGTGCTTTACTTATCGAAGGGCACATTCATTAGGAG
Source organism: Chamaecyparis obtusa (assembly GCA_027943335.1). NCBI lineage: Eukaryota > Viridiplantae > Streptophyta > Pinopsida > Cupressales > Cupressaceae > Chamaecyparis > Chamaecyparis obtusa. The sequence goes on from BSBK01011851.1 coordinate 217,045, forward strand.
AAAAGTTGCTATTGAATGAGTTTCAAGCTATGCTCCACCAAGTTTCGAAGACAAGAACAAAGGCACATGTTTCTAGTATAGGGGTACTTTTGGGCCTTTTCTAGGGGTCAATAGGGGACAGCTATTAAAAAATAGATAAGTTTTTAAAAATATAGAGAAATTTCAAATATTTATATCATAACATTGATAAGCATTCATCATAGACATTGTAAAAGCTTAATGCATAGCATTAGACTTGAATTGAGATTTCACAAGAGAATCGACAAACAAATAAACAAAATTCAGATGCTTTCATTATCAATGGACATACATATTATATACAAATTATAACAAAAATGCTCAAAGACTTCAAGTTTATGCTCAAAAATTATAACATAGAACATAGAACTAGGAAAATTTATGGCTGTACCTAATCAACAAAAGCAATTGGTAGGTCTAAGAAAATTATCGGAGCTCGAGTTTGAAGTAATGCCAATATAAGGGGCTGCCTCAAGCAATGGAACACCAACAAAAATCCATCCTATGTCTCCTCATCAGTCTGTATAGCATCTTCAAGATTAACATCCCAACGTAAGGCTGGAGTCTAACATTACTTAGGAGTCTGGTTATCCTATAGCCGCAAAGCACTGTGTACAGCCACCAACTTCTCTGATTGCCTAGAGGTAAGGTTGTTCCTTTGACTGATTGGATAAAGCTATATTGTGATGTCCCTAATTTCAAACTATTTGCATTCTTCATGAACAAGTAAAGATTGTGATAAGGGGTGGCAGACCTTGTATCTTGTACATAAGTTATATGATATATTGTTAATAAGTGAACCATAGTAAGGTTCCTGATTATATAATGATCGATGCACTTAGTCCATCATCACGACATCAATAATCCATGCAGCCAGTATTGTTATGATACTATCTAAAAGTGAATGATAATTAGATCACTCTTAAACGGTACCACAACCATGCTGACTTCATGAAGAAGCGGTGACATGATGATCGGCTAGGCCCACCTATCATCATGTAACCAGCATTCATGATTGCATAAGAAGTCATAAATTGCATTCATATTGCATTCATTCCACATGGTTTGTGTCAGCCATTCACTTCCATATTCCACCATCATTGCACAATCATATTCCAATTTGCATCATTAATTCCCGGCCAAGATAATTACCAAGAAACCGTGAAGCCTTATTGATGCAAAGGAGGGACCTTCTTTACAACATCAACACAAAATGACAAGGTGTTTCTACACCAACTCCACTAGTACGCCTAGGTGTACTTCTCTAGACTCTAACATTGGTCTCTTTTTGAGGTTTTGAAACAACCATCCTTGAATAGTACAAATGTCATGGGCAGACCTATCATGGGACTTAAAAATCATGAACAAATTCTTTGTGATGACTCACAACGATGCAACAATTCATAGGATTGACAATTCTTGTTTTGTTCAAACTAGGAATGACAATTTGATGGACTAAGCCAAACAACCACAATGGTTTCAAACTTCCAACTCTGACTTGGAGACCTTCTCAACAACTTAGGGGTGATTTCAATTATTGTTCAATACCAAAACACATACACAAAATCTTATCTTGTTTTGACGCTAACATCACTATGACTGTCATAACCAGTCCTCTTAGGATAGTCATAACATTACTAGCATAAAACCTTCAAAGGTGACCCAAATCACTTGGATCGGGTCTGTAGGACCTCTCTCCACATTCCCCTTTCGCGACTTATACCAAACGAACAAATTAGGCTTTGGTTTATACACTTTTGTCCCTTGCTGTCCTGCAAGTCTGATCTCTGTGTTACTATTTTATGGCTTTTCGGTGAGATAAAATGCTGAGAATTATTATCTCCTAAATCCTTGCATTTTAAAACATTAAATATAAATATCATCTCAGTCCTAGAGGGACGACATTAAAGAGGGACGACCTTATTTGCATAAGCAAATGAATGTATATTAATAAATAAGGTTAATAATGCCGACTTGTTTTCAAGCCGACCTTGGTATAGGCGGCTAAACATTGTATAAAACTAGGGCTGACTTGCATAAACAAGTCGGCTGTCTCTTGGCATTCAAGTTGCCTCCCTTGCGCATATATATATGAGTTGATTGCGAACAATTGCAGACATTATTGGAGAATAATACAACAGTCTTAAGGAGCATTTTGCATCAGACCTAGGGCAGACTTGAAGAACAACTGTTACAAACCTAAGAAGCGAAATACAAGGCAGATCTGAAGGAGTAAGATATAGCAGATCTGAAGAAGATATAACAGATCCAAGACGTTGAATTAAAGAAAACTTAGAAGTATACAGCAGATATAAAAGATGAGCTTGAAGGATGGGCTTGAAGGCATCAAGGGGACTTAACAAGAAGACCTCACAATTGTTGATGTATGTAGCATCAGTCAGATAAATAAAACTGATTATATAATTATTATGAGAATTGATTTATTATATATACATATATATATTAATATATTTAATAATTGATATTATTTTATATTAATATACATATATATAGATATATATGAAGTTAATCATTTATTTATTCTTATAATAATTATATATAGTTAAATTAATAAATTAGATTAATGAATAGACATGTCTCTTCTTATCTTTACCATGTATATATTCAAGAGATCGATGCATTTGGAAGACACATACTTTTACGGCAATGCTATTACATTTGTAGTGATCTGAAAATTTAACATGGTATCAGAGCCAGACTGCAAATGATAAGAACAAGACATCATTGGCTGAAGGTTGCCGTCCAAAATGATATAAGCCACCATCCAGGCATGAACCTGTTGGATAGATCGCTATCGGGAATGAAGGATCTCGCTAGAGTGTGTTCTTGCTGGGGTCTTTAGAATAAATATCACGTCTACAATCAGGAATCAGAAACAAAACTGCTTCGACGGTGAACTGGGATTATACGACATTCTCCTTAGTTTTGATTGGAATTAATAGCGAAAGAAAGATAAAGATATCGAAGTTGTTTGTCGAACCTGTACTCCAAATCAAAGTTGTGAATGTTGAATGTATCCCGAAATGAAGGATCGGGTCAATATAAATCTTCAAATGTGATACTCAATTGTAGTAAAATCTACAGCGAAAATTAGACTTGCACCTCTGCATCTGAGTGATTAGAGTATTGACATCTGTGATATGAAGTGGTGCGATTTAGCAAGGAAGAGACATCACCTTTCACGAAGGGATATGTGGAAATATTTAACCATGAGACAATCGATTGGGGGAAATGGGAAGATTTATTTTATTGTCTAGATTTGGATGGCTCTACATGAGTAGAAGTCAGAAACTCAAATCGCATGGGCACATGGATTAATATTAGGAATAGCGACTTTTTATGTGCCTCCAACCGCGGTTATGACAGTCCTGACACATAAAAGGGGTTGGATTCAGGCGGGGTCCTAGTCACTCATATGACCACAAAGCGACTTTATATATACGACAGACAGACTTGGGCCTATATATCAAAGAGGGCATAGGAGATGATTGGGAGACCATGATGTATGCTCAAATCAAGAGCTCATCGTAGAAGGATTTGTACTGGAAAGTAAATGAAATAAAGAATAAGAATTCCAAGGCAATTTAACTGTGATATAGTGGCTTTTCCAATGTAGCTATCAAAAAAAATGTTTTGGGTATCTGATGATTCTTGACGGTTTAAGGTGTCGTGGTTAAGGAAGATGGGGAAGTAGTTTTTTCTATCAATGCTAATGATACGTGGATTATGTATTGTTTTTCTCAAAACATAGAAGTGCTTGACTGTAATTTGATGTTGCAGATTACTGCAATATTGCAGATATTTAATCAATCAAGCGAGGTCTATTAGACATGGATAGGCATGAAGTTATGTGTATTTCTTACCCAACTAAGAGTTTTAACGAGAATATCATGGCTAGAGTCTTTGAGAATGCAATTTGGTTACTCTGTACAGTTCGGTCATTCTGGTAATCTATTGTGTTACTGAAGGCACCAATTTATCACTGGAATTAAGTTATTGCTAATGTGATGAATATACAAATGGTTACCTTCAATCAAGTTGTAATTTCAGGAACTAATCTATGCTAAATTACCTATGTAGTTTCAGAATATAGACAGGTCTAAGGGCATAGAAATACAATACAATACCAACTAGCGCACTGCGCATCCATATTACATGCCTGCAATTTTATTTAAAGATATAGTGTGGAGACATATGAATGAAAGTTGTTTGCCTATGTACATTCCAAGCAGCTGTTCAGTGCTGACAATACTTTGGTATTCAATATGAAGTGCAACCTGATTTATGTGACTCTATAATGTATCATCTTGATGGTAACAAATAATGCCTTCACTCTGTTGTGAGAGGATGATTTGGGCTTGTCACTTAGAAGTATTTAACCATTGACTGTAATATGTATGCGCCAAATCAATAATGCAGGAATAGGGCAAATGAGGTTAGGGGCATGAAGAGTTTGTAATGTGCATTATTATGATGAAGTATAATGAATGAATTAAAGGTCCTTGGGAGGAATTGATAGAAGAGAGGGTGACAAATTGAAGAACAGGATTTGCTCATTAAATTCAAGTCCATTTAAGAGTGGACATTTGCTAAAGTGTCTTTAAATGAGGAAAATATTGATTCCTCCTTAAACCTATTGGATGAAGAGGAGTTGATCGATAAAAATGACAATATTTAAGGGTCTAATCTAGATGAGAGTGCCTTGACCATTGTGAGTGGGCTGGATAATACTATAGAAGTGGTCTCCAAGGCATCGGAGACTAAGTGTTCAATTAAGCAGTGATGCATCCTCTTCAATGACTGGTGTTGATGTTTGCCAAGCCTATTCAATCAAATATCACTTCTCACCTGACATTGCATTGAGGAGCCTCTAGTATGAGACCTAATTCATTTATTTTCATGGAAAAATTAATAATGTAGATGTTGGTGAGAAGTTGGAGGAAAGAGAAATCCCAGTGATAAGGATCCAAAATTGCAGGGCCATGTATGATTGCCAGATATTGTTGCTTCCTGCATTGGAATTTGTGTTGGTAAATGATTTTGATTGTCAAGCTCTAGAGTGTTGAAGAGGAAGTGTGACGAACGTACAGAGGCAACCTTAGACGAGAAGGTTAGGAGGTTGATGTTAGTACTCAGAGCTTCAAAGGGAGTCACATCATCATGAAGATTCCTTGTAGTGTATATTCCTCTGAGTCAGAGAAATATGAGGTGTAAGCCCTTGTGAATGCATCTTTCTCTATGAGAGAAATTTGAGGTGCAAGCCCTTGTTAGTGCATTCTTCTTTGTGAGAAAGAAGTTTGAGGTTAAAGTCCTTTTTCACCCTCTAAGAGTAGCTTTGATGGAACCACCCTCTGGGAGTAGCCATGGTGGACATTACTCTATAACTCAAATATCTGAGAAGACCCTCTTTAGCTAAGAGAGAGTGTTGATTTTAGCGTCAGGAGGACAAACCAAAAGTTATCAAGAAGGATTCCTCCCTAGCTAAGAGGGAGTGTTGAATTTAGCTTCGGGAGGATCACAATAATAATTCAAGTTGGTGGAAGAAATTGCCTGAGGGTAATAATATTTGACAATAAGAGATAAGTATTTCTACCCTTGAATAATGTTTATAAATTTTGAGTCATTAATTCATGCCATAAGATCGGGATAGTAAATCTTTTATACTTCTATAATTGATATTTTCCTTCGGGATGGTTTAGTTTTATGAACTAATTGTAATCTCTCTTTGAAGTGCAGTGAGGACAAATCTAGAAGCATACGAGATTGCATTCAAGAGAGAAAGAACTTAATGCTTGCATTTATGGAATTGAGTAGAGAGTTGATATCAGATTCAGAGGGAGTCTGACAATGTCAAGATGTAGCACGAACTTGAGCTTCAAAGGGAGCAACTAGAGGATCTTCATTTGTGAACATCCGAGGATCTTGATTCAGAGGGAGCAGACCATGTCAAGATGGGTTCCTTAGTGATCAACAGTTAGAGGACTGCGATTCATAGGATGGAGTTTCAGCATCAGTGATCCATTATTTTTGCATCTTATAGAGATTCCTTATCACTATGTAACAAACATAGTAGAAAAGAAAGTGATTTAGTTGGAACATATTAGTACAAGAGATCAAACTACAGATATTCTTACCAAAGCACTTCCCAAGGTAAAAGTTGATCACTTCAAGAAAAATCTTGGTATGGTTAAAATATAATTTTTTATTTGTATTAATATAATAAAGATGTTTAATGTGTAAACTTCTTATGGGCTCATCCATCTTGTGTACATTTCTGAGGTGACGACTTCTTAGACAATGAACACTTGTATTTGATGTTACAAGGTGACGATCTTGTAATGGAGATTCGTTATGGTAGACATTTTGATATGTCAGTGCACATACCATAATAGGGTTATATGTAAGGGGAATGTAATGTTCTCTAATTACTATATCCTTGTATCACGATCTGAGGTGATATGAAAATTAGGTATCACGATCTAAGGTGATTCCTCATGTCACGATCTAAGGTGATGTGAAAACTAGGTATCACGTGTTAGGTGATTCCTCATATCACATGTTAGGTGATATGTAAAACTGGGTATCACGTGTCAGGTGATTCCTACATGTGATATGTAAAACTGGGTATCACGTGTCAGGTGATTCCTCATATCACATGTTAGGTGATATGTAAAACTAGGTATCACGTGTCAGGTGATTCCTCATATCACATGTTAAGTGATATGTAAAACTAGGCATCACATGTTAGATGATTCCTCATCTCACAAGTTATGTGATACTTATCATTGCATGTTATGTGATATCTGCCTTCACGAGATATGTGAGATTTCTTATCACAAGAAATGTGATATATGATTTTATCTTCCCTAGCTAAGAGGGAGTGTTGATGTATGTAGCATTGGTCAAATAAATAAAACTGATTATATAATTATTATGAGAATTGATTTATATATATATATATATTTAATAATTGATATTATTTTATATTAATATACATATATATAGATATATATGAAGTTAATCATTTATTTATTCTTATAATAATTATATATAGTTAAATTAATAAATTAGATTAATGAATAGACATGTCTCTTCTTATCTTTACCATGTATATATTCAAGAGATCGATGCATTTGGAAGACACATACTTTTACGGCAGTGCTATTACATTTGCAGTGATCTGGAAATTTAACAACAATCGGGTATTATCCTTCCTTCTTCTTTGTTAACTTTTGTCTTTACACTTCCAGCCATAAAGATTGTATTTTCCTAAGTAGAAATCTGGAAATATCAACACTCTGCACTGTGATGACACCTACAGTCACGTCAAAACATGTGCAAACCTTATCATCAGGCCCTGCAACTTTGGGAACTTTTAAAACATGTTAACACAGTCCTCTCCACAAAATTTTAGGACTTTGGTGGAAAGTGGAGTTATACATTTTTTCTCTTGCTCCTTACCCTAGGTAGGGTTCAGGACAGTTTTTGGCAAAAATGCTATAACTTCCTCCAAACTTAACAAAAATTCATGAAAATAAATGGAAAAGAAAGAAGAAACACAGTACTATCTGTTCCAAACAATTGTAGATCCGTACCGAACCATATATGACCATACCAATGGTTTTTGCAGACTATAAACAGAAAATTAACAAGAAAATATGCTCAAGTTTGTGTCAAATGATGTTTTCTTCATCCAAAAACTTCTCCAACCCTAGAATTCGAGTTTGGAGGCCACATATATACATTACCATCCATTCCAACTATTTCAACCAACCACCTAACCATATATTTAACAATTATATCAAACTTGAAAACTTTTTTGCAATATGACAACATTGTGCAACTTTTGCAACTTTTAACCAATTGACCTATAACTTTCCAAAATGGATCAACATGATCCCAAATGGTCTCAAAGGACCTTATTAAACCCAAAAACACCTAAACAACCTGGAAACCAAAAAGTGACAATAGTGCATGTTACGAGGCTCTTGATGCCCCTGCATCACTTATAAATAAGACGGTTCCCTTGAAAGAAACAGAGATAACCAGCAATACCATTGATTCACATCAATTTCCGTACTTCACAATGCACAGCCCTATCTCATGCATATCTCAACATATTTCCACATTCACATTCATATTTGCATTTTCATCCTTTTGGCTATAGAGATTATTAAATCAGATTGAGTTGATGATTTGAATATCTTGATCAGCTAATTTAAGTTGATGGCTTGAATATCTTTATCAACTAAGTTAAGTCAATATGCAACATACAAATACAAATGCATCGGTTATGAGTTAGCAAATGATAACAAAAGAGGCATGTGATTAAAGGATGAGACATGTTTCATCCTCACGTCTTTTCCTTTATCTAATACAAAGTATATAAAGAGCGGCAACTTGTCATTTGAAGGCATCATTGAATACTTTATTATATATTCTTATCCTATATGGATTTGCTCTACTTAGAGCTCAATGCCTTATGGTATCTCTAGTGCAAGTTCGTAAAGCCTTATATTGAGTGTATCTCAGCTGTATATCAGATATTACAATTGTCATTATCAGCTTCACAATTATTTAACAGAAATTGTAATTAAAAAAATATTGTTATTTTGCATTAAATATATATTACAGTCACATTGTTATTTCATTTTCTATAATCTGCATCAATTGATATTCTGTTAATATAGCAAGAAAGGGAGATCATAGTGACTGTCCCTGCATAGCCAAAAAGGGGACATTACAAGTGGTATCAGAGCCATCATTTCCTGCTGTATTATTAAGTGAATGAGCGACAAGGAATACAGCAGGAGGAAAACAGGACAGAAATCCGAAAATAAACCAATGGGTGAAGGAGAGATTAACAAAAATATGGATTAGTTTTTGGCTGAGCAAAAGGAAACTCAAAATCAATTGGCCTAGCTAATTGAGGCCTTGACACAGTCTTAAACAAGGACCCCGAAAACAATGGACAAGATAGGCATTCACAAAATGAAAGCCCGATAAGTAAACCTACACCTACCAACTCAAGACCAAGAATACCTACATTTTTCCAAAACGAACAATCTGAGAGGATTGAACCTTCATTCATTCGCACAACTATAAGAGCAGTTTAAGAAAGACTGGATAGATAGCGATTTACAAACCAAAACGTCATTAAGAGAATATTTAGAGTTAAGAATGAAGTATTTACCACGAAAAGGAAATAAAGAAGGATACTTAGAATTAAAGAGAAAGATTGGAAAATTGAGCATCCCATACTTTGACAGATCAACCCAAACAACAACGGCAAGAGCATGAGTACAAAAATTAGATGCCTACTTCCAATTGAATCCAATAACAAAAGAAGAAGCTATCAAAATATGCAGGGCCTCACTTAGATGGGATAGCCTATGAATAGTGGTATCACAGATTAGTCCCTATGGGACATTCAAGGATCAAATCTTATATGGAGTTTACAAAGAGATTAATAGAGAGATTTGATAATAAAGATCCAAAGCTACATTTCAAGGAACTAACCCAAGAAAAGAAAAAGGGATCAATCAAGGAATATATCATGGAGTTTCAAAGGGTTTATGCCCTTGTCACCGACATAACTGAAAGACGCTTGGATGTCCTTTTTATGGATGACCTACAAGATCCCCTAAATGGTTGGGTCAAGGCATTAAATCCCCAACACCCTACAAGAAGCCATCAAGAAAGAAAGAGATATGGACTTAGGGTCTACCAAAAACAAGATCACACCCAAAGAAACATCAACCCTCAAAGAATCCAATAATACTCCCCCTCATAAGGACATTCCTCATAAATTTAAACTCACCATGGAGACAAGACAAGAATTAAGAAGACAAAATCTATGTTTCACTTGTAAAGAACAATGGGTACCTAGCTAACAATGCAAAGGAAAAGGACAAATTCGTTACAATGAAGTGAGGCCTTCTAGTAACAATGATGTGGACATTGAAAGTGTTAATAGTGAGTCTGACCCAGAAGGTAAACCACCTTCAGAGCACAAGAAAGAAGGGTTCCTAGCAACATTGAAAGGATCCTCTCAAATCACCTTTCAAGTCAAAGGCAACCTTAAAGGGAAGAACATAAATATTCTATTGGATAGTGGCTCAACCCATAACTTTATCAACCATATCATGGTTACAACACATTGGAAACCAAGTTATGAGCAAGAGGACATTGAGATCACACTAGCTAATGGATCAATCATTCATTGCAACACTCTAACCCCCAAACTTACAATCACCATTGGAGATTACACCTATATAGATTACTTCAATATCATTAAACTTGGTAATATTGATATGATTCTCAGAGTTCAGTGGATGAAACAAATTGGCAGTTTCAAAAAAAAAATCCAACAACATACTTTCAAATTCAAAGTACAAGGGCAAAAGTACACTTTACATGGATCATTAAACAACGATACTCCAAGAGTCCAAACAATCAATGCCAACTTCAAGTAAAACAGAGAGCCAAACCACTTTCATTCCTTACCAATCTCATAATCAAAAGAACATTCAATGCTTTCTCCAAACTCAAGGAAAGCATATTAAGGCGAAGGATTAGCCACCTACATAGGAAAAGTAGGCCCCCTCAACCAATTGTTGAAGTTCTCAAGAAGAAAGATGGAGTTAGATATTGCCTCAGTTACAAGGGTATACAGTTATAATCGGTGTAATCTGGTAATGTAATACCTACAATAACATCAAAATCTCAGCCACAGAGATCTATTCAGCAGTATCCCAATATCAAAAAAGAAAGCAAATTAAACAGCAAGCATAAACGATTAATTAATATGAAATCATTTCAAAACAACAAATATGCAAACCATGTAGTCCTTCCTTGTTCTCCTTCTCTATGCAATGTTGGGCTCTTAGTATTGAGCTCAAAGTGTGTCAGCATAAGAATTCAAAGTGCGTGTGGTTGCAAAATATGAGAAAAGGCTCTCATTATATAGATTTTTAGAGGTTCCAATCAAGATTCCCTGATTTGTGGGACTGATTATCTGTGATTGAAGAGTTAAACTCAAAGTGAGGGGGGATTGAACTCAATTGATTGCCTTGTCAGCAGATTTGATTGATTTGTTAGCAAAATAGATTGAAGAGTTGACTAAATTGATTGAAGACTTAACTGATGAAGTGGAATAGAAGACTGAATAGATTGATTAGTCAGGAGAGAGAATTGTGGAGTCAAGAATTGTGATTGAGAAATTAACTGAAACTTAGTATGAGTTAGAATTGGAAGGATAAATATGTTTAAATAAATAAAATAATTTATTTACTTGCACATGTGGAGATATATAAATAAATGATTACTTATTTATTTATTTTAGAGGAATAATTAGTTTAATTAAATACATATCATTTATTTAATCATGAGTGGGAAATTGATTTAATTATTACATAAATGCAATAATAAGAAGGAAACATTAATTAAATAATGTGATTATTGTATGCGTGTCAATAGTAAATAAAGTTAGTCGATCATTTTACTTAGAATAAAATAATGTTTAAGTCTTAATCAATGGTTATTTGTGGGACGGTTGGGATCTTAACCAACCGAGAACTCTTTATATATGAATTATGCATCACATTGTAGGACATCTTTTTGGAATGAATGGAAGTACTCTGAATATTTTACGAGACATTTCCCATGAATTATTGTTCTGTGTATTCCTTGAGTTATGTTCCATTTGTGTGCCAATTGTGTGCCAAGTTGTATCCAATGAATGTTCCAATTTCATGCCATTTACATGCCAGTTGTATTCCATTATGTGTAACCTCCGAAGGGCATATTGCTTAGTTGCTGATTCGGGTTCGGGGACGGATTCGGGTTCGCGAATCCGGTTCGTGGATTCGTGAAAAAAAAATTTCCCGTTTTGGATTCGTGAGGATTCGTGAGTGTGTATATATATATATATATATATATATATATATATGCATTATAAATTTATATATCAAAAAATATAAGAGAAATATACTTAATTCTAAAACTAAATCATTTCATACTATGAGTATGAATCTATGATGCTTGATCATTAAAACTTCAAATAGCATACTTGATCATTGATCTATCATTCTATGTTGACAATTCTAAAGAAAATCAGCACATTGAATTATATTACTGAATTACAAAATGACATTTCAAAATATTGTTCATTAAAGTTTGAGACATGATTCAATGTTCAATGGTTCATCAATCAAATGGATTATCAAAAAAATCTGGATCAATGGGGTCTCCAGTAGCTGCAAGTGTTTGATCAAAATCATCATTAATGGAACCCAAAGTTCCACTAGCACTAGAGGGTGCTGTCTCATCATCATCATCATCACCATCATAATCCACATCAGCCAAAGTGCTTCTAGCAAGATCGTGAATGGTCATATCTAGGTCAGCAGATTCGGGTGCTACATCCCAAAGCTTCATTGGCCCCTTCTTGTACTTTGGATCCTTCCGTGACAGGAGACGCAAGTTGTTGTGAACATACACCAAATCTTCTGCTTTTTTTGCAGCCAACCGGTTACACTTGACTGAGTGGATAAAGGAGTAAGTACTCCAATTCCGCTCAACGGCAGAAGAGCTCGCAACCTAGAGAAAAAACCAAAAAAATTAAAAAAATACAAGATAAATTGAAGAGCGTTAAGTATTAAATTCTACAATGCAAGTGACAAAACAAAAAGAAAAAAAAAGTTAAACCTTAAAAACTTACTTGTGATAGAATCTTAATCGCAAGAGGTTGGAGGTATAGATAGTCTTGCCCATGAAGATACCACCATGTAACAGCATCCATTTTGCTTTGGTCATTGATAGCAGTAGGGTGGAGATCTCTTCCTGAGATAAATGATCCAAATTCTCTCCTAACACTTACCCCAATATCTGGATCACGGAAGATTTTATCAAATGCCTTCTTATACCCCTGGCAACCTCAGCATCTCTATATGGTGCCACTCTACCTGGAATACCAAGTACTTGTGCGCTATAGTACCTAGGAGAAAGAGCATATGCTAGGAGGTGCAATGGTGTGGTCATCTTGTTCCAACGATGAAGAACCATTGCTTCCACCTTTTTGTATAAGGTGTCCTCAGGATCATTCTCTCTCCTATGTATGACCTGGGATATCAAATGAAGTTCATGTAAGTTATCATTATGTCAATTTTGAATTTAAATAACTCTCAATAAACAAAGATAAAGGAATGTATTAAATTTATGACTTACCATTTTTATCTTCTCCAACATTGTGTCCATGCTATCATAGATATCCCCCAAGCATGGTAAATCAGTGTCGGCAAATCGAAGCATAGACATGATGGGATCAGTGAATTCCAAGACATACTCCACACGAGTCCACCAATCATCATCTAATACCAATGCCTTCACCTTTTGGGCCCTGACTGTACTGGACTGCTTCCAGATGCTCCATTGGTTACTAATAACCATTTGTGATAAGGCCTCCTTCACCTTGACAAGCCGTCTCAACACAATTGTGTGAGAGGCAAACCGGGTTTCAGCCACCTAAAACATGTTAGTAGAAAGTTAAAACATGACATAAAAATTATAAAATGATAAATGAAACTAAATAAGTTATAAATTAAATTTTAAAATTTACCTTCAACAATTCCAATTTTGAGTAAGTTCTAAAAATTGCTTGTGACATATGGTGATTTGTCACAAACATTTGAATCTCCTCACCCTCCTCATACACTTGTTTCACCCAGTCTATTTCGGTGCCAATTGCCTTCATCACTAGATTGAGAGAATGGACGGTGCACGGTGTCCAAAAGATGTGATCATATCTAGCCTCTATCAAAGCACCTGCAGCCTTGCAAACTTTTGCATTGTCCGTAATTACTTGGACAACATTGTGATGACCCACGGACTCTATGGATTCAATGAGAATCTGGGCAATGAACTCTGCATTTTTAAGTTCGCCTTCACAGTCAACCGCCTTCAAAAACATTGACCCCTTGGAGGATACAGCAATTACATTAATTAAAGGACAGTTTTTACAATCTTTCCATCCATCTGAAACAATAGACACACCTGATTGAATCCAAGAATCTCTTATTGGTTGTAGTAGGTGCTCTACATTTTTTCTCTCATTTTGTAATATGGTGGTGCGCAACTTTTCATATTTAGGGCCACTGTAACCAGAAGGTGCTTCATTTATTCCATCACACATGTCACTAAAATAAGGTGATCTCACAAAGTTGAATGGAATACCATTTGCAAAGAGGCAACGTCCAACTTTGGCATCAGCAATTTCTCTTAATTCAATTTGAAATCCCCTCTCTAATGGGCCTCTCTTGCGGGGGGTGTTGTGTGGTTGATCTACATCTTCATCCCTAGAAGGCATAGGCAAGAATGGATGTGATCTAGATTGCATTTGAGTGGGTGGCTGCATTGTTTTCTGTTTACTGGTATAAGAAACTTGTTTCCCTTTTGCACATATTCTGTCAGCTTCTTCTTGTTCTTTTACCAAAGTTGCTATTTGTGCAGCTGGCAATCCCTTCTTATCTTCCCCCTCACACATGTTAATCCCTTGACCCGCAGGGCCTAAAAGATGATATTTTACCCGGGAGTAGGAGCTTCTATATTGTATTTTGCAAAAATTACATTTCCATACATACCCCCCACCTCCAACACATTGAGAAATTCTTGTGGTGTGTCTCCACAAAGGAGACCCTTTATCAATTTTAAATCTTTGAGATCCCTCCCCACCCACTGAACCTTGACTACTCATTGTTGCAATCTATAACAAAAATGAAAAAAGAAAACTTCAAAACTTATACAAAATGAAAAACTTATACTTCAAGAATCAAAACTTATCAAAAAAAACTTGAGAATATGGTTCAAATGCATACCTTAGTCACTCAAATAGACTGAATAGTGCTTCTTGGAAGGTGTTTGTCACTCCACAATCGAGCTCCTTCGAATTCAATCACCTCACTTCAAGCTTGCATGAATGAGAGAGCAAAATGAGAGAGAATAATAAAGAGCACAATGAGAAATAAAATGTGTTTGGAGACTCATAAAAGGGGTCGTTTTAGGGTTAGAAGTAAAAAAAATAATATAAAAATGTCTTTTTGAAGTCATTGTTTGACTTTTTAAGTTGCAAATGTCGCGGGTCCTTGAGGATTCGCGCGGATCCGCGCGAGATCCTCTTGGATCCGCTCGGATCCTCCCGGGTCCGTGACGGATCCGGGCAGGGTCCGGACCAAACCCTGTGGATCCGTCCGGATCCGCGGCTCGCGGATCCGGACGGATCCACAGGTTTTGGTCCGGACCCTGCCCGGATCCGTCCCGAATCCGGACCCGGACCTGGATCCGGGGTTGCCTGGGCGAATCCGGCAACTAAGGCATATTGGCCACTAACAATTATTCAATTAAATATAAAGACGGAATAATTACATAACGTTAATTATTTAATTACTTTATAGATGAATAATTGATGAAATATTGATTCGACGCTCAATTTAAGTAAATAATTGAAATCACTTAATTATGAAATTATAGGGAAATGATGATTTTGAATTTAGAATATAGTAGAATGACACAATTTAATTAAATAAAAAAGATTATTTATTAAATTAAGAGTAAGGTTAATTAAGTCATTGTGTTAAAGCAATAAAACATTTTTAAGTGTCTACACCAGCAAGAGGATAAGGATCAAATGCTTGTGGGCAAGCATTTTGAAGGAGGGGAGATTGTGATGTCCCTAATATCAAACTATTTGCATTCTTGATGAACAAGTAAAGATTGTGATAAGGGATGGTAGACCTTGTCTCTTGTACATAAGTTATGTGATATATTTAGAAATAAGTGAACCATAGTAAGGTTCCTAATTATACGATGATCGATGCACTTATCCATCATCAAGACATCGATACTCCATGCAGCCAATATTCTTACGATACTATCTAAAAGTGATCAATACTTAGATCACTCTTAAACGGTACCACAATCATCCTGACTTCATGAAGAAGCGGTGACATGATGGTAGGCTAGGCCCACCAATCATCATGTAACCAGCATTCATGATTGCATAAGAAGTCATAAATTGCATTGATATTCCATTCATTCCACATGTTTCATGCCAACCATACACTTCCATATTCCACCATCATTGCACAATCATATTCTAATTTGCATTATTATTCTCGGCCAGGATAATTACCAGGAAAACGTGAAGTCTTACTATTAAGACAGCTTCCTTGTAAAGAGAAACGGAGATAACCAACGATACCACTGATTCAAATTCCAAACTTCACAATGCACAGCCCTATCTCATGCATATCTCAAACGTATTTCCATATTCACATTCATATTGCATTTTCATCCTTTTGGCTATAGAGATTATTAAATCAGATTGAGTCAATGGTTTGAATATCTTGATTGACTAAGTTAAGTCGATGGCTTGAATATCTTTACTGACTAAGTTGAGTTGATATGCAACTTACAAATACAAATGCATCGGTTATGAGTTAGCAAATGATAACCAAAGAGGCATATGATTAAACGATAAGATGTGTCTCATCCTCATGTCTTTTCCTTTATCCAATAAAAAGTATATAAAGAAATCAATGTGATATCTTCTTTCATAATGGTCTTTGATACCTCTCGCCACGTAGAGGATCTTAGTTATGTATTATGCTGAATAATCAATTTTGAGATTAACAATATTAGTGAGACAACAATCCAATATTGATTTCATAATTTAAATGGAGCAGACAAACAAGTAGCTCACAAAACCTTCAACCAAGATCCTTCAATTATGCAACTATCACCAATATGATATATCGCAAATATAATGAATAAATCAACACAGAGCATACATCAACAACAAGAATGAATCGTTGACAACTTGATATTTGTATTTTTTAGACAATTTAGAATATCTTCAATTATTACAAATTTGTCTTCAATTGAAGACTTCACAAATTTGGACAACCTTGACAGACTAGGGAGGGTCTTGCACCTCCAAAACTACAAACAAGAGACTAAATTCCAAACTCAAATTGCACGTAGAAAAGACAATGAGATGATCGATGAATTACAAATGCTCCAAGGAAGCCAAATATATACGAGGTTCACACCTCCTTGAACAAGCAAGTTGGACCCAATACAAATTCAAATGAGTGTCCCAAAAGATGGCGCCAAAACAAATAGGTTCTCGCCAAGGAGGTCACCACAAGTTACAAATAGGATTGGGCCAAAAATATAAAATAATTCCCTTTAAAAAAAGGGGCATTATAGAGGGGGCTTCTTAGTCCTCTTTACTCTATTTTGGAGGGTGTTCTCTCTCTATTTGTGGGGGGGTTTTCTTTTGTCTTGGGGGACTTCTTCTATTTGGGGAGGACTTCTTGTACATGCGTACCTAAAAATGGCCTCATTTGCTGGGACCCATCATCTTTTCACCCACCTAAGTTGTGCTAAAGGGGGATGTTAGTGTAGGTTTTTATTTCCTAGTTGATTATTTAGTTTCCCGTTCCTAGATTTTTACTATATTTTTAATTAAGCTTGGTTAGGATTAATAAAATGAATAATTAGTGTGAGTGGGTGCAAGGTGGTGTCGGCATCTTCCATGGGAGTTTCACTTGCCTTTTGTAGGCAGTTGTGGTGGTCTCTTCCCATTGGTTATATTTGTCACCTCTCCCTTCTCTCATTTCCTATATACACTCACTCCTAGCTAGTCTTATTCTATTCCATTGCAGTGTAATTGCATTCTGCAGATTTTGCTTTTGCATTCTCCTATAGCTATTTTGCTTCTTTAGGATTTGGATTTCTCTCTTGGAGGCTAACTCTGTGTTATTATTTTGATCTTGTATCATTTACATTTACAAAACTATTTCTATTTGTTTGCACTAGTTATTATAGGTTATTCATCTTTCCAGATTCTAGTTAGAGACAAAACCGAGCAAAAAATTAGAGTGACAAGGATATATACTTGGTTGTAGATAAAAAAACATCCAATTGACATTGACATCAACTGATACCTATACCAAAGATAGAGATAGATACAATATCCATGTAGATAGGATGGCATGAGGTACTACGACCAAGAAACTATAGCAATGAAAATTAGAAGACATTGTTACAATAAATGCTGGAAACAAAGTAGTTAAAGATTGGCAATCTAGTTCAACTGAAGAAACTGACTCCAATAATGACAGTGAAAAAAACAACGAAGACTTATTACACCTAAATGGATGCATCAGCATATGAGTTATCACTCTAGCTTCTTTGACCATAAAATGCTATTTCTGTAAGGTGTAAATTTTTAATAACCTGAAAGAACTCCATTTTAAGGAGAAATCATCTCTCACTAATAAATTTGCAGTTTGTGTGTTACCAACAACACCTGGATTTCCACAGCTCTCAAACCAGTTTAATATAGAAGCCTGCTTGTCAGTAATTGAACCTGGGGTATTGGCATAGACACACTCAAATTTGCCACTAGACCACAGCCCAACTGAGAAATTTGTGATGTATTTAGTTAGCAAAATATTAATCAACAGTAATATTGAGCTAGCAATAGGGTTATTATCCATACTTTGGATTTCTTTCCGTGCTCCAAAATTTTAAAAGCATTTACAACATTCTACCAAGCAAAACATTTTCAATGTTATTTCCAAAAACAAGCAAACACTACTCATATTGACTTTCTTATAAGCCACAAAGACCCAGATAGTTACTTATCATTACCATGGCAATACCAGGATAGTTCCGTAGTAGTAGCTGTACAACTAACCACACTGCCACTTCTGTTTCTGGTTTCAGAAACTCTGATTGAGAAACAACAGGCCATAGTAGAAAGAATACGCAACCATAATAAAAAGTCTTTGTTGGTGAGCTTAAAAGGCCAGGTACCAGACAGAGAAATGCAATCCCCAACTGCAATGTACGTTCAGCAACAAATCCCTTGGGTTGGTTACTTGTTACTTGACTTTGAGTAACAGTTTTACCAGCTAACGCATGAAGCCAGAATATTATCTGTCATTAGCAGGAGAGGTAATCAGTCAAGACAGAATACATTATGCTGGTCATAAAATGGTGATAATGAGAAAATAGTTGGAGCAATATATTAAAATCCAGGCAACTAGAAGAACCATTTACTAGCTAACAGAGTTGACCTCCTCATGGGTGGGCTGCAGGTCACATGCACAGATGAGTACACAGTATAACCTTAGATGCCCATGCAACTGCCCTCTCCAGCCATGCTCATGAAATAAAATTTCTGCATCCACAAGAAGTACTCGCCGTAAACGTTGAATAATGTCCTCCATGTCACCAGTACATAATTTGAATTCCTTTGAAATATTACTTGCTTGAGTTAAACTTGGTAGAAAAGATCTGTGTTTCTTTTGTCCCAAGCTAATAAACAAAAGCATCCATTCAGAAGTATGTTTATCAGAGAAGATTACTCTTGAAAGAAAGTCAAGCTCATCATGCAGTAGTTCAAGAGTTATGTGCATGACCATGTCAGCAAAGATACATTTTTTAACAAGAGCTTCTCGACAACCTACGACTAACTGGGGAACAGATTGGCACAAAAGTACAAATACCCAACATGTCTGCTGTATGCAATGAAAAACTGCACGATTTAGTTTATATTTGCTACCATCCTTGGAAGCTTGACATTGATCACTGTTGTCTATGAAAACGGATATACCAGAAGAGAGAGGGTCTATTTCTATTTTTCTCAAGGACTTTGATAAAAATTCAGCAAGCAATATCACACTCTCTTGACACAAGAGAGGATTATTTATTAAGATAGCTGCTAGAAGAACCCCACCCCATTTTGCTGTAAGCAGGCCCTTCACTAGAATTTCTGCATAAACAAAAAAATTAAATGCAATTTAGTTACCATGTCAGAATATATTTATAACAAGCAATGAATATGGAAGATTCTTGCAGACTTAAGGACACACTTAAGAACCAATATACCTTCAGATGAAAATCCAGGGAATATATGAAAGATAAAGATACTCAAAGCTGAAGAGGCCAAATCAGTAACTACAAAATGTTATAATGGTAAGGATCAAAGAACTCAAAGATAAGATTTACAAATCTTACAGAAAGTTGAACCTGGTTCTAATAGATCGGGACAACAGGAAACTGCAATTGGAAGAATAGACAATAGATCTGAAAAGAAAATTTCACTGCTCCAAATGCTTCCCTCTGCTTTGCACTGTTGAATCCACCAGCTTTCTGCATCAGGCCCAGATTCAATTATACAAAAGAAATCTGATGCACATTTACGCAAGGAAGTGATTGCAATCTTTACCCGATGAATCTGCAAGATATCATGCCAACCATAGATCATTATGCAATTTCAATTAACCTGTTCTGTTTAATCCAAAAGGCAATTATAAAGCAAGGAAGCATGAAAAGAACTGCATGTGCAGAGTAGAACACCACAGTTAATAATAAAATGACATTCAGAAGGCCAAGGAAGTAGTGAAAGCAGAATTACAGAGGAAAATTATTATTAAGTGTTTAAAAACCCCACCCAGATACTTAAGGTATAACACTGAAACCTTTATCCAGGACTTCTTAAGCGAACAATGAGATAGAAAGGGAATTGATCTATGGTTATATGTCTTCGACATGATTCTATTGAGATCTGCTATGAAAAGTTATATAAAAATTAAAACCAAAACAATGTTACAGCTTACAACCTAATTCACCTACATTCTAGTTGGCTAAAGGATTAGGAGCCCAGACACATAATGTGGTTGAGGCGAATGTGCATTACAGAAAGTGTGATGTCCCCGTTTTGAATTAGGATTTAATAATAAATAATCATTAAATAATAATAATTGAAATATAAAGATAGACAAATAAACAAATAATAATAAATGAGAAAATAATTAAATAAATAAATAGTAAATAAATAATAGATATAATATATTAAATAATAAATCAAATATCATCACTATTATAATATAATATATAAAATATATTATAATATAATGTATATGCAAATGTTTAATAATATAATATATATTAATTAAATATTAACATAATAATCTAAAAACATATACAAAACATATAATATAAAATATATCAATAAATATAATATTATACATCCAAATGATAAATGAAAGTAACGCATATGGTATAAGTCACGATGTTAGACCAGGACCTTTGAAAGGTCGCCTTTCTCTCTTCCACATGAGTAAATAGGGGGCAGAAGAGAATTACAAGGGAGATCTGGAATTGGATTGGAGAAACCCAACTATACTCCTGACTGAGGATTATCGAGCCCAAGCCAGACACAAGAGATTGATGACACTAAGAAAGGGGAAACAACGTTCAAAGGAAGGGATTCATGAAATTCGTTGACCGTGTATATGGAGGGAAGCATTGGGACATGAAAACATATCCATTCATAATATTATCGGTATACCTGCTGTTCATAATATTATATCTTGAATTATAAACAGGGAAAAACATATATTCAGCATCAATATTAAGGGATAGTGCACAGTCCGCATTAATAATTACAAGTTACATCATCCAATCAACCTTGCAGCAGCTACTTCTGCGATCACAACTCCAAACATTCTGATCGAGCAAGGGATATAGAACATTAGTCAGTCTTTTACCAACTGGAAACTAGCAAAACAAGATTGAAGAATATAAATAGCGAATGGAAATTGATATCCAGATCCATTCAATCAGATCATTATAACCATTTTTCCTTTATCCTCCTTGACTATTGACGGCTTATAAAAATAGAGCATCTTATTAGAAAATAATAGAATTCTTCGGTTGTAAAAAGAAGATGCAGTTCTGAGATACCTATAGACTTCTGAACATTGGATGAAGATAAGAAGAAGAATCATTAAATTTAGAAGATGTTGTAATTTCTGTGAATAGTTTGTGGGATGAAAATTGAAAGCTAAAATTCCATAAAGAATTTGTGGGGTAAAACTTGGAAGATAATTTCATAGTCAATGAAGACATTTAGATTATCTCATACTCCTAAGCAGTAGAACCATGACTTGGGCTAGCCTTATTCTTAAGCAAGTCTGGTATTTGCAATAGATGTCCGCTGGACTTGGACTGCAACTTTAATAGTGTTAATATTCAGAGCGGCATACTCCTACTTATGAAATGACATGGCATTTGTACTCATGCATCTCAAAATAATATTACTTTGAAAGGGGGTTGCTCAAGAAGATACTATTGAGTTGTAAATCCTCCAACCGAATTATTGTTACATTTTCCACTTTCTATATTAGTTTTGAGTATAAGTTCCATAGACGGAAGAATCTTGCAATTGAACTTTAAAGATAATTGTCCTAAATCCCATAGGACCGGACAAGGGACATTACAGAAAGCATATGTGCAGAGAGAAAGAACAAGATCCCTTGACCCAATATATATTGAAATGGATTAACAATTCTTTGCTAATCTCTTTTCAAAAATCA
The DNA here is from genome assembly GCA_027943335.1 of Chamaecyparis obtusa. Classification (NCBI taxonomy): domain Eukaryota; kingdom Viridiplantae; phylum Streptophyta; class Pinopsida; order Cupressales; family Cupressaceae; genus Chamaecyparis; species Chamaecyparis obtusa. Next base: position 239,532 of record BSBK01011851.1, read on the forward strand.
ATCATAGCTATCCTAAAAAATGTCCATTGAAGCTAATCACTAAAAACATAAAACTGAAGGTTATAGTCCAAATTAAAGTTATTTACAATCTGAGAGATATCATTATGGCAACTGATTTTCTGGTAAAATCTGCCATTCCTCTGGGAATCTGCCTTACTGATCAGAGTGTGCATCACATGGAGGTTGTTAATTTACAGTGCTGGCTAAAACTGAGTGCAGTACAACAATTGGACGGGAAACATGGCCATTCTCATGTGACCACAACATCTACAAAAAATGTTAGTTTTTTGCCAGAGAATGCATATTTATGGGATCTTCTCCCTATCAACTTATTGTAGCAATAATATCCAAGGGATAAACATCAATGCTAATCTTTCTAACTATGTTGACATTCAAAGTTTGCCCAATGCTAAACTTCCCAGAGGAGCAATAAAATAAAAAAAAGGATAAATTTTGAAAATTACATGGAGGTTCTTAATGTACAATGCTGGCTAAAAATGAGGCAGTGCAACAAATGAATGGAAAACATGGCCATTCTCATGTGACCACAACATCTGCAAAATATGTTAGTTTTTTGGCAGAGAATGCATATTTATGGGGTCATCTCCCTTGACATTCAAAGTTTGCCCAATGCTAAACTTCCCAGAGGAGCAATAAAACAAAAAAAAGGATAAATTTTGAAAATTACATCGAGGTTCTTAATGTACAATGCAGGCTAAAAATGAGGCAGTGCAACAAATGAATGGAAAACATGGCCGTTCTCGTGTGACCACAACATCTGCAAAACATGTTAGTTTTTTGGCAGAGAATGCATATTTATGGGGTCATCTCCCTTTGGACTTATCGTACCTATAATAACCAAGAGATAATTATCAATTCTAATCTTTCCAATTATGTTGACATTTAAAGTTTGTCCAATACTAGCCTATATCCTAGAGAAGCAATAAAACGAGAAAAAAAAGGATACATTTTGAACATTAGTGCTTTCCTGAGAAATAGAGTAAGCTTGGAAGAATGGAATCCACTCATGACAAAAGCAAGCACTGCCAGGACAGTCATGTAACAACATAAAGTGAAATGAAGAAACATGTGGGGTCTAATTGATGATCAATGGTAAGGCTTGTTTTCTCAAGTTTTATATATTTGCTAGCAAATATCTACAGCAAGTTTCAAAACTGCCACCAAATTCCTTTGATCCATAAATGAAATTTTGATTTCAGCTCTGTGCTAAAAGATATACAAACCTCTTCATTTATATTGCCTGTTATAATGGTGATGAATCAGTATCTTTCCCTTTGAACTGGAAGAGCGTGAGCTCATTTCCTACAGGAAGCAGATTTCACTCAGTCTTCACAGTGAAATGTGGTAGAATAAGTATGATCTCTTTTTAGCTCATTTTCTTTATTCTGTGTATAATAAAATGGGCATGTGCACCAAAGAGAACCTGAGTTGATTCTTCTTCCTTTGTTAAGAAAGTTCATTTAATGATTTAAGTGATGAGAGACCTTATGGTAATTTGAAGGCCTAAGATTGGAAGAAGTTAAGAACCATTAGATGTTTCAAAACTTATAACAGGGTTCATTTATTCCTAGAGTTTTGTGGTTTTGATTTCTGCCTCTACTAAATGAATTGTAAACCTTTTATTTTTAAATTTAGAAATTGATGTTTCCACAGTCCATTATAATAATAAAATAATTAAGGTTTCAGATTTTTGAAATAAAAGTTTTCGATGGCAGTAAGTGATCTTCACTCCTATGAGCATCACCAAGATGCAATGAGTGCTAAGTGTCCCATTCATTCTCATGAGAGATGGGTTCTTGTGAACCACTACTCATGAAACATAGGTCAATGAGTTTAACTCGAAAACTACACAGTTAAATCCTTATAGCAATATCACAATTTGACTTGCTGTGGAAAATACTGTAATGTCCCCTTTCATATGAGTATCGCTGATATTTGAATGATAAAAACTGCTATGCCTAAGTTGTTTTTATGTCCCATAGGCTAGCGATTTTAATAAAGGGACATATCTTATTTTTCGGTCATAGGAGGGGGCCCAGTTTTAAGTGGCTATCGATCTGATTTTCTGCAACCTCAGTTGAAATCTCTACAGCCTAATCGCATGCTCTCCTGAAGTGTGATTTAGAATGTTTCCTTCAAGGTACTCTTCCAATTTAGAAGTAAGCAAAAATCTGCCTTTTGGGGGGGCGCTGGGAAGTAGATATAAAAAATTTGTTCGCAGAAGTTGGGATATCTTGAATGCTATTATCTTCTTTTATGTTTTGCCAGTGATCGCTCCAATCTTTCTCAAGACGCAAACCTTGGGAAAGTCTCATATCTGGACGCAACCCCAGATAAGTTTATGCAGATGTTTTCAGCAGGATGTATGAGCAGCGATAAACCAGTTAGTGATATTTGAATCCGATAGCAGCTGAGAAGGAACCATTTCACATAGCTGTTATCGTCAAGGCAGAGATATCGTGCTACAGCCAGCTATCTGAGTGAATACTTTCTAGCTCTAAGGTATCATTGATGTCTGTTAGAACCACTTAGGATATAAACATTGCATGCTATCATTATTAAGTCCCTTGTAGTAAATTCTGTGTAATCAAGCGGACATTGCTTAATTAAAATAGTGAAAGATCTATATTACTTTCTATCTGCAACTTTCTTGTTCAAATTTAAAGTTGTATTATGGATTGTACGTGTTTATATCTACTGTGAATCCATAGCCTAGGATATTTCAGTGGTATCAGAGACACAAACCCTGCCGGCCTGTGGGGTTTCCAATTGCAGGTTTTCTTTTTGAATGCATGTCACAGATTCTCCATTGCATGTCAAGATTAAAGTTGCTTTTTGGAGCCTAACCCAATGCATGCCGCTATAAAGTACTTCTATGTATCCCAGAGGGTTTGAACCGCACAGATATAACACAAGAAGTAGGTCAGAACAACAAGAAGACACTGAAATCAACCCAACCGAAGTAGGGATGCGGGAAACAAGAGATGGAAGCCCGCAGAGGGAATTAAATAATCAGTTTAAAGATTTCTTGATAGTTTTTGCCCAACAGAAGCAACAAATGATGCAACAATTCCAGGATCATATGATCACGGCAATGGGGCAATTAAGAGTTGGACGTTCGAGGTCAGGAAGGTCCAATAGTCGACACAACAGAAGTGAAGCAGGGCATGAGAACCAAGACAGAGCAGCCTCTAACGTTGTAAGAGCAACAGATACAAGATCTGATCAATCATTGCATTTTGCATTGTACATGGTATCTAAAATGGTTTTGTAGTCGAGAGGCATATTGCATCAAGCTCATTTTGCATAGTAAGCTTCTCACTAAGTTGCACTTAAGGGGGGTGTTGGAGTAAATTATTGATTTTTTACATGCTTAAGTTTAACTTAGGCATTTTTAATAAATTAATAGGTCCATTTAGTTTTCTGCCAATTGTATGGTTACATCTATCTACCAGTTAATTCCTTGCCCTTATAAAGGTTCTATACATTATTTCAATCATCTTAATACATTTTTCAACTTTTGGTGAAATATTTGTCTCCTATTCTGAAGGTTTTATAGCAAGTCGATGCTCTTGGGAGGTTGATCACTCCAACAGGGTTTGACTCTTTCAAAGGGTTGTAATTATGAAAAGTTGTGACTCTCTCAAAGGGTAGAAATGATGAAGGATTGTGACTCTTTCAAAGGGTGGCAATTGTGAAAGGTTGCAACTCTTGCAAAGGGCAGACATGATGAAGAGGTGTGACTTCTTCCTCACATTGGAGGATATAAAGGGGAGAAGGTTCCATTTGAGGATGCAAGGGGGATCAATTTGGGGGAATAATATATTATTCTCAAAGACATCGATGAAAAGTGGTGTCTCAATCCTTATGAAAGGTGGTGACCCTTTCACCAATAAAGGAGAAATTACTTCAAGCATTCAAGGGACTTATTTATCATCACTCACCAAATACATCAAATCAGCACTCACTCAATCATCACTCGTCACTCTATGAATTCCCATTTAACCAATCATTATTCACTAATATATCAAATCATCAAATTAGAGGAAATTGTTCTATCATCCATCAAACATTAATTGGGAATCATGCAAACAGCCAGCAATCAATTCTTCCATCAATTCAATCAGTCTATATTAATCATTCAGACATCGAAGTAGAGAAGAAAAGTATTTAATCAGATATGAGATTTACAGTCTCACATTTAATAGAACTAAGACAGCAGACTCATATACTGCTCAAGCATTTGGTATGATGCAAATACATGGAACTTTGATTTTGCAAACTCATTATCTTGTCTTCCATTTGATGGGAAGTAGGAACATATGCAAATAACATATTACTTATATGTGTGTGTGTGTCCCCTTTTATGTACATATATGGGGAGAATGTACATATGAGAGATCCAAGTAGCATGAGGTCCCATTCAAGTAAAGTAACCCCAAGTGGGGCTGGGAGGCTGAATAGCGGGTGTCACTCTGTGCTCCTGGGCTTGATGGATAGGCTCGAGGCGCCTTGTATGATCTCCCATATGATGATGATTAGAATTATATTTATAACATTGCTGAATTATATGTTTATCCGTCTTTCATAATGATAACTAACCTAGTTGGAGGCTCTAAATCAAGATATAAAGTTAACAATTTATATTCCTAAATATATTCCATACCTTACTTGGGACTTCTAGGGCAAATTAGAGTAAAGTCCCAATAGGGGACATTACAATTGGTATCAAAGCAGTAATCCTGCCAACCTACAAGACAAACCTACTTTAACCACCATCTAATTTAGAGTCAACCATCCAAGCCTTTTATTAAGCAGGTCAGAAATAAAATCAAGTAGGTCAAAATTGCATTTCTATATGTAGGGCCTTCAACTACTTCGTGTTTAATGCATGTTCTTCACATGTATGCCTTGTGTTTGCTTCATGACTGATGATCTTCAGCATGTTTACTCCATTAGAACATTCTTCATGTATGCTTTGTGCCATTGTGTATTGCTTCATGCCTTACATGTCTAACGTGTATATATGTGTATTGCTTCATGCCTTACATGCCTGACATGTATTTATGTATATTGCTTCATGCCTTATATGTTTGATATGTATACGTCATGCCCTGCACGCATTTATATTGTTTCATGCCTTACATATATTCATGCTTTACGTGTATGATTCATGGCTTACGAGCATTCATGTGTATGATTCATGTCTTGCATGTATTCATGTATATGTTTCATGACTTATGTGTATTCGTGTGTATGATTCATGCCCTATTGTATTCATGTTTATACTTAATGCTTCATGTGTATGATTCATGCCTTAAGTGTATACTGCATGCCTTCCAAATATTTATGTCTATGCTTCATATGTATTACTATTTTTGGAATTGCAAACACCAAAGAGGAAAATTTAATCAACAAATGATCAGATCCATTCCAATTAGGATCTCTAATGAAGAATCCCAATTGTTCCCAACCCAAAAGTCCAAGATAAGAAATCTGTCCAATATCTCTAAAATAGAATCACTACCACATCTTCTCAATTATTCCGAGTAAAAATCCCATTTTTTGGAGTAACATCCACCAAATTGAGAAATCAATCAGCCAATGATCAGATCCATTCCAATCTAGGATCTTTAATGAAGAATCCCAATTGTTCCCAACCCAAAAGTCTAAGATAAGAAATCTATCCAATCTCTCTAAAATAGAATCACTACCACATCTTTGATTATTCGAAGTAAAAATCCTATTTTTTAGAATAACATCCACCAAATTGAGAAACCAAAATGTTACGTTTTAATAACAAGAATGAAGGGCCCAAACGATCAATACCGCTACTTTTATTTGACAAGCAAACTATTGCATTAAAGTTCACACCCAAAATCTAGGGCAAAGAAAGAATTATTTAATGAATAAATCTAATATGATTCCAACAAGAAACCTTACCCAAAAACTCAGTCGGAGCATAAGCAGTAGTAAGCGCTATCATAACCCCAATATCAAAGCAAGAGGCTATCAAGGAGAGAATTCCTACCTCCATACCACCAAGAGGGAATTATCCTATTAGAATTCCACCCCAAATCATTATGCTCCAATACATAAACATTGTCAACCTCTCCAAATCTTAGCAGAATCTTTGCCTAAAAGCTTTGTTTCCTAAATGAAAACAATGGCTGGTTTGTAACCTAGAAAATTCCTACTCTAAAATCACCTGTAACTCTAAAAAAGGATCTACAACAGGAGGGTTGGAAGCTGAAATTAGCTTGGAAAAGATATATCATAATTTTTCAAATTATTTTCCTCATCTCTCATATACACATCATCAAGTGTTCAAGAGCATCGTACCTGTTGGACAATAATCCTTTAGGAGCATCTTTGAATTGGCAAGGTCTAGATTTGTCGTTTGATTGAGATTTTATTGGAATAAAACTATTGAGTATGGCATTTCAGCTTGAATTGGTGTTTTACCCTTTACTTTTATACTCGTAGAATGTGACTCCTAATGCATTTGTGACAAGTATGGCATCTAAATGGTAAAGCTTCATAATCAATTTGTTGGATCCAATTCATATTTCCAAGCCTAATCTCCATGAAGACAAGAAGAGGCTTATTTTAATTAATCTCAACACAAAGATAGATATAATTAAATACTTTTTTGTCAAGCATGTAGTGGCCAGACCCAAAGTCTTACCAATGATCGGCATTATCGATTGTAAAATATCCTATCTCCAATATTCCATTGTAAGGCAAGGGAGGCAAAACAAAATAGGAATTTTGGACGGGCGCTCATCCATGGGATCAAAACCTACACGCTAGGGTTTGAGAAACACTCTAGCTTGAATATAAAAAATAAGGACCTCTTTTAAAATTGTGGTTTTACTACATGCAGGAAAAAACCACAAAAAAGTATCTTGTTAATACCAAAGTTATATCCATATCACCTCTCAATTTTCAATTCTTCCTCACCCACATCTCCAAAAAAGTTAAGGAGACCAGGATGTTGACATAACTTAGTTGTCATTGGTGAAGTCATAGGCAAACATCAATCCCACCGAAACACCGGTACATCACACTGGTACTCATAATTGTGAACCAGTACACTAAACAAGGAAGCGATATACTTTAACCGGTCACGCTTAGACCGGTCTAGGTTGTTCCAACCGATCATGGGAAACACACAGGGAACAGATGACTAACCGAGTACAAGTTCTTTATCGGTTAAGTGCATGATAATCCGAACCGGATTATACGGAGCGCTTTCAGTTACATTGGAGTTAGCTTTTTTAGTGGAATTGGAGTTAGATTTGTTTTTATCTACGAGTGTTTCAAGGTAAACACAGGATCAGTTTGCAAGCTTTTTATGCAAGGGTTTTTGCATGCGTGATTTATGAGAGAGTTTACAGCTTGGCAGATCTATGAGATGTATTTTTAATAAGATTGATCTCTTATAAATACAGGTCATAGGGCATGAAAGGATTGTTGCTGAATATCAAGAGCATAGAGCAAAGTAGAGCAGGAGAGTAAAATCTTTTGAGAGGAGTTACAGTCACAAGAGGTGAAAGACAGAGAAAGGTTCAACAGCCAAGCCGAGCAAAGGGTAGCAGGTATGATCTGATTAGACAAAAAGTGTCATCATAAGATCATTGCTTTAGATTGTGAAGCATATTCAAATCCCTTAATCAGGGTGAACCTTAACAGGTTCTTTGTATAAATCCCTTTACCAGGTAACATCTTTATTGGTGTTGAAAATCCTCTTACAAGGCGATTCCTAACAAGGTCAAGATCCTAACAGGTCTTCTACCAAATCCCTTAACCGGGTAGCACTCTTACCAGTGCTTTGTAAGCCTCTAACAGGGCATCTTTATTACTGCAGTAGTGAAGTTGTGGGTTTTGTCCCACCGTGGTTTTCTCCTTCTAACCGAGGGTTTCCACGTATATATGTTGTGTTGACCTGTGTATTTCAATTTTTGTTTATGAGTGCTGATATATTCTTTTAAATTTGCATGAATATATATAGAAGGATAAATTGAAGTAGAAATTGTATTTACTGATTCACCCCCCCCTCTCAGTAACCGGTTAGGATTAACACAGGATGCCCATTAATTTGCAGATTAGTGCATGCTCAACCAAGTATAACACATCTTCCATAATGGCATTTTGTTGTATTCCGTCTAAACCCCTAGTTGCCAAAGAAAACCCAGCAGTTGAATACTAACAGCAGCAATTTTATTAAAAAAATGACAATTTCCCTTAGCTAAGCAACAAGCTATTTATAACAAGCGGGTAAGTAATTATTAACATAAGCCGACTCCAATGTTAATAGTCAGCAGTTAATCCATTTTAAATTAAGCCGACTCCCAATTAATTATAAAGAGGTCCACTCTGGAGGAGCTGCAACTATAGAATTGGAAACGTGCTGAAGTAGAGATGTACCTTTCCATCCTAAGGGGAAGGGATATAAAAGTCTCAAAGGATAGAATCCAACAAGAAGTAAAAATACAAAGATAAATATCAGATAGCATCAAACCAAACAGCAGACAACATTGAACCAAACAGAAGACTCCTAGCTATTCAAATGCATGATTATGACATAAAAGTAAGGAAAGGGCATCATACATAAGATTATCTATTCTATCAACCGTATAGCAGATCCATAACCTTATACCTAGATTATCCCTGCCAACTGGTATCTCAGACACAGTGGAGTTAAGGAGGACTAAGTTTAACACATCTTTAGTAAACTGATCATTGTTTACCCACTGGGGTAGACTAGTTTACTGGTGCATAGACATAATACAGGAAATATAATAAACACAAAATATATCAGAGAATAATAGATGCTTTCATTAATCATTCCAACGTATGAGTACATTCACTTCATAACAACTAATAATCCTTCTCTCATTCACCCATAGGTGGTACATATTTATCTACCCAAAGGGGTGTGACCAAACGTCACCACCCAACCCAACTACCCTTCGGTAATAACTAATTACCATCGGAACAACATAACTAATACATAACATAAGTAAAATAGTCTTTCCGGCTAACATCATCCCCCCCAAAAAGAAAGTCATCTCCGACGACTCACAACAAAAGGGAGATGAAATACACCACATAGAATAAGAAAATCACTAAGAAGGGGTGGAGGGGCGTCCCTGAAAAAGCTCGAGTGTCGCCCTCCCCATCAATGTTGCTTCAAGTAGTTCTTGTTCCGTCACATCATATTCCTCCTGTGCCTACACCAACCTTGTCTCCAAAGCACGCTTTTCAGCTGTAGCCTCCACTAACTCTTGTTCAAACGATATTGTCTCCCTAGCCAATCTGACCTTGATAGCCACCTGTGCCGCCTTCTCCACCTCCAACTCCTGGGTACGTTGACCCAAGTGTCGCTCTACTGCCTCCAACCGAGTGGTCAGCTCCTCCCAAGCTCGCTATGCATCCACCAAGAGAGCCTCACGTCCAGCCAACACCTACTCTAAGTGCCTCAAAGTGTAGTACCCCTCTCAAAAGGCTTGCTCCAGTGCTCTCTCCACTTTTGGCGTGCAGACACTCCATGCCAGCAGCAACTCCAGGTCTCATCAACTGGTCACACTTCCCAAAGGCTGATAACTGAATAATTTCCTCGTGTCGTTCCAATGCCCCAACTCACAATTGTAGTGTACCTCAAAAAAAAATGGGGTTCTAGGGGGCAACACCCCCAGTGGGGTTGAGGAGCAGCGCCCCTGCCGCCAAGACCAAATTAGCACCTTTAAACCCACACAGAAGTCTATGGGGCATACCATTTTTTTTATTTTCTTCCGATCCCATACTCTTTTCTGCCAACTGCTTATGTTTTCCTCACTACCTGTTTATGTCCTTCCCTTCGATACCATACGTTATTCACTCTGAACTGTTTTGATTTGTCATTTTTTTTGTTTTTTTTTAGAACCTGCGCCATCTACCAGACCATGCGATTGAGAATCGCCCTCCTGCTGCCACTCCTTGTCGTCTGTATGGTGAATTGTCACCGGTGACAGCCACCCTTTGGTGACTTCACCATTCAGTGACCACCGTTCGGTGACCAGCTTCACCGTTCAGTGACTTCCGACTTTTTTTTTTCCACCGTACGGTCGTTCGGACCTTAGTAGTACGATGTGTTTTTTTTTGTTTTTTTTTTCTAATAAATTCTTAGTCTAGTTCCCTTTCGGATGCTTCTCCGATCACCCATCTGGACGGCTCTCGAGTCGCCCGCCTGACCTCTCGAGTCCCTTTCCATTGTACTTCAACACCAGCTGGCCAGGGGAGGAACACATCTTTCATGGGTGCTTATCGTGCCAACATTTTCTCTGTTGTTGTGCAACCTCCGTTGCCCATCGTGCTATCAATCTTCTTTCATCTAATTTATTGAGAGTGTGCAACCGCTCCCTCAAGCTTTCCCTGTCGCCGAGTCTTTTTTCAATGGCCATCCAAAGGCTTGGAACCATAAATTCTACAGGGACCACGGCCTCTTGCCTGTACATAAGAAGAAGGAAAATAAGGATTTTGAAGGCTACAATCGTCCACCCAGGATTCCAATCGTCGCGGACACGAATGATCTTAGGTTCCTCTTCCTTGTATTCACCGTACTCGGGGGGATATGTTTTCGACTCTTCCTCAATACTTAGTATATTGCATGCTGGTCGAAAGAGTTCGTAATCCTCTATTTGCCAATGGAAGAGACCGTTCAGTGAATCTGCATCATCCTTTGAGTATTCCCCCAATCTTAGCACACCTTCACTATTGGGTTCCATTTCGTCTCTTCCTTCATCCCTTCGATCGTTTTCTTCTTCGGAGTCAGATTTTGAGTTTGAAGAAGAGGCTATCTCTTCGCTCACCATCTGGGTGCGAAGGTCGATGATGAACTTCCTCCCCCCATTCTCCATCGAGAGGGTGTTTTTCTTCCAATTGTGGTTTACCTTAGCTGTGACCAGCCACCCTCGACCCAAAATGGCATCGTAACCCTTCTTTTTCAAAGGTATCACCACAAAGTCTAGTACAAATGGTTGCGAGCCAATGGTGACCTGTTGTGCCATCAACGTTTCGAGGGGTTTGATACCCTGTTGATCGGCGCCCAATAAGTTGAAGGTTGGGAGCCACAAGATTGGCTTGCCCAATTTCTTCCATGTCTCCTCCGGAAGGACGTTCACTCCTGACCCTCCGTCCACTATAGTGTCTATTAGGATGGAGCCAAGGATGCCCATCTCGACGACTATCGGGTACCTTCCGTTGTTTACAGCAAGTATCATCGGGTCAATTGCAAACCCTCCGGGGATGTCCATACGTGTGGTATTTGGCTGTGTGGCCAAGTTCCCCAACAGTGTCGTTCCCAAGTGAGGCATGGTGTGAAGGAGGTCCTGGAGTTTCACCGGTACCTCTAATTGTAACATTTGTCTCAGAATGTTTTGTTCTGCCTCCCTCTAGCCCGAGGTGGTAGCCATCTCCCATGTTTCTTTTGGTGCCTTCATCACCTTCTCTATTTCTTCCTTACCTTCCCATGCCCCTTGTTTTGCTTGTGATCGTGTGATGGCTAGTACCCCCTCGTCACTTCTCGTTCTGTCGATGTTGAGCAAGTTGACCCGAGATTTTGGGCAGTTGGCATCCTCGTGGTTGCCAGGACCACACCAACGGCATAGCTTCTGCGGGGAGTCGCCCTTGTCGCAGTCCCTTGCAAAGTGTCCCCACTGATTGCAAGCTCAACATTGGATCATCAGCCGACCCTTGGAGTTGTATTATATTTGACTCCTTGTGTTGGCGTTGTTATTTCCCCTTCCGCCACCGCGTCGGTTGCCTCCGTACCCGCCTGAGGATGCATTATTGTTAGTCTCTACCCCTGATGTAGATGGTTGCTCTTGGGTAAATAGCACTTGTTGATTCCTCACCTTCATGTTGTATGGGCATTCCTTGGTGGAATGGCCCATGATCTGGCAAATGTCACAAAATGTCATTTTGGGACACAACCCCTTTGTATGGCCGCTCGCCTTGCAGTCCGTACACCATATGTCAACTTCCCCCTTGCTGGTACCCCCTTTCATGGTCTTGAACTCCTTCATCATTCTCTCCATGTCCTTTTGGAGTGCCATGACTTTTTTCTTTGACTCGCCATCACTGCCACTATCATCGTTTGAAGTGTCATCTTCGTCAGAAGAGGACTTGCTTCTTTTCTTCTTGGAGGTCTTTTGTTCGCTCTCCAAGTCCATCGCCCGGTTATAGGCATCTACGTATGAGGTGCAGGGGCACTATCTTCATTTTCCTCCGTAGGTTAGATTTCAAGCCCTCCACGAACCATCTTTTCTTTAGGCCATCCGATGGCTGGCTATCCATATTTCCAACTAACTCCTTCAATCCACAACTGTAAGCCCGCACAGTCTCTTTTTTCCCTTGCTTGGTTCCATATATTTCAAGGACAATTTCATTATCGTCTCATAGGAGCCTAAACTCCTTTTCAAATGCCTTCTTCAATAAGTCCCAGGTGGTCACTCCGCTTTTGTTTAAGTCAGAGTACCAATCGATTGCTACCCCTCGGAGGGTTGCCGGAAACTATTTCATCCATTCTGCCTGGTCAGTGACTCCATTCACGAACCAAATTGTCTCACATGTGTGGCAATGCCGAACAGGGTCTTCGTTTCCATCGCCATAGAATTTGGAAAACTTCTCAAAGTTAGCCGCCATATTCACCCTCGAGGGTGGGATGGTGGTATGTACCACCTGTTGCATTGTCGGTTGGGTCGTCGGAAGTATTTGTTGTGCTGGTTGTACAATAGGTTCGGATGGTCCTATCGGCGTCGGTACTCCGGAAATGTTTGGTACTGTACCAGTTGATGTCCCCAAACTACTGGAACCGTCCAAGCCTAGTGGGCTACTGTGATCCCCATGGCCCTCTGTCACTTTGATACTCTCGGCGGCAGCAATATCCTGAGCCTCCCTCTGTGCGACTTCCTCTTCTTCCTTCCTACGGGCTTCTCTTGCTTCCGTCTGTGGGGTTAAGGTTAAGGACCCGAACAAGCTCCTTGTTTCCTCCAGGTGGTCCTCGTCACTTCTTCTGGCCTCCCGGTTAGATTCCTCCAGACGCTCGCCTTCACTTACTCCCTTCGGTAGTCCTTCGGCGCGTCTTCTAAATCTCTCCCTTCGCTCGGCTTGTTGCTATGCGAGTACAGCAATTCTAGCGGCTTGTTCTTCTTCGATTTCCTTCTTTAAATTTCTATTTTTATTGATTAGGCATAAATTCTATTCAATCATCAATTGTCAGAGCATGCTCTTCTTCAAAAACTTATGTGATTCCGTCCTCATTCGTCCTCACATTGATATTCTCCTCCAATGGTATTCCCATCCGTCCACTCATTCCGTCACTTGCCAAATTCGTTTGGCAATGGCGCCAGATGTTTACCCACAGGGGTAGACTAGTTTACTGGTGCATAGACATAATACAAGAAATATAATAAACACAGAATATATCAGAGAATAATAGATGCTTTCATTAATCATTCCAACGTATGAGTACATTCACTTCATAATAACTAATAATCCTCCTCTCCTTCACCCGTAGGTGGTACATATTTATCTACCTGAAGGGGTGTGACCAAACGTCACCACCCAACCCAACTACCCTTCAGTAATAACTAATTACCGTCGGAACAACATAACTAATACATAACATAAGTAAAGTAGTCTTTCCGGCTAACAATCACAGAAAATTTCAGACCCTCTTACTTGACACAGTATCATAAAATTATATAAGGAACCATATCAATTTACCCAGATTTAAGAGTTACACCAGTCTATGTTTTATTAGGAGCAAATACCAGAAGGCTATGCCAGAATCATTATCTTGAAGAAGTTACTCAGGAATTAAAAACAGCAATGGTAGATCTGTTAAAACTTAATACATAGGCATCAAGCCTCACATTCACAAGGGAATAATTGCATGAATACAAGGTCGAGAGGTCAGACACAACAATCATTATACCCAGGGCATAGAGACTAAATCACAATTCCTAAGTGATTTAATAAAGAGATATACCCATATTTTCAAGACAATTTACGGTAACTAATCTGAGAATACTCCATGTCCATTTTTTGAAGTATCCTTGACATAAGGTCTATGTAGCAGTATCATCATCAAATCGATACAATAAATCATTGATCCTACTGGTTGATCAATTTATATCATAATAAAGTTGGTCCATCGAATTCAGATAGGAGAGTATAACTGAATTTCAATTATTATAGAATCTATGCAAATTAGTCTTAATTAATATAAGGAAGCAGACAATTGCTTTGATTGATTTCTCTATTGTCTAATTCATGAAGAGGACAGTGATATTATATGTTTAAGAATTGAAGTATACACTTGCATGTATATACATTTATATCAAATAAAAGAATTGTGTACAAAAAAAGTTTCTTGAAATTTCAATCATAAGAGATTAGCCAAAACCCTAAGAAGACACAAACAGGGACATTACACTTGTGGGTTAATCACCAAAACTAGACACTCATTGATTTTCTCGAGACATTCATTCAATTTCAACTGTGATGCAAGAGCATCTTGGGTTCTTGGCAATCTTGCATCAACCAAAAATATTTGTTTTCTGTTTTCCTACTAGTTCAGTCTTCAAGTTTCTTTCAACATTCGTTCAAATCGGATCTTTTGCAACTGCAAACCTTATGGCATGTTTTTGGACTCTTGTTGAACCTTCTCCTAGGTTCGCTTCTCATTTAGTTTCTTCGCATATGAGATCTTGCAGTTTCTCAGTGGGACTTAACTGTTCTTCACGTTTCATGGCCAGTCTGTATTTTCCCAATCTCGCGAAGGAAATTTTTTTATCAGCAAAGCTTAACGGTGCATTTCTCGATGTTACTACATTTGTGGCCGACCTACTTGAGGGATCACAATTCATATTTCATTAATTGAAGGAAGATCCTTACGAATTGGGTCCTGACCTATATCCAATATATTTTCTTCTCATTGGGAAATGTAATCTTTCTTAGGCCGACATGTAGCCTGTGAAGGCTTTATATTCTCTTGTAATTGATCCTTGGGGGATTAGAGAGAAGACACACGAAAGGAGCACCAGTAGAGCTCTGCAACTAGAGTTTAGAATAGATAATATAAAGAGATAACCTACAAAAGGTTCATGAAGCAAGCATGTATGCCTGGAATGTAAGACTGCATGTTGCAAATCCATTGTAATTGATTACCTGATAATAAGAAGGCTGATCTTGCATTCTCTCAAAGTGTTTTTTGTATTGCTTCCGTTGTGTGACTCTTGCTGCAAGGATTGGACTAAACTCTTTGAGTTCCCTCTGTCCTTGACTGTACCAAGTGGTATCAGAGCAAGTTGTGGTTCCTGAGCTTGCGAAGTCCTAGATTGGTTTGTTGTGGGGAGGAAGAAAGAGTATCTAACCCACAATTGTAGAGGATTTGCGCAAGATGGCTCGCAGAGGAAATGCTAGAAGTGGAAGGAGAGATGTAGATCCAGTTGTGTTGGATATGTTGCGACAAATTGCAGCTAGATTAGAAGTTGTGGAAACAGCCCAGAGAAGAGGTCAACACATTGAGGATGTGAGTGACGAAGAGGAAGAAAGAACTGCAAAAGCAGCTGAAGAGGGGAAAGAACAACCAGAGCTAGAACAAGGAGATGACAGATTTATAAAAGCCTTAACTAGGGTTAGTGCAAGACTGCACTTCAATCCACTTGATTACCATGGCAAGCTGGATTCAGATGAACTACTTGATTGGATCAGAGAGATGCAGAAATACTTTGATTATGAAGGAACTAATGAAGATAAGAAAGTGAAGTATGCTTGCACAAAATTGCGAGGACATGCATGTTGATATTATGGCCTTTACGACAAAGATCGACTATCTTGGAGAAAGAGGAAATGATAAATATATTGGAAATATTTATTATAATTCGATTTATAAATAATAATAATAATAATAAATATGGATGATATTTATTATTTATGTTTATAAGATAATGCATATATATGTGGCAATATTAATAATAATAAATAAAGGTTATTTATTATTTATTAATTAAATACTTGGAGGGCCCAAGTCAGCCACCTTGGAGAGGTGGAATTCAGCATTTTGAATCCATATATATGCATGGTCGATCCTTGAGAGAAAGATCATCAAAAACATAACATGATTCTCTCCCTTCTAGGATCAAATTCCTTATCTCATGTGCGAATTGGTCATGTATAGCTTTGAGCATATTTGGCAAAGTGCTGGAGCGAATTCATTAAGTGAATGCATTATGCTGGAGCAAATCCATATTGTTTTAGAGTGAATTAAAGTGCCGAGCGAATAATCCTTGTGCGATCTTGGAGTATGATCCACATCAGCCATGGAGATCAATGAGCAGATTTAGTGCGAGCTCATGATGCGAGCAGACTTGGCAAATAAGTGCAATGTATATAATCAGCAATGTGTGGTATATCAGCGATGTATATACATGATGTATATTAGGATCTGTGATATACTTGATCAACAATTGTCATACATTGATGCAATATATTGCAAGGACTTGCAATACATTGCATATGTGATGCAATACATTGAAGAATCTGTCATCATTAGTGCAGATTGGATGTACCTAAAGGAATGTATATAGGACAGATTGGACAACTCTTACAGTGCAGATTGAAGTAAATCTGGGTGTTGTTTTCATTCAGATTTGAGTGCCAAATCAGATTCAAAGGACAGATTAAAGGCAACCAAGAAACAAGATTTTGAGGGCAGATTTGAAGTCATCATAAGGTCTCCAAATCCGGGTAACATCTCGCCTTTCTTGTGTTTATTATTCTATATCCTGTGCTTAGTGTTTGGAAGACCTCTATAGTTTGATCATTCCTTGATAAATCTGGAAAATACTAACATAGTATCAGAGACTAGGTAGAGAAAAAGATCAATTTTCAGATCTAGGAATACAAACTATCAAAGCTAAGAATGGCAACCGGAGTTTGGCCCGGAAATAGTAATTTGACTTTACTTCTTATTATGAGGTTTTGATTTGCAATATCTTTGGTTGCCCTCTATGGGAAAACTTATTGGTTCTCATTGGCTGGGAAGATATGGGTAGAACTCAAGGTTCTTGCATATTTTGAAATTTACTCAAGGTCCTTGAAAATTTTAAATTGCCTTTCCTTATCGGATCAAGAGGGAGTCTAAAACTTTGTAAGTAAACCTAAGTCTCAGAAGGAGCTGATAGGGATTACATAAAACTCTCACCATATTGATCTAGAGGGAGTAGATCATCTTGAGTTAAGTGCATGACATGTATAATTCAGAGGGAGTATAATCATGGGCTCTAGTGTTGTGTTATAAACTCCTTTCTTATATAGGACCATAGCTGGTTAATGTCATAACTGATACCTTGCATATCTAGCTGATTTTCTGCTATTAGCACAACTAGATGGGATGCATACTTCACATTGTGTTGCAACATACCTTCATATTGTTTGGCATATGATGTATGGGAACATTAATTGTTTCACATTGGTATACACATACTGGTTTTATGCATTTGCATTGGCATTATTAATGTGTAGGAAGCACACTTGGTATATTAACCTTACAGCATTGACTCATGTTGAGATATTGGTTTATAATATACCTTGGCATGTATGTGTGGAATTATCATTATCTGAAGAGAATATGATTCTTCGTTAATAGCTGATTGGATCAACTATTTGGAATGTCTATTTAGCTGATTGACATAACTAATTTTAACAGCATACCTTGCCCAGACATATGTTATACTTTACGCTGTTATAGAGGAACATACACAGCTGATTGTTAGTATAACCTTTTATGTACACATATTGGCTTTATGTTACTTTGGCTACATATTGGCATATGTTTGTATGAATGGATCATACTTCTCATTGGTATATATATTATACTTATGAAAGAACTACATTGGATATATATACATTGGCTATTGCATTTGGTTATGGACTCGTTTCCTTTATGTATATTGGCTTATCATATACCTTGGTATGACTTAATTATGGGTATGTGGTTTAAGAGGGAGTTCAATCATGGGCTCACTTAATCTTGTGTTATGAACTCCTTCCTTATGTCATGCTGATTACTTGCAATGGAAGCATACTTTGCATTAACATATTTCAGTTTTGTATGCATGGATGCATACTTTACCTTAGCATATGTCTTACTTATGTATGGGATCATACACAGCTGATTAGCAGCATACCTTGCATCAATTATACTTTTGTTATGCATGAGGAGCATACATTACATTATGAACAGTTACATTGACATATTTTGTTATGACACATGTTATACCTTACAATGTTGCTTGTTAGTATAACTGATTAACTGTTTTCTTTATTGATGCACGGGTGCATACATTATTGGTTAATGAATGTTGGAACATACTTACATTGGCATATGTTGTGTATGTTACATTTTACAATTGGCATATTTTTTGGGAACATACATTATGATACTTAGAGATAATGTTGTAGTATGCATGGGAGCATACTTTATATGGATATATGTTATCCTTTATATATGCTTAACTATTGATCATATATATGTGTGAATACATTTCTTTATAGAGAGAACTATATTGCATCTTGTTGTGATCACATTGCACCTGGTTATATGTTGGACTTATGTGATTACTCTTATGCTTATGGCTAAGACTTGTCTATGGATACTGGATGAATTATGATTGTTCTATGAGAGAACTGCATTTGGATATTGGTTATTACATTTGGCTACTTAATATGAATGTATGGAGCATACGTCATTTGTATACTTTAGCATGTATGTATGAAGCATACTTTAGTGGCTTATTGTGTATGTATGGATCATACTTTCCTTTATAGCTGAGTCTATATTTCTTGATTATAGCTGAGACTATATTACATGTGATTCTATGTGTGAACACATTTTCTTTACATTGAACTTGATTCTTATGATTATAAGATCATATTGGTTACTCTTATGCTTATGTGGATTCATGAGATAAGATTTTGATTATGAGATACATTTGGTTATGATTGTTCATTTGGTTACACTTATGCATATGGCTAAGTTATTTCTTATGAATTGGATACTTGGAGAATATCATGGATTTGATATTCTTCTCATGGATCAGGGATCCATTGTTGAGCATTTGGTGGACATCATGGACTTGATGTTTGGAGACCATTGCTCTGAGCATTTGGTGAATATCATGGACTTGATATTCGTTAGACCAATGCTCATGATATCATGGACTTGATATCTCGTGGATCAGGGATCCACATCTGAGTAATTGGTGGGCATCATGGACTTGATATTCGTTAGACCAATGCTCTTAACATCATGGACTTGATGTTGTTTTGATGTCATAGATTTAGTTATCCACAAATTGGTTGGTATACATCATGGACTTGATGATACCATGAATATCATGGACTTCATATTTTATTGGCTGATTCAAGGTGACTCATGGATCTAAGTTATCCACAAATTGGATAGCAAACATCATGGATTTGATGTATGAGTCATGATGACTCAAGGTTCGTAAACATCATGGACTTGATGTTACTTTGAGTCACGGAGACTCGTGGATCTAGGAAATCCACATCCGGTTGGTAAGCATCATATGATATGATGTTTCTCATATGAATATGAGATGTATGGTTCAAGAATAATGAAGAACATTTGTGTTCTCATTATATCTTGTAGATAGAGATCTACTATCATAGATGAGAGATCTATTGCATCATTGGATAAGGAATCCATTTTGGTTATGTTTTGTGCTTTGAGTCGCGGAGACTCGTGGATCTAGGAAATCCACATCCAGTTGGTAAGCAACGTGTGACTTGATGTTACCATGGAAAGATGATTCTCATTTGGATATGAAATCTATGGTTGGGAATGATAATGAACATATGTGTTCTTATCAAAATTGGAGATCTACCTTCATAGATGTGAGATCTATGGCTTTATTGAATATGGAATCCATTTTTGGTTATGTTTTGTGATAAAAGATCTATGAGTTGATCTTTACCTCAAGTCCAAGAGGGACTGTTGATATTATGGCCTTTACGGCAAAGATTGACCATCTTGGAGAAAGAGGAAATGATAAATATATTGGAAATATTTATTATAATTCGATTTATAAATAATAATAAATATGGGTGATATTTATTATTTATTGTTTATAAGATAATGCATATATATGTGGCAATATTAATAATAATCAATAAATGTTATTTATTATTTATTAATTAAATACTTGGAGGGCCCAAGTCAGCCACCTTGGAGAGGTGGAGTTTAGCATTTTGAATCCATATACATGCATGGTCGATCCTTGAGAGAAATATCATCAAAAACATAACATGATTCTCTCCCTTCTAGGATCGAATTCCTTATCTCATGTGTGAATTGGTCATGTATAGCTTTGAGCATATTTGGCAAAGTGCTGGAGCGAATTCATTAAGTGAATGCATTATGCTGGAGCGAATCCATATTGTTTTAGAGCGAATTAAAGTGCTGAGTGAATTATCCTTGTGCGATCTTGGAGTATGATCCACATCAGCCATGGAGATCAATGAGCAGAATTAGAACGAGCTCATGATGCGAGCAGACTTGGCAAATAAGTGTGATGTATATAATCAGCAATGTGTGGTATATCAGCAATGTATATACATGATGTATATTAGGATCTGCGATATACTTGATCAACAATTGTCATACATTGATGCAATATATTGCAAGGACTTGCAATACATTGCATATGTGATACAATACATTGAAGAATCTGTCATCATTAGTGCAGATTGGATGTACCTAAAGGACTGTATATAGGACAGATTGGACAACTCTTACACTGTAGATCAAAGTAAATCTGGGTGTTGTTTTCATTCAGATTTGAGTGCCAAATCAGATTCAAATGACAGATTAAAGGCAACCAAGGAACAAGATTTTGAGGGCAGATTTGAAGGCATCATTAAGGTCTCCAAATCTGGGTAACATCTCGCCTTTCTTGTGTTTATTATTCTATATCCTGTGCTTAGTGTTTGGAAGACCTCTATAGTTTGATCATTCCTTGATAAATCTAGAAAATACTAACAATGCATCCTTATGGTGGGAACATTTGCGGACTGATAGACAGAGAAGAGGAAATCAAGTCATGTGATAGTATGGTGAACAAGTTGAAAGCTAAGTTATTACCTGTTGACTACCAAGTAAGTTTGTTTAGAAAGTTGCAAAACCTAAAGCAAAAGAATCTTAGTGTGAAAGAGTATACCGAGGAATTCTATAGATTGGATGTCAGATCTTGACATACAGATGATGATGTTGAGAGGGTTGCAAGGTTACCTAAATGGTTTGAGGACATTTATTTAAGATGAGATCAATTTGATTAAATTGCAAAGTGTGGAGGAAGCTTACCAATATGCCCTAAAAGCTGAGGAAAACTTGAACAAAAGGCAGGAGCAAAGACAAAGAGGAAGAGGTGGAAGATTACAGAAATGAAGAACCTCAGGTGGTGGAAGAACTTATTCAGATCAGAACAAGGGAAAGGCAGAGTTCAAAGAAGAGAATTCTTACCGAAGGGATGATAGAAATTTTCAGAAAGGAGGTGGATCAAATAGCTATAGGAAGGATGATAGGAGAGTGTTTAGAGGAACTTGTTTCAAGTGTGGAGGAGGACACCAAGTCTTTGAATGTACTCAAGGAAATTCAAGCAAGAGGACTGAGAGCAGTGGCAAAAATGCTTTTGTGTAAGAAGAATCCAAGGAACCATTGAACCAGCCCGAAGATGGAGAAGCCCTAATGGCAAGGAAAGTCCTATGTCATGAGGAACCGAACCAAGAGGCATTACTGAGGAAAAGTTTGTTCAAGACAAGATGCAAAGTTGAAGGAAAGTGTTGCAAAGTGATTATTGACAGTGGTAGCTCAGACAATCTAGCCTCTCAAGAACTGGTGAGCAAATTGCAATTACAAAGATTTAAGCATTTGAAGCATTATCAAATGGCATGGATAAAGGATGACCATAAGGTACTGGTAAGTGAACAATGCCTAGTGAAATTGACAATAGGATCTTATCATGATGAAGTACTTTGTGATGTTATGCCTATGGATATGTGTCATATCTTGTTGAGAAGACCTTGGCAGCATGATAATCAGCTTTGCATGATGGGAGAAAGAATAGGTATACTATTATTGCAAATGGAATGAAGCAAGTGTTGTTGCCTTTAGTTGAGATTCCTAAGAATGAGAATTGTACCAGTGTCAGAGTTTGTTTGGTTGAATGTAGGAAATTCATGGATGGCTTGAAAAGCGATAATTTGTGTAATGCTTTGATTCCTAAGAAGCCTGATATAGAATCAGTAGAAAAACAACCTAAAGAAATAAAGAAATTGTTGAATAAGTATGAGGATATAATCTCAAATAATGTGCCTAATAAATTACCACTTGCGAGAAGTATTAGTCATTGCATGGACCTGATTCCTAGAGCAAGTTTACCAAATAAAGCAGCACATTGGTTGACACTAGCAGAGAATGAGGAACTAAATAGACAAGTGCAAGAGTTGTTGAAGAAAGGTTTGATCAGAGAATTTGAGTCCTTGTGCAGTACCTGCAATATTAGCACCGAAGAAGAATGGAGAATGGAGGATGTGTACTGATTCTAGAGCTATTAACAAGATCACAGTGAAGTGTCGATTTCCATTGCCTAGAACAGTTGATACAATGGATTATTTAAGTGGAGTCAAATATTTCACAAAGATAGATCTAAAGAGTGGATATCATCATATCATAATCAGAGAAGGAGATGAGTGGAAAACTGCATTCAAAACAAATGAAGGATTGTATGAATGATTGGTAATGCCCTTTGGATTGACTAATGCAACAGGCACTTTCATGAGGCTGATGAATGAGGTGTTGAAGAAATTCTTTGGCAAGTTTGTGATTGTTTATCTTGATGACATTTCGACTTTCAGTAAAAGCAAGGAAGATCATTTGTTGCATCTGAGACAAGTGTTGCAGAGATTAAGAGAGAAGTTGTTGAGAAACATCAAAAAGTGTTCTTTCATGAAAGAAGAAAGTGTATTTGGGATTTGTGATATCTGCAGAACGATTAAAGATGGATCCTGAAAAGGTTAAAGCAATCATAGAATGGCCTACACCTGTAAATGTTGGAGAAGTGAGATCATTTCATGGATTGGCAAGATTTTACCAGAAGTTCATTAGAAATTTCAGTTCAGTTTGTAACCCTATGACTAAGATAATGAGAGGGATAGGAAAGAATTCAAGTGGACACATGGAGCACAAAGGAGTTTTGGATTGTTGAAACAAAAGGTAACTGAACAGCCTATGTTAGCCTTACCTGATTTCAACAAAGTTTTTCAAGTGGACTGTGATGCGAGTGGAAATGCAATTGGAGTAGTGTTGACTCAAGAAGGTAGACCGATTGCCTATTTCAGTGAAAAGTTGAATGATGCCAAGAAAAGATATTTAGTTTATGATCAGGAACTTTATGCCATAGTTCAACCCTTGAAGAAATGGAGAAATTACGTGTTGCCTAAGGAGTTTGTGTTGTACACCGATCATCAAGCATTGCAATATCTGAATAGTCAAAGTAAATTGAACCAGAGACATATGAGATGGGTTGAATTCTTACAGAGTTATACATTTGTGTTGAAACAAAGGAGTGGAAAAACAAATAAAGTTGTTGATGCTTTGAGTAGAAGGACCTTGTTGACAGAGATGAGAGTTGAAGTATTGGGATTTAATGATTTGAGGACATTGTATAAGGATGAACCTGACTTTTCCGAACCAGGGAAAGCTTGCAGAGAACCTACTGTAGCGGACTAAAGCAAATGGTTGGACTATTTCATCCAAGATGGTATGTTATTCAGAGGAATTCAGTTGTGTATACCAAGAACTTCTTTGAGGGATAATTTGGTTAAGGAGAAGCAGTGTGGGGGATTAGCTGGACACTTTGGTATTGACAAGACAGTGGCTTTAGTAAGTGAGAATTACTTTTGGCCTCAAATTCATAAGGATGTAAGAAAGTTTGTTCAAAGTTGCAGAATTTGTCAAGTTGCAAAGGGGAGTAGTCAGAATACTGGATTGTATACATCTTTGATAGTGCCAACTAGACCTTGGGAGGATATTAGCATGGACTTTGTACTTGGATTACCGAGAACACCAGGAGGTAATGATTCTATATTTGTGATAGTGGATAGGTTTTCAAAGATGGCTCATTTCATACCTTTAAGAAGACAACAAATGCAATACATAAAGCTGACTTATTTTTCAAGGAGATTATAAGGTTGCATGGATTACCTAAGAAAATTGGAACCTGATTGCAAAACAATGAAAATTGTGATTTTGGCTAAGTCTGTATTTCGGTTTTCCAGCAAGATGATTTTTGCTTGCAAATCCAAATTAAAGATTTGGATTTAGAATCGATTTTGAATATATTTTTGACTTGAAATTTTTTGCAAGCAAAATCTGGATTTCATGGACTTGGACAATTTTGGGAAATTTGACAAAAATTTGCAAATTGTGGAAATTGAAAAAATGGAATTGAGCAATTTAATTGAGTAATTTTGACTAAACAATTTTTGAAAAATCCAAATTCTAAGTGTCAAAATTGCAATTTTAATGTTCACTTTTCACAAGTTGGTAGGCATGTTCCTACGAGTTGGCGGGCATGCTCCTGCAGGTTGATAGGGGTGTTCATGAAAAGAGGTGGACAAGGTTGAGCATCTAAAGGATATCTTCCCTTCATCAAAAGATCAAATGACAGGATAAGGATGATATGGCGGCAGTTAATTGTCTCCTCCATTTAAAATATTCCTCTTTCAAGCATGTGCAATCATATCATGCCAAATGTCCTATGTTCTCATTGGTTGAAAAAATTATTGTAATTTTCTTATTGGCTCACAAGTTTGGTGCCCTCGTGTAATTGGTTGTAATTATGACAACCCTAATTAGGGTTTATGAGATGTAATTTGGGCCCTTGATTTCAGATTTTTGCCTCTTAATCTTGGCCACTCATTGTACTTGAGCCTCTATATAAAACCATTTGCTCTCATTTGTAAAGAGAGTTATGTTGGAGAATTGTTGCCAAAATACTATCAAAATTGTTCTCTATTCATTGTTGTGGCTTGCATGGTGGATATACATGATCATTTTGGTGTATTTGCATGACTCTTTACATCTCTCAATTATAATAGGATTTTATTTCAAAATTGTTAAAGAGTAAAAGTAGATAGATTGTGTGGTGATATTGGTGGATGTTTGATTGGTTGACTCTATAAAACTAGGCCACTAGCTCCTTGTAGATGCAAGGGTGCCTTGTGTGGTAATCTAGTAGTTGTGCTCAAGTTCAATTGGCATTGAATCCTTGATTTGTACTCTATGTTGGATTGAGGGGAAGGTGTTGATATGAAAACCATTTGAGATCCTTTGAAGCTTCGCACTAGGTGGAGTTGAAGTCGCAAGCAAGCCTCCATTTGGTAGGAGTCCTAATCCATCCATTAGTCTTCCCATCCATAGTTAGAAATAGAAGTAGTCTAGATAGGAGTTGACGAGAAATGTTGAAAGTGATATAAATCACAGTTATATTTTTATTGCACATTGTAAAGCCAAATTTTTAGAAGTACAAGTTGGCATCCTTGAATGAATTGTGTAAGCCCGCCTAAGTGATTAACCAGCAAATCCCATCATTGCAACCTAGTTAGATATCCACAAGTGTAAGGAACCTTGGAGTCATTCCATGATCTTCATTGCAAAGCTTAGCATGGGAGATGACTTTATTCAAGAGAGGGTTTAATGCTCTATGTTTCTCGAAGCATTGAGTGTTTAGTCCTACATGTTGTGTAAGTGGAACAAAACTCGCATCAACAACTCACTTTTCAAATAACCCCAGGTGTCTAATGCAAGAGCATCTTGGGCTCTTGGCAATCTTGCATCAACCAAAAATATTTGTTTTATGTTTTCTTGCTAGTTCAGTCTTCAAGATATTTTCGACATTTGTTCAAATCGGATCTTTTGCAGTTGCGAACCTTATGGCATGTTTCTGGACTCTTGTTGAACCTCCTCCTAGGTTTGCTTCTCATTTGGTTTCTTTGCGTATGAGATATTGCAACTTCTCAGCGGGACTTAACTATTCTTCACGTTTCACGGCCAGTCTGTATTTTCCCGATCTCACAAAGGAATTTCCCGATTGACAGAGCTTAACGGTGTATTTCTCGATGTTACTACATTTGTGCCTGACCTACTTGAGGGATTATGATTCATATTTCATTAATTGAACGAAGATGACCTATATCTGTAATATGTTTTCTTCTCATTGGGAAATGTAATCTTTCTTAGGCCGACCTGTAGCCTACGAAGGCTTTATATTCTCTTGTAATTGATCCCTAGGGGATCAGAGAGAAGACACAAGAAAGGAGCATCGGTAGAGCTCTGTAGCTGGAATTTAGAATAGATAGTATAAAAAGATAACCTACAAAAGGTTCATGAAGCAGGCTTGTATGCCTAGAATGTATGACTGCATGTTGCAGATTCATTGTATTTGATTACCTAATAATAAGAAGGTTGATCTTGCATTCTCTCAAGTGTTTTTTGTATTGCTTGCGTTGTGTGACTCTTGCTGCAAGGATTGGACTGGACTCTTTGACTTCCCTCTGTCCTTGACTGCACCAAACTGACTCCCAGAATGCTGATCATTTTTATTTTCCCCATGAAAAGCATCTTTTAAGTATATCATTGGGTGGTCTTCTGAAGAAGGTACAAGGTCAGTCAGCTCCATTTTTACCCAGAACAACACCAAGAAAATAAAAAGAATACAAAAAATGCCAAGACTATAGGTAAAACTGAAATGGAGAGCAAAGTGTAAACAAAGAGGCTTGCAGCCCTATGAATCACTCACAGGCACAGCCTTATGTGTGCAAAATTATGCAGGGCCAGCACTCAAACCCCCATCCATCTCTTCTCCATTTGGTTTATGTCATTCCACATAAAAATTCACATTTATGCTGGCCTTAGACCTGGATTTTGATACCTATGGTTTCATTAAATATTGGTAAAACTGCCATGAACATAACATTAATGTAAATTTGTAACTTAATGATGGTAAATAAGTGTGTTTTTTGTTTCTCTAAAAGAAGAAATGTACAAGGAAAAGTGTGATGTTGGAGTTTTTGTCCTTAGAACTCTTAGTCCGCCTTGGAGGATTTTCGTCCTCCTTGATCAAGATTTGGGTTTCTGTTCAAACTCAATAAGAGCAATAAGAATTTTCATCCTTATCCTCTCATGAACTTGGAAGGGTTTTCCGTCCTTCCAATTCACAACACACTTCTCAAACTCAAGATGGATTGCTTGATGTATTTGCTTGATTATTGCTGATTGCTTGATTTCACTTTGTTGATTGATGAGTAATTGCTTGAATGATGCTTTGAATGAATGAATTGATATTTGATGGCTTGTTTGTTAATAAACTGATGCCCTTTAAAGCCATTTCTTGGACGAGTCGCCCCCCTTCACAAGAAACGAGTCACCACCCTTGAAAACTGCCTTTTGAGATTACTAATTATTCCCTATTGATTGATTGATTATTTGCTTCCTTCATTGATTGCTTATTTATCATGTATTTCTTTCTTTCTTTTATACCTTTAATCTTTCAAAGCCATAAGTTTTTTTTTTCATGCCTATTGACCATTCATTAAACTTAAACAAATTTTAATTTTATTATATTCTATTTTTTATATATTTTAATTCATTATTATTTATTATTAAATCTCATTTCAAAAAGGGGACATTGCACCATGGTTAAGCATGCTTCAATTGGAGTAGTAACAATGAAAGTCTAGCTCTATACTAATAGGCACCCAACACAAGAATCCCCTTCTCATTTCTATAAGTTGTACTACGATGCATAACCTATTGGGAAGTCTCAATGCTTCACCCCTATGAGTATCATCTTGATGCAATAAGTGCTACGCCAACCAGTCATGCTCATGAAAAATAGGTTCACATGAAACATTACTCTTGAAATATGGTTCAATGTCACCCCTATGAGTATCATCTAGATGCAATGCATGCTAAGCCAACTAGACATGCTCATGAAAAATAGGTTCACATGAAACATTACTCTTGAAATATGGTTCAATGAGATTGACACAAAAACCATGCGATAAATTCTAAACCATGTGAATACCACAAAAATTTAGTACGCTACAAAAAATACTTCCTCTGAGTTTAAAAAATCCAGCCAAATTTGTATGTCAAAGTTATTTTAGATTTTCGAAAACAACTTGAGTGACAAAAGAAGCTATTATTCTAGAGGAGAAAGAGATGAGCCTATTATTAAACCTTTATTTTAATAACTGTTATAGAATTAATTTACTTTGGAAAATATTTTATTATTATGTTATCTCAAAAAGCTACCTCTCGTAAAGAGAATTGAGGTCAAGCTTATGCTATTGGCTGCTACCAGATTGTTTTTCAGCCATTTTGAAAGCTTCCCAGGGTAAATCTGAGTGTCTGCTGTTTCTGTATGTTCATTTTTTAGTGTTTTGTAGTTCGTTGCACAATCAAATTCACTTCTAAAGAGTGTTCGATAGTGTCTAAAACAGAGAAAGCGTTGAAAACTTGGTGACTTGTAGTCAGTCAATTGTTTTGCGAAATTGCAGATCACATATCAAAATAAAAAGCCTGAGTGAATTTGAAAAAACAAATCTAAGTTAAAGCATGCCTCAACACGCTAGACCTGGTACAAGTCCTAGTTTCACAGAATAATCCCTTGCCACTTTCAAACAACGGCAATTTATCAATAACAAATGCATATTAGCATGAGTACTATGTTTTACGGAAACAAACATTCAAGCACCTATCAACCAAATACTAGAATTCAAGAAGATGACGATCCAATCAACTTAAACGTAAAGAAAGCACAAAACATGGCATGCGTTAGCAGAGTATATTTACATAAAGCTCCCCTCTATGTAAAAAATAATAACGTTTTACCACGAACAATTAGAGGAACTAAAGCGTACCTTATCGGCGGCTTCATATTTCAAGCATTCGTCTTCCGGACAAGGTCGATTCAACAATCCCCAATCCTTTTCCCAAGATCCTTCGTCTGAATCATCCGCATTAATCTGCCCTGTCTCTTCAATATAACTATCAGCCTCTTGATCATCTTCGGCTAAAGCCACTGATTCACGAACTTCATCAAAGTCGAGAGACGCGTACGATACAACCTTGGGTGTTCGAGGGTTCGAAACTAGAGGCAAAAGAAGATGCGGTGCGATGGAAGGGTTGTCTAGAGCATGGAGAACCAGTGAGGGAGCAAAGTCGTGGGCTGTTGACAGGTTCACGGACTCTACTTCTGCAGGTGAAGCTCCATAGTGCAGGAACTTTGTAATCTTTTCGGCCATTTGTTTGCCTACGCAGCTGTCCGTGCTAGAAAAAACGCAATGATATTAAAGCACAAAATTCAAACCCCAGACATTGCCCAGGCATTGTTAAAGCTGGTTGCCGCGTTGACAAACTACTGATTCGCTTCTAAAAGGTTTTGGAGTTGGTCGTGTAGATCTTCTGCAGAAGCTTCGAAGTTGTCGGCTTAAGTAAGCGCTTGGTCTAGTCGCTCGTTATTTTGTTGGTCTGGTGTTCGCTCCACCGCTTTATAGTTGTGGAGATTCAAGCTGAGAGCCAAAGGAGTAGGAAATTTTGTCTGCCCGTTGAATGAATGAAGGATTTTAATAACATCCACGATGCCAAAGTAGTCTATGGACCCTTATGTAATCCTTTGACTAATTCTTCTCTTCTTCGGTGCATTTTAATGATCAAGTTTGTGGTTTTGTCCAGCTGCTTTTCTTTGAAGAGGTGGCTCATACTGTTGTTTTCTAACATCTATGAGTACCCGGATCTGATGTCGTTGTATGTCATGCATTCCATGACAAAGTGATGTTATGTTTCAATGGCTCTCGTATCACAGAATAGCCTATTTTTCCCATTCCTATTTTGATACTTTCCATCTACCCATCTCGCATCTCAACTGGTGAGAGCTAGTTCTAAGCTGGGCTATAAGCATTTTGGCTTTCCCTTTAATAGTCGCTCCTAAATACGCTTTTTCCTTGTGGCAAGTGTTGGGGTTAAATTCCTTAACATAGTAAGATTTTTTCCTCCCCATGTGTCTTGTCCACATGATGTTACAGAATCTTTCGCGAACAATTTTTTTAATTTCTTCAATACTATCCAGGCAGCTATGGATGTTGATGTCCCACTTTTGTAACCATTTGTTGTTTTGCTTCATCTATGTGTTTTTTCTCATTTCTAGCTTTTCTTCAGTAACTAGCCTAGGCCAGCGATGGCTTCCCATATTCTGGGTTTTCTTTAAGTAGCATATCAGTTGAACCATCGCACCACCTTCTAAGGGAAAGACACCCACTTCTACCAATAAGATCTCATAAGGCACCGTGGTTTTGATTTTAAAGCTGCTGATGATAAGGTGTTTCTGTATTCTTTCTACCTGTTTCTATTTCTGATCTGACAAGCTGCTGCCCCAAATTTCACACCCATACAAAACCACAGGTGTGACAAGCAGCCCAAATAGCTTTTTCTTTGTCTTCCAATCCTAGAGTTCAGTGTTCCTACACTTATTCTGTAAAGAATACAATGCCTTTCAGCTCCCTTGAATTCTTTTAGATCTGCATGTTTCCCAGCTGAGTTTATTTTGGAAGTCTATTTCCAAGTATTTGTATTCACTCACAATCTCTAGAGAGTTGCCCTCAAAGAGAAAAGTGTATGGGGGTCTCTTGTTTCTCTTCAACGAGAAGACCATAACTTTGGTTTTGTTGGTGTTAACTTCCATACCCACCTCCTAACAAAAGCTTTCCAATGCCTTCAAGTGCTCTCTCAAACCATTAGCCGTCTTGGCGATAATGATGAGACCATCCGCATATAACAATAGTTTTATCACATAACTAGCTAGCTGAACCCCCTCACCACTGGCTCTATTTAACCATGCTTCCAACTTGTCAATGTAAAGCCCAAACAAGGTTGGAGATAGCGGCCACCCTTCTTTGACCCCTATGTCACTGCCAAAGCACTGCGATAACCCATCCATAGTTTTGATTTTGGCCTTAACTTGTTCATATAGTCTGTCTATTGTTGTCCTTAGCACCATAGGGATTCCCAACTCTTCTATTCTTTTCCAAAGTTTGTGACAGGGTGTTGCGTCAAAGGCTTTTTTGAAGTCCACAAAACAGCAAAAAGCCTCATCCCTCGGAGTGTCCCACATTTTCTTAACTAAGTATCTAAGAGTCGCTCCGTGATCGATGGTGGAGTGTTTCGGTTTAAAACCTTCTTGTCCCTTTGCTCTTTTCTCCTATGTTTTAGCCCATTTACTGATTTTTCATTCTACCATGCTTCCAAATAGCTTGCCGAGAAGGGGGTTGATCATGATGGTCCAATAGGTAGAGGGGTTGTTTGTGTCTCTGCTTTTGTAGATCGAAACCACCATAGTAGTCGTTCAATTTTTAGGGAAACCCTCCTCATTGGTACTGTTAAAGATACAGTTGATATGGGGTGCAAGCAAATTAGCACCCAATTTCAAGTATTCAGCTTGGATCCCATCAATATCCTATGCTTTACCTATTGCTAACCTCCTTATGCCTTGAGTGATATCATCACTGTTGAATAGCTCCCTTGTTTTCTTAGTTATCAAAGTACCGTGTTCACCTAGCTTGTGTTCATAAAGAGCTTTGGCATATTCCAACCATAGAGTGTCAGTTATGTTATTCTCTACTTGCTTCTTTTTATGTCTGGGTTTGTTCCAAAACTTTTTAAAGTTGTTTTTCCCGAGATTAATCAGCTCAAGTCTTCTCAAGATCACATATTGTTCCTTCTTCCATCTTAGCAACTTGTTATACTCCTTATTTTTTTCATTATTATTTTGTCCTTTCATATTGCTTTTTGCCCTCTTGCATTCATCATCAAACCACGGGTTAGCCAAGAATGTATTCTTAGTGTCTCTTTTGGGTTTAGATCTTTTACAATCCTCGAGTGCCTTGTTGATAATAGGAATGAGATTATCTTTATCCACATGATGTTGTTTGGCAACATTTGAGTTTTTTTTTTGATTGTTAGATATCCTACTAAGAGAGTTTCTGAAAATTTCCTGATTTTCTTGTGTCATTAGGATCCTGTCAGTCAAAGGACCTTTTCTTTCCTTATAGATCTATTGAACATTTTGTTGCTCTTTTATGTGAGTTGCCAGCTTGAGTGAAATCGGATTATGATCTAAGTTTAGACCAATTGGACATTCCCTTATCTCAAACTCCAATATCTTTGAGGTGTAGTTTTGAGAGCAAATGACGTAATCCACTACACTTTGCCTAGTGTAGTTTTGAGAGCAAATGAAGCAAGGAGTACAACAACCAAAGGAGATTGTAACCCACTTTTAAAAGCTACGGTCCTAAAGGGGGCTACCCAAAAAAATTGAGGAGTTTTTTATGATATGCTTTGTGTATTAAACGCTGTGTGATCATAATTAATAAAAAAGTACTCTTGAATGGTTTTTTTTCCTTAGTAAAGAATTAGGTGATGGTAATTAATAACAAGTGGTGATCCTCTAATGGATTTTATAGCATTTTAATAATAGTATTTGTTGTGTAGTTGGTACATTTATAATATATAATAATTAATGTATTTGTTTAAATATAAATTAGTACTAGTAATCACATCTTGGTGTGGAAATTTAATTAGAGAAAATCAATTGATAAATCATTTATCAAATGATGATGTGTGTACAATTAAATGTCTCAATGGAAAAGTGAATAGCTTTAAATCAATTTTGCATCCGCTTAGAGGGATCCAAACATGATTGAAACAAACTTGTAAATTAGAATTACAATCAAGCTTCATTATCACGAGAGAGAGAGAGAGAGAGAGAGAGAGAGAGAGAGTTGTAAATATAGAGGGGTAGAGAGGAAGATCGAGCAAGAAGGGAAGAGGGGGAAATATAGATAGAATAATAGAGAGAATTAGAGAGAGATTAAAAGTTGGGAGGTGTAGGGAGATTTAGAGATAGATAAAGAGGGGGGGCATGGGGGCGGAGGGCGAGAAGAGAGAGAGAGAGATGGAGAGACAAAGAGATAGAGAGGGATAAGAAAATAGAAAAAGAAATAAAGAGAAGGATATGAGATAGGACCAAGGGTGAAAGATAAAAATGGTGGAGACAATTAATAAAGAGAGATGTATATAGAAGAGGGAGATAGATGGAGAGAGAGAAGCAAGTAGTGTGTTTGTATATGAAAGAGATAGAGAGGGAGGGAGAGAAATAGAGTGAGGAGAAATGAGTAGAGAGATATAGAAAAAGGAATATATAGGGATAGAGAAGAGATGTAGAGAAATATAGCTTGAGAGGGGGGGGGAGGACGAGGATAAAAATAGAGATGCAATGATGGAGATAATAAGAGAGGAAGATGGAGAATATATATATATATATAGTTACACTTTTTGGCGAACTTTGACACTGAAATAAACATTTTTTTAAAACTTTACATTTAGGCATATTTTGTCGCTAAACCATTAGGAATTTGAAGATGATGTAAACTAGTGATTTTTAGCATTTTGTTTGTGGATTCTAAATATATCATTCTGAATTTTTTTAGAATTAATTTGTATCTACCTTTTCATCTCTTTCAAAAATTAGTTTTTAACATTGAATTTTTTTTTTAAAGAGTGATATTCACTTACTACATAATTTTTTTTTTCTAAAAGGGATAAATAAGTGATTATTTTCAATTTAGGTTTTTAGTACTAATATCTAGTGATTGTAATTGGTCTCATTTGATTATGTTGAATATTTTGTATTTTATTAAGTTTTTAACTGACGTTAAATATAATTTAAACATAGGCTCACTTACCGATACATAACTTATTATGGATGTATCAAAATTTAATTTAATTATATTTTTTAGAAAGAGGACATCAATACCCAGTGCCTAGATATTTTTAAAATTTCTTTTACTTAGTTTACTATTTTTCCATAAGCATTGAACATACAAGTTGATATATGGTGCAAAACCCATGTTTAGTAAAACTAAAAATACAAAGTTGTAATAAACTCTATATATATTAAAATCATAATCATTAGAAAAATTTCTTCGAGTAGTACCATCTTGCATCTGGGTTTGTCAAATAAATTCATTTGGTCCCCCAAAACACTAATGTCAAAGTGATTTTTTGTCAATATTTTGATAGGTGTAAAGAAGACTCTATGGAAGGTATGATTGAGGAGTAAAGAGGTTATATGAAAGAGAGTTTGTTTTGAGAGGCTTTAATCTAACCATTTTCAATTAATTCCTTAAAATGAGACCTCTTAAGGCTTAAATCATCATATTTTCTTTAAAATGTGTGATTTCACCCAAAATCAGGATGTTTGAAGAAGTGTAACCCACTATTGTATGTATGTATATTGTAATACCCCTCCCATAGTTTTTTTTTCAGTTTAATTGGGCATGCTCTTTTAGGCAACTTTTTATGTGTGTATTAGATCCTCAATTAGATTTGATGTTATTTATGTTTATGGTTTTACTAACCTCATACTTCCATGTGTATGGTTGGCGTGTATGTTTTATATTTCTGCTTGATGTCTTTGATATGGTTGAGTGATGGAGTCGTAGTTACTTTCTCACGAGATCCACACAATCGGTTGATCCTGTAATCACCAAAAATTGGTCTAGTAGAACTTGAGCCCCCTCTTTCGATCAAATTGTCTCAAATCAAATCCTAAATCTCAAAGGCTTAATTATGCAAAGTAACCCTTAAAGTCCCCTTTGCATAATTAAATCAAAAATCAAAAATCTTATATCAAGCTTATACTATGGTCTAATTTCTAGAGCTTGCATATTTATTTAATTGTTGTAACCTTACTTTTAATATAAAGTTTCTACACTTTTATTAAAAGAACACATTCACATGTGTGCACATACTTAATCTTGATTAATTAGAAATTAAAAGAGATTTGTGCTTTCAAAAATACTATTTTGTCTTATTCTACCTAACATCTCTCTTTTGTCTCTTAATCCTCACCACTCATCTCTACCTAACTTTGCATCTCCTTCACTCTCCTTTTTCCTTTTAATCTCAATCACACATTTTTTTGCCTCTTAATCTCCACCCTTCATTCTTGAGGCAATTCCTTTAAAAGAAAGCTCTTAATTGGCTTAAGGGCCCCAATCTTAAGCATTTTACATCTTAATCTTGATCATTTGCATCTTAGCTTTCTTACATTCTTGCATTCTTACATTCTTAGAATAATCTTGTTATTTGAATTCTTATCTTAGCTTCATTTCTAGCTTATTCTTGCATTGTTTATCTAGTTTCCTTTCTTGCATTGCTTCAATAGAATAGGTCCTTCATTTCTAGCTTATTCTTGCATTGTTTATCTAGTTTCCTTTCTTGCATTGCTTCAATAGAATAGGTCCTACATCTTCATTATAGAGTAATAGTTGTTTGCATTCATCTTAGCTTAATCTCTTGTTCTAGCTTGCACTCTTGCATCTTAGCTTCATTCTTAACTTTGAATCTTCTATTTTGGAGTAGTCAAGTCACTAATCCTCTATGCCAATGTGATGAGCATCATGAGAAGGATTAAACTTGCTTCAAAAAGGAAGCTATGAGCCGCTTCTTGAGATTTCTTCTTCCATAGATTCTCTTAAGTGTAATGGTTCATAGAAGTGTGTCACACTTTTGATCACACATCTTTGGTGCCCACCGTGGGGCTGGTTTCTAAAATTTAGCTTCATTTCTTGCACTTTCGATTCTTTGTTATCACAGGTTCGTCACTTTTGTTTTGTAGGGCAGAGTGTTGTATGACACTTCAGATCATACCTGGGTGACATTCCAGTATACTACAAGGGGAAATTTCTCATTTTCTAGAATATGGTCTGCTTCTCTGAGAAATATTGCCTCCTTTACAGGGAAATATCTGCTTCTCTATAGTCTATCGTCTAGACCTAAAATATCGCATGGTCTCTTTATGGTATATTGTATGATTTTATGACAGATTGATTAAATGTCATCCAGATTTAATTTCTATCACAGTTTAAGTTTTAGCTAAGATTGCTTGATTTTTCTTGCATTTTCAAATTTTCTAGTTTCCTAACAACAACTAACAAGTGATCTTACAGGTCTATTTCTTTCATTTACATACTTTTTGTGTCCTAACTTGTGGTCTTGTAGGATTTTCTTTCCAAAGAGATCAACATCTTCATGACTACTAATACATTGTGATGTAGGATGCTTGTCAAAGACTCAATCTTGAAACTACTAATGCTATTTGTCTTGTAGGTTGCCTTGGAGATACAAATCAACATTGTGCTTTCTTACATTTGATTTTCTAGGAACCTAGCTTAATTAGAAGGCTTTTTGTCTTGTGATTAGTTGAGTAGTAGGAGATTATGCTCTTTTCCTCTTGGAAAATAAAAAAATTTGACCTACTTACTTGATCATTTACAATTAGTCTTGGGTAAATGAACACGTGCTTGATGTGTTTGGGAGACACTTTGGAGTAGGAGAGTATGCTCTTTTCCTCATGGAAAATCAGAAATTGAGACCTCCATTAGCTATCCATTTCTTTTCTTGCATTTACCTTTAGAGGGCCTTCCAAGAGAGCAATCTTTTGGGAACGACCCAAGTGGGAACAAGCGAACCTGGCTGCTCCATCCCACTATAATTAAAATATTCCTTCAATCTAAAGAGAGGGAAGACTTGGATATTTTATATTTCTAATGATTCTTCATGTGTAGGGCCTAGTTGCCTAAATCTTGTTGGGAAAGACTACACTTGATTGGGCGCTTGTAGGGCCTTCTTGGTCAAAATATTGTTTACAAGACTACAAGGGGAGTACATTCACTTTATATAGGGCCAAGAGGTCTAAATATTTCTTGAAAGACTATGCATTTTGGGTGCTTGTAGGGCTATAGGCCTTAATTTCACTTGTAAAACTACAAGGGGTAGTCATGAACATAGATTCGTACTAAACACCTTAGGACTTAGAGGCTATCCTTTTGGTCGTGTGACTTCCTTTGTGCAAGGATTGATCCAAGTGGACTCTACTCGAATCACCCCAAGATACTCACCATATGTACTCCCTTGGATGAAAATCCATGACAAAGCCAACATCACTTTGTCTGAGGTGAAGGGTTATCGAGTTGTGGGCAAAGCTTGAAACACTTCCCTCTTGACCTTAGTTTTTCTTGATGTGCTTTAATGTGCTAAGACCCATACAAACATTTGTTGAGCATATACTTGATAAACTTGACATATTGTTACACCTTGAAAGACCACACATATTCTTGTATCCACAAGGTTGCTTTGTCCCTTATCGGATTGTTTGAAGACTATTGCTTTCTCACACTACTTTCTTTCAAAACAAACCTTGTCTAGGAAATGCTCCAAACTTGTCAATCAATCTTGAAATCATTTGAATCAAACTTTTATAATAAGCTCAAACATTGTCAACATTGCTTCTCTATTGTGATCCTTAGCTCATCTTGTTATTTGGTACATTCCAGTATATTAAGAATTGCCTCTAGCTAGAAAAGATTACTTTGGTCTCTCGACTACATTCTTGGCTAGTAGAATATTCACTTGTCCATCGTCTCTTTGATTATCTCTCTTGGATTCTCTATCCTATCTTTTCTTGTTCACAAGTGTCCTACCTAGGGATCTACCCATAGCTTGGACATTTTGTGGCAAGTTATCTTTGTTATATCTCTTACACTTTTAAAATTTGGATAAGTGAACACCTTTTCTTACCTAGCTTGAACATCAAGTCATCCTAAGTCATCCTATTTGGCTTTTGACAATATTCTTTCATGCTAGTCACAACTAGATCTCAGATTCGCGAAGGAAATCAACTCGAAGCTACATTTGAAAAATCATCTAAAGAAGATCCTATACCATGGGGTTTTAAACCTTTTGCTAATATCTCTAGTGAATCTACCTTATCCTCTCCTAGGATGGCACATAGTGTTTCTTACACTCCAATCATGGAAGATCGAAACAAGAGGATTGAGGAATTTCTTAAATAATTGGGTGACAAGTACTTTGGACAAGAAAACCAAGAGCATCACAACTCTAGACATGGCTCTCAACATACTAGACCTGGTTCACATGGTTCACAAGGTGGTGACTCAGATAACTAAATAACTGAGGAAGATATCTTACAATTTCAACAAGATGAACGCTTGCAAAGACTTATGAAGTTGACCTAGAGTCAAAGTAAAGATCAATACTTCTTGCATTTGGCCTCGCAAGGAGTTAAGCTACCTCACAACTTTGATGTTGACAATCTGATCAAGAAAGAGGAACCATCTAAAATAGAAATCATGAAGAAACAAATGGATGAAATGATGAAACAAATGCTATGCTTGGAAAAGGAAAAAGAACAACCAAGCACATCCTTTTCACTTGAGGATATAATCTCATTCCCTTTTGACAAAGATCTATACATGTCTCTTTTTCCTCAAAAGGTTGAATTTCCTAAGTACAAAAAGTATGATGGTAGCAGAGATCCTCATGACCATATTAGGGAATTTTGTGCACTAAGCATGGAGTTCTTGCATGAACCTACTTATCTTATGAGACTCTTTCCTAGGATTCTTAGTGGTTAAGCTATGGAGTGGTTCACTAAACTATCTCATCCTCTCAAATAATTTGACTAGATAGTGCATAGATTCATATGACAATACTCCTATAATATCCAACATGCTATCACTATGCTTGATCTTTGCAATATCAAACAATGCCAAGGTGAATCCTTTATGGTTTTCCTTCAATGATGGTGAAATCTATACTCATGTTATCCTTGGAAAATTCCCGAGACAAAAAAATTGCTATATTCATCAATGCTTTAGTTCCTGAAATGAAGTACGCATTGCAAATGCAAACTCATGTTTCATTTGTTAAATTGGTTGAATCTTCTATTCACATAGAGGATGTCCTTGTTTGTAAGGGCGATATCACTCTTCAATATAAAGAGCATAAATCCTCTTCTAACAACTAACATAACAAAGATAAGAATAAATTATGGAACAAGACTAAGGATGACATCAATGACAAAATCATGGCTACCACTCCTAAAGAGATCGCTTTCAATCTATGTACTAGTGTGAAAGCTAAAAATGATAAGCCTTGGGCTTCTAAGCCTAAGAGGAACTTCACTCCTCTTGGAGAATCACTTGAAAATGCTTTGAAGAAACTTTTGACTAATCGGATTATTACTTTTCTTGATAACTCAAGACCCTATGATCCTTAGATAAAGCCTAAATGGTGGAATGACAACCACTATTGTGATTATCATTGCAACAAAGGCCACAAGACTAATGAATGCATGAAGCTTAAGAATCTTATTCAAGATCTAATTGATAATGATACTATTGTGGTCGACCCCCCACAAGAAAATAATGATCATAAGGCTTTTAAGGAGCCTTTTCCTAAATTTAAAAAAGGGGAGTCTTCTAAGGAAAAGGATAATAAGGTTGCCTACACCTACTCTAATAGTGACAATGTGATCAACATGCTTGAATCCTCTGATCATACTAAGGACAAAGCTAAAGTTGAATCATTTAATGTGATAACCCACTCTCAAGCAAAAGTCACTCTATCAGGAGAAGTCTCATCTTCCTCCTTTGCTCCTAAGCAAGCAACAACCTCAATATCTAAACCATCTACCTTGTCATATTCACAAAACTACAACCTAGTTGACCAACTGCAGCATACTTCATCTCAAATCTCTATACTCGAGCTTCTACAAATCTCTCCTTCTCACAGGGAGATTCTTGATCAATCCCTTCTTGCAGCTAACATACCTAAGGACCTAGACATTGATAAGTTCCATTCTATGGTCGGTCACCTCGCTTCACCTCCTTATCTAACTTTCTTTGAAACAAATGACAAATATATTAGCCATCCTCACAATCAGCCCCTCCATATTGAAGTTGCTATCCATAAGTATAGAGTTAAGCGTGTTTTGATAGATGGAGGCACATGTTTGAACATTCACACTTTCAGTTTGGTTAAATCTCTTAGTTTCTTAGAGTATGTTAATGATAATAGAATATGATGAAGAGGAACATTCTTCTAAAGGCATGGTAGTCTTACCTATTTGAGTAGGTCTTGTTCAATGAGACGTCATTTATCAAGTCCTAGATATTCCCTTGGCATACAACATACTTTTGGGCCACCCTTGGATCCATGCAATGCAAGAAGATCCTTCTACATACTGTCATTGTATTAAATTCCCTCATGATGGAATTGAAGTTACTATTCTTGCAGACTCAACATACATCTATAGAAATCTTAAACAAGCAGACTGAATGGTTCCTCACAACAAAGAAGGGTCAAATCCTCAAATAGAAGAACCTCTATCAGACTATGGGAAAAGAATACTTGTCAAACCTACTGGTATGGGATAATATCAAATGGACACTCTTCAACATCTTATGAAAAATTATCTCTCTCATCCATTCCTATAGTTACAACAATGCATGTTATACATGAAGGTATTGGAATGGTTAAAGCTAAAATTCCCCTAGAGCTAGAAAGGCAAGACAGTGCTATCTTACAAAGACTATACAAGATAGAAGAATTTGAACAAGAGATCAAACATACTGAAATATCACCTGAAAAGTATGGCGTGGGTTACCAACTTATGCAAAAGATAAGATATGATGGGAAAAGTCCTCTATGAAAAGGCAAAGGTCTTCTTGAACCTCTACACGCTGAATTCAAAAATCATATAGACAAGACTGGTGTTGGCTATCATGAAAATAAGTTTGACAAACCTAGCTGCAAAACTCACCCATATGAGGACTCAGATGATGAAGATGAAGCAAAAATACAACCAATGACATATGAAAGGCTCTTACATATCCAAAATTATGATCCAGACTATCAAGGAGAGCCTTATATGCCATTACAAGCTCCTCAAGAAAATGACCCAGTGGAATCCATAGATCCAACAATACATGGTCTTGATCAAGAAAATCTCACTCAATCTCTTGAGAAGACTCCTACTCCTAGTAATGGTACTACTACTATTACTCTCGATATTGTTGAACATATCACTGACTCTAATCACATGTATCCTAATTGGGGGAAACTAGTTGATGTCTCCCATATCTTGGATATGCCTCGGTGTATTCCTATTCTAGACTACTCTATTACTACTGCTACTAAACAAGCTCTTGCTACTGAAAACATACCTCCTACGATAGAAGAAAGTGATGATAAAAATATACCTCCTATGATTGTATGCACCCTAAAATGTTCACCTAGACTATGGGTCCCCATTCTTCAATTTATCAAATGATGGAATCAATTTATCAATTTCCTAAATCAATGCCTTGCAATATTTTCAATTCACATCAATTTCCTTGATCGAATCATAATTAATTCAATTATTTCAATATTTCCTAAGGTTTGATCATTTTATCCTAAGTCTTATTTGATTAAAAGAAAACATCCCTTTTAATTAAATAAAATAATCTTATTTAATTAAAAGAAAAACTTCCCTTTTAATTAAATAAAATCCCTCTTTTAATAAAATCCTCACTTAAATCTCTCTTTGTGATGAAAAAAGGAAATAAATCAAATAAAAATAAATAAAAATTCTTTTTCTCTATGCTTTGAATGCACATATTTCTAAGTGGTGAGCTATTTCCTCTTACATGCCTTTTTAGGGATTTATCCCACATTGCTCTTGAGGATGCATTCCTCTCCACACTTTCCTTTGTAAGGAGTCCTCTTCTTCTCATTTTGGGATCTAGATTTTATGTTATTGTTATGCTGCATGTTTGGAGAGCGATTTTGGAGGAGAGTTTTGAGCACTTGAGCTTGAACATTGCAACTTCTCTTTTCTTGTCTTCTTCTCTCATGCATCCATGGCAATCCATTTAGATTACTCTTGCACTTGCATGTTAGATTAGATTCATATTTCATTTCATAGAATAATCTTACATGTGTATTTCCTTTCATAGATTAGTTTGCTTTCATGCATTGTTATCATATAGAATAGCTTCCATTTTCATTTGCATGCATATTTTATGATCATGGAGACTAGCACTATTTCTCTTCCTCTTTGAATCTCTCATTTTATGGTGTACTTGCATGGGCACAAACTAGGTCTAAACTGAGGGCCTCCATTATAAACCATTGCACTCCATGAATAGAGAGATATGAGTCACCATTTGAGATCTCACTCTTGAGAAATCTTGGATATAATGACTCATAGTAGTGTGTTAACATTTTAGCACACATTTTGGCGCCCACCATGGGGCTCGAACCCATGACCACAGGGTTAATTTTTGTGAGTTTTATGATAAATTTATGGGCTGCTTTTCCAGAAATCTGACTGGTGTTTTTATTGGTATGTGCACATATGACATGATACAGATCCAAAATTTATATTTCTGGAAATTTATTTGAGTTAGCTTTCATTTTCCATTGGTTTGAATTAATTTTGTCTTGATTTGCAAAAGTTATGATCATTTTAGTGCAGACTGGTCTGAACCTGATTTTTATGAAATCCGACTGATATTTTTATTGGTACGTGCACATATGACATGATACAGATCCAAAATTTATATTTCTAGAAAGGTATTTGAGTTATCTTTCATTTTATATTGGTTTGAATTAATTTTGTCTTTCTTTACAAAAGTTATGATCGATTTAGTGTAGATTGGTCAGAACCCGATTTTTATGACAACAGGTTTTTCGATTATCAAATGACATATTATCTTTGACTAACCTGATTTTCTAACATGTGGGGTTGACAAGTTGTGATTTTTTTGATAGATTTTTATAATAGTGGATTTAATGTGCAAGAATAGGGAATTTTTTCATAACAATGGTTTGGGTTGGTTGTGTTCTCTCAGCGGTTCATAAACCTGCATTCGTGTTCTCTTATTTTGCTTGTTGCCCTTGATTGTGGGAACACTTTGGACTTGCATGGATAAATGACAAAATGTGCGCTTTGCTTTGGAATTGAGGTATTTTTTTGCATCTCTATAATATTTGGATTTTGGAAATAAAAATGAACCTCTCATGTGTTTGACTTGAGTGTTTCTCGCTTTCGTAGATCACACTTCCAATTTTT
Source organism: Chamaecyparis obtusa (assembly GCA_027943335.1). NCBI lineage: Eukaryota > Viridiplantae > Streptophyta > Pinopsida > Cupressales > Cupressaceae > Chamaecyparis > Chamaecyparis obtusa. The sequence continues at coordinate 282,728 of BSBK01011851.1, forward strand.
GCTCTAAAGGAAAGAATGAATCTAGATTTGTTTTCTTGCATATATGTTTCACATAGTAATTAGGCCCTATGAACACTATTTGTGGCTTTCTTGAGAGAGCGAGCTTCATTCACTTTCCTTACATGCGAAGCTCTTCTTGACGATAGATCCCCTTGTAGGTAGGGAAAGACTTGCTATCATCTCATTGTCCCACTTGGTTTAGTCTTCAACATTTGATGGTACATTCTCTCTTGGTCCCATTTAGATATATCGGTAGTCATTGTTGTCGACATACAAACCTTGATGAGGTGATTTCAACTTAGCGTGTCAATTAATTTTCTTGCTATATCTGGGTGAGGTGAAGAGGCTAGAGGAGTATGCTCTATTCCCTTTTGGGCACATCAGAAACTTGGAACCCTTGAATTCAAGCTAAGTCCCCATGTGGTCCATATTGTGAGTCTTCCTTGTTAGAGAGGGTTAACCATAGTGGACACTCCCTTTATTGGGTAAACTACATGGACGGAACCTCAAGCGGTATTAGCCATTTCTGTCATGGAGCAACAACTACTATATAAATGTCCTTGTGGAATAAATCTCCATAGGTGTGGTCTCTTGTTGGGCTATCGGATCTCCTCAAGAGCTCCTGATTGATTAAATTCTCAGACTGTGTCAAAACCCTGGTGCGCCTAGATTGGATTTCGCCCACTTGAGATTGCAAGAGTTGCAGAGCTGACCATTACTATGAACCATAGTGCAACCAACTTTTTCTTTTCTAGGACTATGTGCATGACTAAAAAACATTTTGAGAACCTACACAAGTTGTTAGGAATAAGGTGTCTCAACCTTGGATAATTCCTATTCTTATTATTTGTTTTATTAAATGTATTTTTTGCAAATAATGTAATTAAGTGTGAGTGTACATGTCTAGCTGGCATGTTGATGTGTCAGCATCTTGGTTGTGTGTAAGGAGATCATGGTTGAAATGGTTATGACGGATTCCTATGATGCGTAAGAGCTATTTAAGGAATGTGTTATGACAGGTGTAAGAGCATCTTATGACTTGGGCCTATTTGGGTGCCCAAGAAGAAGTGGTTGGTGTGTGTAAGAGAATATCCAAAAATAGGTTGGTATGATAGATTCTCTTACACTTCTCTTGTGACCGTTATTTTTGGCGGATTCTATGACAAGCTATCATAGTCTATTCTAGGGATGGATGCCTATTCTTGGGATTGCATGTAACAGTTGTGTACATGTGGCTTTGTGCATGGGTCTTGGTGGTTGGACACCAAACTCCTTTTTTGGGTATTTGTTGGGTCATGAGGAGTCTATATATATGATGTTGCTTCTATGGGAGAGACATAAGTTTGATAGGTATACTGTTATGTTGCTAGACTAGTCTCTCATCTCCTAAAAAAACTTGCATTGCAAGTGTGTTGTAGTCTTTGTGTTGAAGATAATACATTGTGCAGGTTTTGGAGGGGTGGGATTGTTTTACCGAAAGGTTTTTCCCCACCGGCATATCTTTTTGTTTATGTGTTTCAATCTTCTCTATCTATTTTCTATATGTATGGTATATGCTGCAATATTATTGTTAAGTAGCTTAATGAATCTAAAATTGTAAGGATTTAAAAAGAATTTGCACAATAATTTCCTTTAGAGATTAGCGTAGGAAGTTGTTTCACACCTGAGTTTCCTTACACAAGTAGAGTCCTTAGGGAGTATAATACTATGTCACTATTCTTATTCATGCACAAGGTTGCTTTATCCCTTGCTCATTGTTTGAAGATAATTGTTTGCTTGAACTCCTTGATTGTTGTCTTGTGTGCCTGATTAATGATAAAAATCTATTAATGCATCTAGTTGCTTAATTAAAATGAACAAAAACTGAGTTCCTGAGTTAAAAAACCAACTTTTTACAACTTGTTGTCGGTGCCTGTCGCCTGTTAGTTCACTAGGATGTCTTGCGATCCATCCTGATACTGTGGGGTGACATCAGTCATTTTCCCAACCTATCACCTTTCTATAGGGTGACCTGTCACCTCCCAATTTTATGTCACCTGTCCTTAGAGAGAGCTATCACCCAGTAATGATTCATTGTCACCTAAAACTATCAACTTGCTTGATTTTCTATCCTGTCATTACCAGTCTTCCTTGGTCAATCAAGTCACTTACCTCACTGTTAGAAGCTTGTTTGCACCTTGGATTCTTGCATTTTGACCTCTTGAACTAGTAATCTTTGATTTCACAAGTGACCTTGCTTGCATTCGGTGAGCTAGAAACTGTCCTTGTTGAGAAGATAAACCTTTGGATCCTTTGATAAAATGCTCGGAGAGTTTTAGTAATCTCTTGTCCATTCACTTCCATACAAATTCAAATTCAATCAATATAACTTGGGTAAATCATCCTCCTGATCCATATGTGTTAGGGTATTCACCTGTTCAATGGGCACCTCTGTGGAAGTGTTGGTTTACGCCTCTTGCATAATTCTATCTTATCACCTCTCTTTTGGACAAGTGAATGATTTTACTATCCTGGCTTGATACCAACATTTCTTGGGGTCATCCTATCACCTAGTACCTTTTCTTTCATGTCGGTTACAACAAGATATCAAGTAGATCAAGGAAAGCGACCTCAAGTCATCTTTAACCAATTACCCTTAGTTCAAACTTGCCAAAAACGTAAGGGAAAAGAACCCATATTTGATCAATCACCCAGGAACAACTCAGAATTTGGTTTGATCCCAAGAGTAACCTTAGTGAGTTGAGTACACCCTTAGCATCTTATCGCTCGAATATGGATATGAGTTACACAATGACTCGATGAGAGAGGGAAGAAATGGATAAATGCCTTGATGAAATATTTGAAAAACATAGATATACCATTTTGTTTGGTCGTTCCTCTCATGAAAATTGACCAGTCTCACCCCTTATCTCGACTAGATATCTAGATGCACACCAAAGGGCTGAAAGAGATAAGACACAAGCCTATCAAGAAGAACAATCACAACATGAAAACCAAGATGATGAATCTTATGACACTCGTGTGAATGCAACATACAACAATGACTTGTTTAGACATTCAAGACCAAGTTCACCACTCAAAACACCTTCAAGATACACGAGTGAAAGACTTAAGATAATTGAGCATGAAAAGAAAGCCTTCCTAGACAAACAAGCTGAAAAGGTAGAGCAATTTAGACTCCTAGAGTTGGAGAGACAAACCTTGTTGGAGATAGAAAGGAGAGCCTTCCAGGAAGAGCAAGATAGACTCTTAGCTCAACAACTTAATGATCAATTTAACAACATGCGTGTTGGTGGTGGAAACAAATCTCCTCCATCCACCCCTCCTAAGACTCCACAAAGTGGAAGACGTTCAAGAACACCTTCACGATCTCCTAGCCCTAGAGGAAGAAGGGATTTAAGACATGATCATTATAGGAGATGAATACCTCTTAGCAACTCAAGACAACCTTCACAATGTGCTCACCATGGTTCACAATATGGGGGTAGTAGCTCGAGTTTTGACCTCAACTCCCAAGACTTCATGAAGATACAACAAGAACCACTCTTCTAGCAGTATGTGGAGAGATACTTAGAGCAAAACAAAGACAAGTTCCTAGAGTTTTTAATCAACAAGGGTGCTAGAGTCCCCTACAACTTTGATGTGGACAAGAAGATTAAGAAGCAAGGTCCATCTCAAGAAGAAGAGATCAAACAAATTAAGAGTATGATGGAAAAGATGTTGGCACCCAAGAGTTTCTTCTCACTTGATTCAATTTGTCCTAATCCTTTTGACAAAAGTGTTAGCACGAAAGACTTCCCTAGAAAGGTTGAGATCCCTCAATATGACAAGTATGATGGGAATGGAGATCCACATGATCACGTGCGTCAATTCTATATCATGAGTTTTGAGTTCCATCAAGATGACTCGTACCTCATGAGATTGTTCCCAAGGAGTCTTAAGGTTCAAGTGATGGAATGGTTCACCAACATAACTCCCCCCGTTAAGACTTTCAAAGAGCTCATCCATAGATTTGCCCAAAAATTTGCATACAACCTTTCAAGATCTATCACCATGTTGGACTTATGCAACTTAAAGCAAAATCAAGGGGAATCCTTTGTCACCTTCTTGCAAAGGTGGAGACGACAATGCTCTCTCTACTCTAGGACCATCATTGAAAATGAGAAGATTGACATCCTTGCTAGCAACTTGGTTCCTGAAATGCAGTATGAAGTTAGGAAGATGGTTTTTGATTCCTTTGACACCATGGTTGAAACTGTATGTAGGATTGAGGATGTTTTGAGAGAACAAGGAATTTTGACCAAACATGGAAACAACAACAACAACGATAGTCAAAATAACAACAACCCTAACAAGGATAAAGGAAAGAACTCACATTGGAATAGGAACAAACAAGTGGTCAATGATGGAGTTGTGGACTCCTCCAAATCCAAAGATCAAGTTGTTCTCCACTTGTCTAGTGTTGTTCAAGCCATGAAACTCAATGCATCTAATCAACAAGAGAACACGCCGAGATACCAATATAAGCCAAAGAAAGAGAGATGTCAATTTTCAAAACTTGGTGATTCATATGAGGATGTCTTGAAAACACTCATCGCCAATAACCTTGCACATCCTCAAGATCCTGCAAAGCATTATATACTTGATGTTAAGCCACATTGGTGGGATGAGAAAGCCTTTTGCAAGTTTCACAATGGCATTGGACATGACATTGAAAACTATTGGAAACTCAAACACATCATCCAAGATCTCATTGAGAATGGAAAACTTAAGGTAGATGGATTGAACACCAATGTTGATCATAAGGCATTCAAAGAACCTTTGCCCAAGTATGAGAAGGGGGAAACCTCTAAACCTAAGAATGGTAAGGCTGAGGTCAATTACACTTACACAGATGCAGAGAATGTTGTAAACATGCTTGAAGTTGTAGAAGAGAATGTCAACATGATGAGGGATAAAGATCCCTATGGTTATGATCTAGACATGGACTCTTCTCCTATCTTTGATGAAGAACCTGTCGTAGTGCTAAGGGGTCCTAACTCTAGAGTGTCATCTCAAATTCTCAATGATGTCACATGAAGTCAAGGTCCCCTTGTCATTAGAGGACCTAGTTCAAGTCAACCAAGTAAACCAAAGCAAGTGGCATCCAAGAATGTCACCTCAAAACCAACAGTCAATCCTAAGTTGAGCTATAATCTTGTCGATCAATTGCAAAGAACCCCAGCTCAGATTTCAATCTTTGAGCTCTTAGAGTTATCCCCAAGACACAAGCAAGTCCTTGAGGATGCTTTGCACACAGCAAACATCCCCAACAACTTAGACGTTGATCAATTCTAGAACATGGTTAACCATATTTCTAGCCCTCATTACCTTACCTTTTTGGAGGATGATAATAAATCTTTGAGCCACCCACACAATCTCACTCTTCGTATTGAGGTCATGATCCACAAAACCCGTGTTAGGCGAGTGTTGATAGATGGGGGTGTTGGGCTTAATATTTGTTCCTTGAGTCTTTTGAAAATGTTGGGTTATTCTAAACAAGTCATAGATACCAGAAAAAAGATCACTATCAAAGCCTATGATGAGGTAGAAAGAAGTTCCAAGGGGTTGGATGTCCTTCCTGTTAGGATTGGCCCAGTTGAAAAAGATGTTTTATTCCAAATAGTTGATGTTGGCCCTCTTACATACAATATCTTACTTGGTAGACTGTGGATTCATGATATACAAGTAGTGTCGTCTACCAATCATCAGTGTGTTAAGTTCCCTTATAATGGAGTAGAGATTTGTATACCTAGGGATAACACTTTATCTATTAACTCAGTTTCAACGAGTGCTCATGTCCCCCTCAATAGAGAAGCAAAAGACTTCAATGCAACCTTAGTTGAATGTAAAGACAAGTTCAAGTTAGTAGACCTTGGCATGGGGGGGTATCAACTCAACTCCCTCATAGCACCAGCAGTTTCACCTAGGTCTTATGGCAAGCCTTTACAAGAAATGAGACCTTCCTCTTCAGCTATGACTTTATTTGGCATGTTTGTAGGGTCCTTAGTGCCTATTCAAGATGAGAAATAAGAGATGGTTGTTAAAGACTGAATTTATAGAGAAGAGAAATACATGCACAATGAGAACTTCTCTCCCTCTCCCAAGGCTTATGGAAGAGGGTATACTTTTGTCAAACATATGGGTTATCCTGGACATGGCCCTCTTAGTCATATATTGGATGCTAGAGCCAAACCCCTTGATCATGATCTTTTTGGATGAAAGTCTAAGAAGACAGTTGGCCTAGGAATTGCGAATCGCAACAAGAACACTACTCCTATCCTTGATGAGTCAGATAGTGAAGATGAACCAAAATACATACCTAATTTGATAAATCAACAAGATATGTGTGAAGATTGGGTCCCTTCCACTAATCTCCTTTGGGGAGATTTAGGTAGTCTAGTCACTCATGAGATAGTTGCAACCTTAGAACAAGATGAATCAAATGTAGAAGATCCTATCAGAGAACGTCAATGAAAGAATCTTGTTCATTTGATGGAAAGAGAAGGTGTTACCCTTGATGACATTAGAATTTCTACATCAAGACGTCCAAACCTTCATGGTGTAAACATCCTAGTTAAAGTTCAGAAACAAGTTCATATGAGTATGAATGGGACTCCTTCTCAGAGCCTTCTACAGTTGACATGGATGTTGATGTCATCCACACTTATAGTTCTCAACCTGAGGTAGCCGACGGGTCACATGTAGGATTACAGGATTTGAACCCACATGTTGCCTAAGTGGATGATTCTTCACTTGTTAGGACAAATCCTGATTTGGGTAGCTTAGAAGGATACTTGACAGACTTCGACTCTTCGGTCACCAAAGATGACATCATTCACATTTATAACCTTGAACCAGTCATTGAATTACCTCTTGTTCATCCTAACCTCATTAATTGGTCCCAATGCTATCAAGAACCTAAGCTCTTAATGTTTCAAAATGATTATGAGATAGCCTATTACTTGAATGCCATTGAACCCGTAGTCTCTTCCACCAATGAACCAACTACCAGCATGATAGAGCCAGATATCAAGTACCTTAGTCACAAAATAAAAAGAAAATAAAATCAAAAGAATAGGAGTTCTGATGGCAAAAACCACTATGTGGCGGTGTCAGAACCAAAAAAGTAAAAAGAAATGATGTATCCAAGGGTGAAAACCTCTTTGAGGCACCTAAGGATGAGGTACTTGATTGTTTCCCTAGCTACTTTCAAGATAGATCTTCAATGCTTATTGAACCAATACAAATAGTCAATTTGGGTACATATGAGGCTCCATAGATAGTACACTTGGCTCAATCCTTGTCACCATAAGAAAAAGAAGCTTACACTAAGTTCTTACAAAAAAAGAAGATCAACTTTGCATGGACTTATTCAGATATGCCAGTGTTGGACACTAATCTTATCATGCATCACTTGTCAATAGCTTCATGTGTCAAACCGGTTAAACAAAAATTGAGAAAGATTCATCCTCACATAGCTCTTATAGTCAAAGCAGAATTAGAGAAACTCCTTGGTGCAGGATTCATAAGATCTATTGACTATGTTGAATGGATATCAAACATTGTACCAATTTCCAAACATGACAAATCCATTCGAATTTGCACAGATTTTAGAGATGTCAAGAAAGCATGCCCAAAGGATGACTTTCCACTTCCCAATATAGACATGATAGTGGATATGACTGCGGGTTATGAGATTTATTCCTTGATGGATGGTTTTTCTGGATATAATCAGATTAAGATAGCTCCTAAAGATCAAGAAAAGACTGAATTCACTTGTGCATAGGGTACCTATTGTAGGAACGTTATGCCTTTTGGATTAAAAAATGCAGGAGACACCTATCAACGAGCTATGACAAGCATTTTTCATGACATGATGCATAAAAACATGGAAGATTATGTGGATGACACCTTGGCCAAGTCTAAGAAAAGAGACACACATACTAAAATGATTTAGATGTCATTCTAGATCGCATGGAACAATTTCAACTAAGGTTAAATCCTAAAAACTATGCATTTGGTGTCACCTCTGGAAAACTAATAGGATTCATCATTTCAGCAAAAGGAATAGAGGTAGACCCTGAAAAAGTCTAACAAATCATAGATATGCCACCTCTTAGAAACATTAGTCAAATGAGGAGTCTTCAAGGATGTCTTCAATCCATAAGGAGATTCATTTCACAATTGGTAGATAGAGCTCAAACTTTCAACAAGAACTTACACAAAGGAGTCAAATGTGCTTGGAATGAGGATTGTCAAAAGAGCATAGATCAAATCAAGAAATACTTGTCAAATCCTCCCATTTTAATGCCTCATATCCCAGGGAAACCACTTATTCTATACATTTCAATGATAGAATATTTCTTGGGGGCATTACTAGCTCAACTTGATGAACATGGGAAAGAAAGATCAATATACTACATTAGTCGCACTCTTGTTTCATATGAGGTTAACTAAACTAGCATTGAGAAATATTGCCTTGAAGTTGTGTTTGCTTCCCAAAAGTTGCGACATTACATGCTTGTGTACACTATACACCTCATAGCAAAAATAGATCCACTCAAGTATTTACTAGGTAAGGCTGCCCTCACAGGTAGACTTGCTAAATGGATGATGATCCTTTCAGAGTTTGACATAGAGTACATTGAGCATAAAATAATCAAAGGACAAGCGATAGAAGATCAATTGGTTGATTTACCAATACAAGATAATGCGCCTTTTCAAGTTGACTTCCTAGATGAACACCTAATGTATATGACTGAAAGAACATGGAAGATGTTCTTTAATGGATCCTTTATGCAAAATGGTTCAGGAGTTGGTGTGTTGTTTGTTTCTCCTCATGAGTACATGATTCCTAAGTCTTACAAGTTATGGTTCCCATATACAAACAACATTGCTAAGTATGAAGCTTTAACAAATGGACTTAAGATGGCCATAGAATGGAGAATCATAGAGTTACAAATCTATGGGGATTCACAGCTGATAATCAACCAAGTCAATGATGAATATCAAACAAAAAATGAGAAACTAGTACCTTACAAGCAAATGGTTGATCCCTTGAAACGATACTTCACATTTGTCACATTTCAGCAAATCCCTAGAGTAGAAAAAAAAGTAGCTGATGCTATCGCTACACTTGCTTCACTCCTTTAGTTAGGGCAACATGAATGGAGATTTGAATTCCTGGTGGAAGAGCTACATCACCCTATCTATGACTCCCAAGAAAGTCATGTCATTTGTACCCTTGTTAGTCATGAGTCATCCCATTATGGTACCATTTACTCATACCTTTCTGATGGCATTATAATTAAAACCTTTAACCGATCTGAACGTAGAAACCTTACCCAAAATGCCTCTCCCCATTCCCTTATCTCTGGTGATTTGTATAGGAGGGGTCTAGATGGAACACTTCTTAGATTCTTAGAAAAGGAAGAATCTGACCAAGCGTTAGTTGACATCCATGAGGGCATCTATGGGGGACATTCCAATGGTCTTTCCATGGCCCGAAGGATGCTTAGGGTGGGGTACCATTGGCCTATGATGCAGATTGATGCAGTAACTTTTGCAAAGTCATGTGAAAAGTGTCAAAAACATGGTAACCTGATACATGCTCCAGGAAGGGAGCTCATTCCTTCTATATCTCATTGGCCATTTCAGCGTCGAGCCTTTGATCTTGTTGGGCAGATTCATCCCAACTCATCAGGTGGACACAAGTTTATTATCACTGCTATTGATTACTTCACTAAATGGGTAGAAGATGTCCCACTTTCTGTTGCCTCGGGCAAGACAATCTCTCTATTCATTCTGAACCATATCATATGTTGATATGGAGTGCCTTCTAAGATTATCACTGACAATGAAGGCCAGCTCAAAAATAAAGACCTTAAACAGCTCTGCAAGAAATTTAAGATTAAACAACATTGGTCCTCCATTTACTTTCCACAAGGAAATGGTCAAGCAGAGGCATCAAACAAAACTATTCTTAAAATCCTACATAGAATAGTTTGTAAGAGTGGTAGAGATTGGTACTTACAGATAAATCTAGCTTTGTGGGCCTATAGAATGAGTATTCATACTCCTACTAGGGCTACTCCTTTTTCCCTTACATATGGCGTTGAAGCAGTGTTACCTTTAGAGGTTGAGGTTCCTTCACTTAGAGTTTCCCTCAAAGGTCTAGTTACAGATGAAGACTACCATGCCATGAGACTTCAAGAGTTAGAACTTCTAGATGAGAAATGTCAAGCATCATTTGTCCATATGACAGTTTATCAAAAGCGCATGTCCAAAGCCTTCAACAAAAAGGTTCGCCCTAGAGAATTCCAAGTGGGAGATCTTGTCCTACGTGAAAATCCTAAGAATCAACAACATATAGATCAAAAGGGAAAATTTGAACCTAATTGGTTTGGACCTTACATCATTATAGCAGCTTTTGGGTTAGGTGCTTATTTACTATCTACAGCAGTGGGAGAGCAACTCCTTGGTCCTATCAATGTCTTGCACCTGAAGAAGTTCTATCCATGATGCCTGTTCTATCTGGGGGCATCCTTTGTACATATTTATTGATCCTGAAAAAATCCAAAAAATGATATATTGTCAACAATTCTAAAAATCTGAAAATGTCCTAAAAAAATGATCATCTTAGTGAAAACCTAGCAATAGGAGCTTTGATGTATCTCCAAAAAAAATTATATATTCCAAAAATACAAAAAAAATAGAAAAAGTGCCTTGGTGAAAACCTGGAAACAGGCGCCTTGGTAGTAAAAATACAAAAAAATAAAATTTATAAAAAGTCCTGAAATTTTTTTTTAAAAAATTAAATTGCAATATAATCCAAGTGGTGAAAACTTGGAAACGGGCGCTACTTGAGGCCTTTGTACCCCTATTTCTTAGCACGTGTCCTCGACACTTGGCCTTTCTCCATCATGCCTTGTCCTTATTGCCTTGGTTTGGAATTGGTCTTTGTCTTTGTCTAGGGGGCATACCTGTGTTAGCTTTGGTCTCTTGGATGTGTTAGTCTTTAGGAAACCTCACAAATGGTATTTTTCAACACCACCCCAAGTGTATTTTTCACCACAACCCCTAACATCGAGTATTTTTCAACACTTATCAGTTTGGTCTTACCTAATTTTTTCATGTGATCTTACCTACTTGCAAGCATTCAATCATTATCCTCAGAACTCAATGTCAGTTAACACACTTAAATTTTAAACCACAACACTTAATGCTTGAGCTAAGTCATGATCTTTTATTTGTGTGCTAAGTGTTATTGATTTTCATTGAGTGTCATTGTCTAATAAGTCTCTCCGGTATGCATAGCTAGAGGACTTGGGGCATGGGGCATATTTTTAGTTGCTTTCTGCTTGTGGGTGTGGTCTTGAAACTCTAGAGTGTCTCTTGTTGTCGTCCTCTTGAAACACTTAGGAGATTTGAGGCATCATCCTTGACTATTTTTTCACAACCATTCTTATGGTCATCCTAACATCTATGCCTTGATGCGAGCGTGGTTTTGCTACATTAAATTGGGTAAGCTAACATTGAAGTCATCTTGACCTTTATGTCTTTGATGCTTATGTTAGAATCTTTCCACATTCCAATCCAATATAAATCACATTCATATCTTCATAGTTGCGCTTGTGACTAGTGATGATTGTGTGATTTTACGATGTCCGTTAATAATGGCCCAATGATGAAAACAAGTTCCTTAACATTCTCTAATGAATGATGAACACAAAATCCTATGTTACAGTTGCTCTATTGCAAGTACACCTTTACATTTTCATGTAGCTTGCATTATTAGACTTCATGTTAATTTGCATTTTTACGCTGCATTATGAGTTTGCAAGGGTTTTCCTTCATCTTTCTTTTGGACTTTTAATCAACTGTGGTCATGTTTTGATCTTCATTTCCTTATCTTCTTTCATGATCTCAATCAAAATTTTCTATCTTAAACAATTGATTGATTTCGGGGCCTTTTCTTTCTTAAGGCAAATTCTCTTTCTTCTCTCCATTTCTTTCCACCTCTTCCAAACTTCTATCTTCCATTCACTTTCACCCCACTTCTTTTCTTCTAATTCAACCTTGGGGAATAATCTTTCATGCTTGATGATCTATCTTGGTTCTATGATCCTTATATCTTTCATCTTACATCAAGAACCTTATCTTTAGTTCAATTTGATCAAATTTATCAATTTGTTGTTTCTCCTCTATCTCATTTCGATTTCAATCACGAGGGGGCAGTACCTATCAAAATTCAATCCTTGGTTCAGCTTTATCAATCCTATCAATTGCTCCACTTAGGGCAACTTTTCTTGAGATTCTTATCTTGGACATGTCAATTACCTATTTACAAGGGTGTTGACCGTGTTAGAAAGTAAAGTCCACCAAGATAATTGAGAGGGGGGGGGCAGGGGGGCGGGGGGGGGGGGGGGGGGGTGAATCAATTATCAGATAATTATAACTTTTATCATCTTCAACAACATTAAATCATATAAACAATATAATTACCAACCATAGAAAGATATTCATACACAATTACACAATAACACAAGATATGTTGACTAGGGAACCTCTTGATCAAAGAGTAAACCTCGGTGGGAATGATGACCATAAAAGATGCACTAATATGAATATTCCTTGTGAAAGGATGGACTCTATTAGGAGTCTTATGAAATACATTCAGTACATATAAATCCCTGTTAGGAGATTTTGAATCCCTGTTAAAAGATTCTAACCCTATTAAGAGTTATGGAAGATAGAAGGACCCACTACCCAAACAGCTTCAGGGTAAGATCACTGAACTCACTATCCAAATAATCTTTGTATTATTCAATAGAATAATATGTTACCTCTTCTCTGACTGTGCCAAACTGCACTCACTGCTACATCAGATCTCAATTTTAGATCTCTGTAATTCGCATGTCTTCCTTCACAATTTTGCTCTCATACTTAGCTCTTTTCTTCACTTCATGCATACCACATCAAACATCATCACTAAAATAAGGAAAAACATTCCTTCCTTTATACCACACTCAAATAATTACAAATGAGTCGGAACACAATTACAAAATAAAAGTTTCCACACGCTACACCAAAATTACATAAAACTGTCAGCTTCCAAATACAATAAATCTTCACTCATGTGACTTCGAAGTTTGTGCTATCATCCAAATCACTATCAATGTGTCTCTAACTTCCCTTTAACTGTGCAAAGCCAGATTCCATCCCAATTAGGAGATATCATCCGATTTCCAAAAACCGCTACTCAGGAACACTGCCTAAATACTGCTTCCACCAAAATGATCATAACTTTCATGAATAAAAGAATTACTGTCTATGCTCTTAACCATAGACATATAACATATCAAATAGTATATCCTCAATGTCGCATAGCTCCAACTATAATATACCACGTGCCCTAATCAAAACACTATCTGCTTCTCTACAAGTCTTCGGTAAAACACTGTGTTGACATCAATAACAATCATAGTCATGAATGCAACAACAACTACTATAGAATGGGTTCCAAACACTTTAAAATTCATTCCTAACAATCTCCCCCATTGGCATTGATGGCAACATAGATGAAAAACATCCAATGTTCCAAAAATCCAATACTGCAACACTGCTTCTTCAAATTCTCTTCATCAATCAAATCTTGCTTCGTTATCCTGTTCGGTTCTCTCATATTGTTTTTCATGCATACTTATCCCCCATTGACATCAATGATAGAAATTTCATCACTATGTCAACAACAATTCAATGTCAAAAGACACTATTCAGAAGAAAAATACATTTACTAGAGTCCTCATGACTCAGCTCAGATACACATACTCCCCCATAGAGGAAGTACCAACATCTAGTCCAGAAGAAAGATAGGGCTCATATACCACTGGACAGATGCAACCAACTGCATCACTACTCAAAAGTAGGTTGGGGCCTAACCCCAAGAATAACTCTCAAATACTTAATGTATCCTTAGGCAAAGGCTTTGTAAATATGTCTGCTATCTGTCCCTTTGTGCTTATGTACTCCAGTCTGACTTCTTTCTCAGCAACTTTCTCTCTTACAACATGATACTTTATCTCTATATGTTTTTTCTTAGAATGTAGTATAGGATTCTTAGACATACTAACTGTACTGGTGTTGTCATAATGTATAACAACAGGTTCAACAAATTTAATTCCAATATCCTTTAGCATCTGCTTCATCCAAATTATCTGGTTACAATTGTTTGCTACTACTACATACTCTGCTTCTGATGTGCTCTGTGAAATACAATTCTGCTTCTTGCTTAGCCAAGAAACTAATCTTCCTCTAAGGAAAAATGCTCCTCCACTGGTGCTTTTCTTATCATCAACACTACCTCGCCAATCAGCATTTGTATATGCACATAGGGTAAAATCATCAGATTTTTCATACCACAATCCATAGTCCATTGTGCCTCTTAAATATCTTAGTATCCTCTTTACTGCTGCATAATGTGATTCTCTAGGTTCAGCTTGAAATCTTGCTACAATTCCAACTGAATGTGCTATATCTAGTCTTGTGTGTGTCAAATACTGTAATCCTCCAATCATGGATCTGTATTTCTTCTGCTCAACTACCGGTGTTTCATCTGTGCTAGATAACTTATGTCTGGTTACCATAGGTGTTCCAACTAGTTTATAGTCCTTCATTCTAAATCTTTTCAGCAAATCATTCAAGTACTTTGTCTGACTTACAAAGATACCATCATTGTTTTGTGTTATCTGTAATCCCAAAAAGTATTTCATCTCACCAATCATACTCATTTCAAATTCAGTCTTCATTTCATCAACAAATTTGTCACTAGCCTCATCTTCTCCTCCAAAAATAATGTCATCAACAAAAATAACTATAATCAACAAACCATTTTCAATTTCTTTTGTGTACAGATTGCTATCAGTTGTTCCTTTAGCAAATTCCAACTTTAACAAATACTTATCCAGTCTTGCATACCAAGTTCTAGGTGCTTGCTTTAGTCCATATAATGCTTTCTTTAGCTTACATACCATGTCTCCTTCTTGAGTCAAAGGAAAACCTTCAGGCTGCTCAATGTAGACTTCTTCCAATTCTCCATTCAGAAATGCTGACTTCACATCCATCTAATATACTTTGAATTTCTTAAAAGTTGCATAGGCCAAAAACATTCTTACTGCTTCAATTCTTGCTACTGGTGCAAAAGTTTCTTCAAAGTCAATTCCTTCTTGCTGTGAGTATCCCTTACATACCAATCTTGCTTTGTTTCTTACAACTTCTCCTTGTTCATTCATCTTGTTTCTGAATACCCATTTAGTTCCCATCACATTCTTGTCTTTAGGTCTAGGGACCAATTCCCATGTCTTGTTCTTTTCTATCTGATCTAGTTCTTCTCTCATAACATTAATCCAATGTTCATCTTCGCAAGCTTCACTAGTAGATTTAGGTTCAATTTGAGAAATCAAACATAAATGTACCTTAATCCAAGTCAGAACTCCTCTGTCCAAACTTCTAATAACTTGTTCAATAGGATGATGTCTTGATAAATACCTGTGTGGTGTCATAGTCTCAGATCTTGCTTCAATTGTAGATTCTTCTCTAGATTCCTCTCTGGTTTCTTTAGCATGACTCTCATTCAACAATTCATTGTCAGTCTCATAAAATAATTCAGTAGTTTCAGTGTTAGGTTTAGGATGAGCTTCTTAATCAGATTCATAATCAAGCATTCTTTCCTGAATTTTGAACTTTTCATCAACTTTAACATTTGCGCTCTCAACAATAGTTTTAGTTCACTTATTGTAACATCTATATGCTTTGCTCTTCAAAGAATATCCAAAAAAATACCTTCATCACTTCTAGGATCAAACTTTCCAATATCATCATCTCTCTTTATATAACATTTGCTTCCAAAAATTCTAAAATACTTAACTAAGGGTGCATGTCCAAACCATAATTCATAAGGTGTCTTGTCTGTGTCTGCTCTGATTTGTACTCTATTCATTGTATATATTGCTATATTCACTGCTTCTCTCCAAAATGTCTTCACTAAATCATTCTCAAATAACATAGCTCTTGCTGCTTCAGTCACTGATCCATTTCTTCTTTCTGCAATACCATTTTGTTCAGGTGTTCTAGGGGCTGAAAACTGTCTCTTAATACCATTCACTTCACAAAAAGTGTTAAACTCTCTAGAAGTAAATTCACCACCTCTATTAGATCTCAAACATTTAATCTTCATTCCAGATTCATTCTCAACTTTGTTCTTAATGATCTTAAACTTATCAAATGCTTCAGATTTTTCTTTCATAAATGCAATCCACATCATTCTTGTAAAATCATCAATAAGAATCATAAAATACCTTTCTTCGTAGAATCCTCTAGTCCTGGAGGACTGCTCAAGTCTGTATGAATAATCTACAACTTCTCTGCCGATGTGAACTTCTTACTAGGAAATGAACTTCTCTTCTACTTAGCCATCACACATTCTTTGCAAATCATGTTAGTAGGCTTCATAGTTTTAGGCAAATCCCTTACTGCAAGTGTAGTACTCACTTTCACAATATTATCAAATTTTATATGACAAAACCTTCTATTCCATAACCAACTATCATCAATCTTAGTAATCAAACATGTCATCTCAGTAGGATTCAACTGAAATACATTACCTCTGGTTCTAGATCCCATTCCAATCAGATTTCCATCTTTATCCTTTATCACACAAGTTTTTTCAGTAAACCAAACTTGATATCCCTTATCAACTAACTATCCAACACTCAAAAGATTATGTTTCAATCCATCCACAAAATATACATCATTAGTATTAGTCTTTCCATCAAGAGTAATAGATCCTATACCTTTAATAAAAAAAGGTGCATTGTTACCAACTCTAACAACTCCTCCATCATAATTGTTAAACTTTATGAACTTCTTCATATCTCCAGTCATATGATGTGAACAACCATTGTCTATAATCCAATCAACTTTCTTTTCAACTTGGGAAACTAAGGCTTTTTCTTCCTTAACATTAGTTTTAGAATTTTCTTCTTTAATTGCTACAAATCCTATTTCATCATTATTCTCAGTATCACTTTCACTTAAAGTTCTTTCAATACTAGCTTCAAGGTCTTCATCATTAGCATAATAACATTCCTTAGATCTTCTAGGCTTGAAATTATTTATGTACTTCTTGACTCTCTTAGGACATTTAGATGCAAAATGACCATATTCTTGACAAGTCCAACATTTAAAATTTTTCTTACTGTTTGGTTCTCTTTTCACAAGCAAGGCAATACCTTCTTCAATCTTCTTGTCTTCTTCATTTCTGGATTTGCTGCTACCAGCATAATCTCCGCTCACAGTGATGCTTCTTGATAATGTAGGGTGAACACTAAGAGCACTTAATGCTATCTCCATTTAAGGTAAGTCTCCTAATAACCTCAGGTTCATTTTTACTGCTTCCAATCTTCCAAGAAGAGTCTCTCTTGTAAAGTTTGTAGTATAAGGTATAACTTGTTCAATCATCTGTGTTGTCTACTTAAATACAGGAGTCAATTTCCTTAGAATTTTCCATATCACTTCATTCTTTGTCTTTGTTCCTCCACAAGATTTTATCCCTGCAATAATTTCTGACATTCTACCAATATAGCTTCTAATAGATTCATCTTCCAACATGCTTATATCTTCAAATGCACATATCCAATTATGCAATCTAACTCTTTTTGCATATTCATTACCTTCAAAAGTAGAGTGCAAAGCTTTCCAAATTTCATGAGACTTTTTCAAACATTTTACCTAACTAAATTCATTCTCCAGAAGTGCTGTCAAAAGTGCTTCTCTTGCAAGTATGTTACACATGAATAGATCTCTCTCATCATTAGAGCATGTCTCAAGATCATCTTCTTCAATGATAGTCTTATCATTCTTTGTAGTCAACCAATAAACTGGTCCTAAACATAATAGATGTGTCTTCATCTTCTCTTTCCAATTGTCAAAATTTACTCCATCAAACTTAGGGCTTTCTTTCCTGAAATTCACCATGGATCTCCTTAAGCTGTTAAACTTCTCTTTCAAGGACCTGCTACTCTGATACCAATTGTTAGAAAGTAAAGTCCACCAAGATAACTAAGAGGGGGGGGGGGGGGGAGGAGTGGGGGGCGGTGAATCAGTTATCAAATAATTCTAACTTTTATCTTCTTCAACAACATTAAACCATATATGCAATATAATTACCAACCATAGAAAGATATTCATACACAATTACACAATAACACAAGATATGTTGACTAGGGAACCTCTTGATCAAAGAATAAACCCTAGTGGGAATGATGCCCATAAAATATGCACTAATATGAATATTCCTTATGAAAGGATGGACTCTATTAGGAGTCTTATGAAATACATTCAGTACATATAAATCCTTGTTAGGAGATTTTGAATCCTTGTTAAAAGATTCTAACCCTGTTAAGAGTTATGGAAGATAGAAGGACCCACTACCCAAACAGCTTCAGGGTAAGATCACTGAACTCACTGTCCAAATAATCTTTGTATTATTCAATAGAATAATATGTTACCTCTTCTTTGACTGTGCCAAATCGCACTCACTGCTACATTAGATCTCAATTTCAGATCTCTGTACTTCGCATATCTTCCTTCACATTTTCGCTCTCATACTTAGCTCTTTTCTTCACTTCATGCATACTGCATCACACATCATCACTACAACAAGGAAAAACATTTCTTCCTTTATACCACACTCAAATAATTACAAATGAGTCGACACACAATTACAAAATAAAAGTTTCCACAAGCTACACCAAAATTACATAAAACTGTCGGCTTCCAAATACAATAAATCTTCACTTGTGTGATGTCAAAGTTTGCACTGTCATCCACGTCACTATCAATGTGTCTCTAACTTTCCTTTAACTACGCAAAGCCAGATTCCATCCCGATTAGGAGATATCATTTGATTCAAAACACTGTCTGCTTCTCTGCAAGTCTTCGGTAAAACATTGTGTTGACATCAATGACAATCATAGTCATGAATGCAAAAACAACTGCTATAGAATGGGTGCCAAACACTTTAGTATTCATTCCTAACAGGCCTTGTCTTTTTCAATTATATTATCTTTGTCCTGATGTGTTCGCATCCGTCGATCACACGTCTGGGTTGTTTTGTGATCCCAAATCGATCTCACAATTCAACTACATTCTTTGACTACATGCATTCCCATAAAGCTTATAAGGATCCCTCTTCTTCTTATTTTGGGATCCATATTTTATGTTATTGTTATGCTACAGGTTTGGAGAGCAATTTTAGAGGAGAGTTTTGAGTACTAGAGCTTGAACATTGCAACTTCTCTTTTCTTGTCTTCTTCTCTCATGCATCCACGGCAATCCATTTAGATTACTCTTGCACTTGTATTTTAGATTAGATTCATATTTCATTTCATAGAATAATCTTGCATGCATATTTTGTTTCATAGATTAGTTTGCTTTCATGCATTGTTATCATATAAAATAGCTTCTATTTTCATTTGCATGCATATTTGATGATCATGGAGACTAGCACTCTTGCTCTTCCTCTTTGAATCTCTCATTTTATGGTGTACTTGCATGGGAAAAAAATAGGTCTAAACTGAGGGCCTCCATTATAAACCCTTGCACTCCATGAATAGAGAGCTATGAGTCACCATTTGAGACCTCATTCTTGAGCAATCTTGGATATAATGACTCATAGAAGTGTGTCAACATTTTAGTACACAATAATCACTCTAGCTAATTACATCAGATAGTATCGCAACAGTGAAAAAAACTCACATGAATATGAATGAGACTCATTATCAGATGCTACAATGGAAATTAAAGTTGATGTCATATATAGATATGCTCCTGCTAAAATTTTTGAAAGAGGAGAAAGCTCAAATTCTCAAGATCAAGCTAACGACGAAGATCCTTTTCATCCTTCTATGGAAGTCATTCCTATGGCTCCTAGGCCACCTGCTCATAATCAAAGTAATACTTTATCTAATCAAGCAAATCATGGGTATATAAGACCTCATCATATGACAACTTCTTGGAATTTAGGAAGGTCTAGGATTGAGATGGTTCCTATTCGCACACATTTTCCCCAAGAAGAGGGACTTAGTTCTCGGGATAGGTTATCTACGTTAGATTCACATCATACTCCTCTAAACTCCTCTGACTCTTCTAGGATAACTCACGATCGACAACGCTCTATGGAGGATAAATTTCTTGATCTCTTTGATTTATTCATGAATGATGAGGATGATACCAGCATCTTTTCACTTGAACCTATTGAGCCTTTATATCTCTTCCTTCTTGAGTTAAGTGGTTGGACCACTTCCCATCCATCCCTCCATCTAAACCTGTCATATCAGCCTCATTCATCCATAATTCCTGAGTCTTCTGGAAGCAATTTAGATGTGCAACATAAAAATAAAAAATACATGAATCCACTTACATATAAAGATCACCATGTCTTATCTAATCGACATGTGTTTACAAAGACAAAAGCAATATTCAAGAGACCACAAGGGTTCTCCAAGAAAAGAAGAAAATCAGAGTAAATATGGGTTCCAAAATCCATCATAAAATAATTACAATTAAAAGCATCTCAAAGTAAAGAATGATCAAAGGCTATGTGGATTTCCAAGTCTCTCTTAAAGGACTTAGATATAAAATCAAAATCAATGTTGACACTCCAGCTTCCATCTCCTTCCTATGACTCACTTCATTCCCAAATTCTCTACACCATCATTACCTCCAACACCACACGCTACTCTCAAATCCATCATAACCTTCCAAGAAGTTCATACTGGTATCTACTCATTGCTAATGACTTGTTTAAGAGAAGTCTAGATGGTACTCTCCTTAAGCATCTAGAACGTGAGGAATTTGACAAAGCATTAAGAGAGTTCCATGAGGGTATTTGTGAATCTCACTTGAATGGTCTTTCCTTGGCTATGAAACTCTTGACAGTTGAACACTACTGGATGGACTCTTCTATCACTACTACAACATCTAGTTCTAAAGCTTATCAACTGACTACTACAAATGACAATGTTCTCAAAGAGCCTCTCAACGCTCTTCACTTGCAGTGACTCTACAACTAAGCATAATGCTTCCTATACAACAATTTATGATCCTGAATTTTTTTTTTTAAAGTATATAAATTCTTGAAAATCGTAAATGTCCTGAAAAAATGATCATCCTAGTGAAAACCTGAAAACAGATGCCTTGATGTATCCAAAAAAACCAAATATAAAAAAAATACAAAAAAATACAAAAAATAAAAAATAAAAAATAAAAATCGTGCCTTGGTGAAAACCTGGAAATAGGTGCCTTGGTAGCAAAAATAGTAATAATCTCCAAGGTGAAAACCTGGAAAACAAGCATCACTTGTAATCAGCGCTCCATCTATCAATGTGTGGCTGAGTTCTTGTCTCCCTACAACCATCTCACTTTCCATTTCCTTGTGTCATCATGGACTAGAACTTGTCTTAGTCTTGTCCTCGGTTCTTATTGGTTGTCTAGGGGAAATCATACACCTATCTGAGTTGTCAGTGCTTTATCACTTGGTTGACCTCTTGAGCTTAACTTGAGTTAGTTTATCAGTCCTTCCCGATGGACACTTTGTCTCTGACACTACTTGGTGTTTCTCAACACCCCAATCCTTTAGTGTTTCTTAACACTACCAATCTAGACATCGTTGTGTTTCTCAACACATCTCGGATCTTGCACTATCCATTGCACACTTGCACTTTGACACTAGCACAAAGGTGTTTTCTGTATGCAAAATTAGGTGAATACTATCCTAAATGATAAATTAACTATTCTAAGATTAATAAATCTATCTAATTAGCAAACTACAATGAAGAATACAATCAAAATGAAGCTAAAATAACATTTTACCTTCACCTACCATGTATCTTGTCTCCATTACTCTCCTAGCCTTGATTTCTTGAAGATGTTGAGCTCTCAGATTTCAAAATGAAGCCTTTTCCCAAGATGCTACCAAAGTGTGGAGATTTGATGATGAATGCAAGGAAGCTTAAAGCTTGATTATGCAACTAATGGATGGAATACAAAATGGATTTGATGATAATATGGATGTTTGATTGCTCTTAGAATGCTTGGATGCTTGATTGCTTGAATGCTTGAATGTCAATTACCTATTAGCTCACAAAGGGGAAATTAGGCTCCTTTTATAGAGTTTTGGAGGATCTAGGCCTAGGTGGCACAATCCTATGGTTGAGAATGAAAGGTGGAAGATCCTAGGGCTAGGATTGACTTGGTTGAAGGAGTTGAGAGAAAGGGGGATGTAGTTGGAATGTGAGAGGAAGAATAGGGATGATGTTCCTCTCACATTGAAATGGAGGAGAACAAGGTGGAAGGGAAAGACACATGTCAAGTGTCTCACAAAGACCCAAGAGAGAAAGAGGGAGAGACCTTTTCCTCATGAGGACTCTTTGTACAAGTGTCCTATGAGTCACCTTTGACCCTTAGAGGTGGCTTGAGAAGCCCCTTAGGAATAGGGCATGTCTCTTGACTTGGTTTAAGAGAGGACATGTGGTCATGAGACCAAGTCCTATGAGGCCACATAGCCCTTAAGAATAGGACATGTGTGGGTGAGGATAATTACTAATAAATAATTAATAATAATTATTTATTTTAGACAAAGTGATGTGTCAAGTGACTAGGTAGGTGAGGTGGACTAGGGGACTTAGTCATATTTAGGTGATTGTGTATTTAATTAAATCACTTTAATAAGACTAATTAGAAGACTTAGGATAGAGGAATAAACTATAGTGAATTTACTAAATAAATTGAATAATCTATTTAATAAATAGAAGAAATAAATATTAATTAAATAATAAATATTTAATTAATTTATCAAGTCAATATCAATTAAATAATAAATATTTAATTAATTAATGAAGCCATTTTTAAGTGTATACATTTTGCCCCTCTTTGAAATAATGTGCGTGTCACATTGTTTCAAAGAAAATTTTAAGCATTTTGCCCCAGACAATGTCTGAAATGACCTAAGCATGCCCCCTCGAGAGATTGATTAACAAAAAAGATTATTTCATTATATATATATATATGTTGGATAATCAATCTCATGAAAGAAACAGGAGAAAAGATGGGTAAAAATGGGGTGAAACGAAATAAAAATGGGAGGTAGGGTCCACACACCAAGCACATAGGGTCCACAGGCTATAAATAAGGCAAAGGGGTCCACAATAAGCTCATTGTGCACACTTGTCATTTGGAGATCAGAGCACGAGAGAGAGAAGAGCAGAGCCGCTAGGATGCCATTCCCGTTGTCAGATCACCACTTCGAGAGGGCCAGACGCTTCCAATGACCACCCAATTTGGGTGAGCCGGTAGGTGATTCGATCCTCTTTGTCAATTTGTAATTTCCGGCATGATAGAGTAGGATTTAGTATGTGTAGGTTAGGTCAAATCATAGGTTAGTTTAGATGAAATTTTTTTGTTCGGGCTGGCAAATGAATGCACCATTGTGGTGCATGAATGCACGACAACTTGCAACGTTTGTGCATAAAATACAAACCTCTGTGCATTCGTTTAGGGCAACTGCGCATGCATGTTAGGAGAAAAATTGTGCGGTGCAAATGTGAATTAAAAATGCACATAGGTACTTGCGGTGTATTGGTTGTGAATTGTTGCGCAAATGTGCAATAAATTGGTGCATGTATGGAAAACTACGCAAATGTTAAAGGTTATGGCGCATGCATTTTTTTGTGCTGCACATTTTTTTTATGGATAGAATTTAGTCAAATTAGAAAGTCAAATAGGTCAAACTAGATGTTGATAAGCTGATTTGATCCATCGGCGGTTAAATTTGATCGATTAGGTTAAGATAGGCAATATTGTAGCATGGTTGCTAGTTAACTAGTCATGACGTTAGATAATTGATAAAATCATATGTTGAAACATGTGATAGAACATGTTTGTAGTTGATATAATAGGATAGATAGATGTTGGAGACCAGTTTATCAAAATATGATAGCTTGATTTTATTTGATTTGTATAGGAGGATATTACTGATATTCTGATGTCACAGGAGAGATATCCCGTCACACAAAATCTGAGACCGGTGCTGTCAGAGACTGATAGACTTCTGATTGGTGCATTGAGCTTATATCATGTGATTTACATAATCGAGATTAGGGCAAACCAGAGTATGATTATGACATTAGCAGAGCGGTGGCACTCAGAGATGAGTACCTTCCATCTTCTGATAGGGGAGATGATAGTTACACTAGAGGATGTATATTGTATCCTCCAGCTTCCTATCATAGGGGAGTTAGTGCATTATGATCGACACGACGGAGTGACGGAGTGCAGAGCCATCTTCAGAGATGATGACATTAATGATGAGGAGATTAGTTGGGAGGACATGGTGGACTTGTATGAGCCTCTACCAGTGGTACTAGCTGGAGCAATTGGGGGTTTCGTTTGCCCTGATTAGAGATCACATGGATTTGTAGTTGGATGGGGCCGCACTCTACAATGGATGTTGGATGGGACCCAATTTTCTTGGGGTGTGTGTTTATTAGCACATCTATATCATGATCTTCATCAGGTGGTGTACCATAGGAGTGCATCATTATCAACAAGCGTCACACTACTCCATGTTTGGGCATGGGAGCATATTGTTGTGACACGACCAGTGGCTATTAGATTTCATGGCGTAGGATAGCCGTATATCCATCTATATTCCTCAGTTTTGTCTTAGGAAAAATTGGGACACTTGGAGTTCTGGCGATACACATTTGATACACTAGATATAGTGACATGGAGACCATACCTAGGATGTGAGCCCTGGGATGATGAGTGGCAGCTAGGATTTTGCTTTGAGTCACGATGGCTTATAGGGAAGATGCCCTTCATTTTGGAGAGATAGTTAGTTAGCCGGGTTCTGCACCAGTTCAACAGGATCTAGGGCATGCCCTAGGGAGTTACAGAGTTCACAAGGACTCATCAGGAGAGACAGGACTGGGGGCCGATGGCTTCTTTTGATATAGCTTGATAGGAGTTTTTGGACATGCCATTCCAGGCATGGAAGATGCGACAGGGTGTTGTGGACCCCGAGATGACAACAGATCTAGAGCAGTTCCTAAGAGACTTTCCTATTCCTCGCTTGACGGATCAGGTAGCTAGGCCACCAGAGAGAGATCCAGCAGATAGATGCCATGGGAGACGCTGAGGGAGAGATAGGCGGGGATGAGGGAGAGGAGATGGCGGTGATGGTGGAGGAGGTGATGGAGGAGATGGAGGTGGATGAGGTGATGGAGGAGATGGAGGTGGATGAGGTGATGGAGGAGATGGAGGTGATAGGGCTAGACCTCGGATGAGAGGCGGTGGTGTGAGGCAGAGGGGATTGATGCCACCCCCAGCTAGATAGGGATGAAGATAGCCTCTGGCACAGCTAGCACAACCAGTGGCAGGAGCTCCACTATAGGTACCAGTGGCTCAGGTACAGATACCAGCTGCCCCAATACATGGACTAGCTATACAGGAATAGGATGAGGTAGATGTTCTATTAGCATAGGGTAGAGTTGTACAGGATGGATAGATCCTTGATGATGGATTGGATGAGCAGGATGCACCTATGGAGGATGTGGATGCTCAGGAGGAGCCAAAAATGATTGACATTGGGGGATAGGATCCCTATTTACAAAGAGAGGCTGCAGAGGAGGAGGATCCTGATATAGATTCATTGCTAGTCCAACTAGCCATGACATAGGTGTAGGAAGACTGTGTTCTTGGTCTAGAGAGGTGGATTGAGAGGCTAGAGAGCCAGATGGGATTATTGAGGCATGAGAGGGATGCTGCGATTGAGAGAATCAGGGAGTCAGAGATGTTTTTAGATGAGCTATAGTGTACAAAGGATTTGGGTCCTCATGGAGATAGTTTGAGAGCCATGGTACATGCTGGGAAGGAGATATCCTACTGGCGAGAGGCTTACAGACAGGCGGTCTCGACGGATCAGTGGATTGGGAGCTACATAGAGAGCTTAGTAGCTATTAGGACTACAGTTTATGAGAGAGAGGCACCAAATGGTAGCGGAGATGTATCATCATGCCCTCTGAGAGCATCAACAGGTTCAGGAGATCAGGGTGGATCCTCAGCATCAGGTGATTCTACAGCACGGGACTGCATTGCATCTCACAGACAGAGACAGACAGAGTCTGGAGGTAGGGGATCATAGATTTTGAGAGATCATTATATACACTATTGTATCATGTTATCATTGTATCATTATATTTTTGACTTGATGGACTTTGGACACATTGTTAGATTTCTTTATATCATTGGACAGTTGGACAGTTTTGTTGTATTTTTATGGACTCTATATGATGGACTATATATTCATTGATGCAGTTCTATCATGATTTACTTTGATGATTTTATATACATGTGTGTACTGACATATGTAGGATGTGATTTTTAACTTTAATATGCATAGAATATATGTCTTAGAATGCAAAATGCTTTATATTCTATGTGATATAATTGATGCTTAATGGTTAACCATATGATGTTAATATAAATGTATGTCGTAAATGAGTTTACACTATATAATGCTATGTGATTACTAGTGAAATGATATAAAGAACAATGTAGATAATGGATAATGAATGGATAGTTAAATAATGATGATATAAAATGCATATAATGGTAATAAATGAATGATGATATAAAATGCATAAAAGATAATAAATGATGATGTAAGATGCATAAAATGGATAATAAATGATGATGTAAGATGCATAAAAGATAATAACTGAATGATGTAAGATGCATAAAAGATAACAACTTAATGATGAAAAGATAATGAAATGTTATGAAATTGACACACATAAAACATGCATGTAAAATAAATGGATAATATACAAATGAATCACACTTAATGAAGATAATGCATGGCCTAAATGAATTGATTAAATGTTTGTAAGATGCAAGGTGAAAACTCAATGTTTTTGTTGTCCAAATGTCCTCAACTTAAATAAAAATGTATCTGACACAAGAAGAATGGACTATGAGAATAGATAACCTATTAAGAAAGGTAACCTACAAATCTCTATAAAAGGAGCACTAATATGCAAGTCGTGAACTGCTTAAATGAAATGCAATATGAAATGAGTATAACTCCACAACTTTAGGTAACATCTTAGAACTTCATAATAACTAGAATTTGATTTTCATCATTGAGCTTGGTATGTTGCAAGAAAATGTAAGCATCATGGTATAATTAAACCAGGATGACCTGAGCACTTCTTGCATGGAGTTTAATGTAGCAAACTTGACAAGCATCTAGGTATAATTGAAACGAGATGACCTGAGTTTCATTTGCATAACATACAAGGAATATTCCCCCCTCCATCGGGGAATAAATATTTAGAGTTGAGGTATGTGCTGGCGTATCACTATTAATAGCATTGGCAGGTGTTTTCTTGAGTTGTTCCAAAAGATTGTATTGGTTGGAAATATTTGGTGTAGACTTTGGGACATAAACAAACTTGTTTTGAGGTGTATTTGGTTTAGACGGGGCTCCTTGGAGAGTAACCTTGGATTGAGCACGAGTAGTAACATGGACTGGTTGACTCTTTGATTTTCCTTTGATGGTAATGACATTGGCATAATACTTAGAAGGATGGCATTCAGAAATTTTACCAACATATCGATAGGGTGTAGAATTATAATTGGCTTGATTATCACTCTTAGTGTTGGAAGAACCTCCTTTTTCATGCTCAGGAAGTGGATCTTTGAAAGTCGTATGTGATTCATTTGAGGTATGTTCATCAACACCAATTTCACTGCTTTCAATTAAGTCTTGAACTACATTTTTGAGTCTTAGGCAGTCATTGGTTTTATGTCCTTTGCCTCTGTGAAACTCACAATAATCATTTGCATTCCACCAAGAAGGTTTTACTCTAGGTTCAAAGTCTTTCATTTCAGGAAGTGTAAGGAGTTTCTTTGTGATTAACTTTCATAATGCAGATTCAAGGGATTCCCCTAAAGGAGTAAAATTTCTTTGAGGTGACATAAAAGGCAATCTTGGTTTAGATGAATCTTTGTTGGTGTTTTGATTTGCTGATTGATTGCCGTAGGTACCTTGAGTAGCATTGGCCTGACTCATGAGATTGAGAATGGGTTGTGTTGGTTTGATATTACGATTATCAATAATCCCATCATTGACAATGTTTTTGTTTTTATTCCAAAATTTTGATTTGTCATTGTTGTAGTTGTTGGAATTGGAATTTGAGGATCCAACATTATCTTTAGAATAAAGTTTTATCTCACCTTTTCAGACCATGGCTTCCTCAATTTTGATACTATTTTCTATGAGCTTATTGAAGTTTTGTGGACATTGCAATTGTAACCTATAACTCATTTCTGGTGTAAGGTTATGCACAAAGATATCCATCTTTTCTTGTTCAGGAATCATTCGTAGATATTTGGCAAATAATTGATGCCATCTTTGCAAAAAATTAAGGAAAGGTTCTCCATCCTTTTGATGTGCATTGCAAAGATCAAGCATAGTGACTTCATGTTTGATGTTATATGAATAATGAGTCACAAATTTGTCAAGAAGCTCATTGAAAGATTTGATGCCTGGGGGTAGTTTGGAGAACCATTCCATGGCTTGTCCTCCTAAACTTCATGGAAATAGTCGCATAAGATAAGTGTCATTGTGAGTGACTTCAATACAAGTAGCACAAAATTCATGAATGTGGTCTTGTGGATCCGAATTCCCTTTGTATTTGTCAAATTTTGGTACCTCAAAATGAGGAGGGAATGGAATCATTGCTAAATTCTTATCAAAAGGATAAGGACATATATCATCCAAGGAATACTTCTTAGTTGATGATCCAGTTTGGATGTCACAGATTTGTTGTTGAAGCATCTGGATTTGTTGTAGAATGGGATCCAAAGATAACGTGTTTCCTTGAGTGTTTTGGGAAACATTGTTGTGGGAAGCATTGTTTTGGGAAGCATGGTTATGTTGATTATTTTGAGAAGCATCAGATGGTTGCTTGGTTTCTTTTGCTCCATGAGTATCTTGAGAACTACTAGGAATTTCTTGATTGGTTACAATAGTCGGTTCTCTAAGATGAGAAATATCAAAATCACTTGGTAGTTTGGCTCCTTGTTGAGAAAGCATGAGGAAATACATTTCTCTATCTAGGTCTAGTAGTCTTTCCATGACATGATAAAATCTAGGATCTTGTGTAGCATCCCTAAGTTCTTGATCTATGGGTTCCTCTTCAGATGTAAAAAGTGAAGTTTTCTTAGGAGCTTCAGGCCAAGGATTCTCGTCATTACCTTTGTTTCCTTCCATTTTGTCTAGGGATTCTAAATCAACGGGTTGTTTTAGTTTCTGAGATCGAGTTTGAACCATAAAATGTGAAAATTGATTTGTGGGATGAAAGATGTTTGATGAAAAGGTATGGAAAGAATGGTTGATAGAAAAGATAGTGAAAAGGTGTTGAAAAATGATGAGACAACTTGATAAAATCTAAGTCAATAGGAAGTATAGATTTCACTATGATATGACAAAGAAAAACAAGAGATAGTAACCTAAGTAAGTTTGATTGAGGATGATAGATCTTGATAGGATAAATTCACAAAGATCAAAATCTGATAGATAGGGTAATGTTTCAACACTAAATTTGGAATTTTATTTTAGAAGATTCGAATAAATGATTTGATGATTTTTGGTGAAGAAAGGTTGATGAAAATTGATGAAAAGTGATGAAAATGGTCAAACTAAAGATCAGAGGTCTGTGTTGCTTGAATGTTTTTCCAGAATCTTACTAAGGATGAAAATGGGTATCTGAAAAAGTGATTTTGAAAATTGCAAAGTTTGTGGAAATGCTCATTGTTGTAAATGCGTAGGACATATTGATAAATACGCAACAAAATGAGACAAATGCGTAGCAAGTTGTAATCGATGCATGGAAAAAGTATCAAATGCATAGAACAGTTTAATGTATGCGCAACAAATTGGTAGGAATGTGCAGGTTTTTGTTTCTGATTGATTTGAACTACAAGATTGTAAATTTTATCTGATTTTTTTATGTTTTTTGGTTTTCAGAAAATGAAAAATGCATAAACACACACACGCAAGACATAAATGATATTAATCTAACTATTCTAATATGAATGCACAAACACGCTTACAATCCTATGGTTGGCAAGGATGATATCTGCTGAATCCCCACTAGGATAATAAAATCCAGCCACACAAATTCATAGTGGACAGCTTAGGAACTTGGAGGCACGAGCTCCTCCTTACAGTGTGCTCACTTCTCAGGCACACCAAGTTCTGAATTCAATGGGTCATTACTTCTCAAAGAACTACTATCTCTACTATGAACCGTGAGTAATGTGGGGTGTCTTCACGAGCTTGGGTGACTCCTTGAGCCAGCACATAGAAGGTTTTTGGCCACTATACAAAAGCTTTTAATAAGGACATCCGTTCAGGTGGTTGTGATCAAGTCATTTTCCCAATTAAGGGGGCTCTCCCAATCCTTTCAAAGCAAAACTTTCACCTCTACTAAGTAGGACTTTAGCACACCACTAGGGTACTGGAGGAGATTTTGGTTGCCACAACAAATTCACACCTGTCTAATGTGAGACTAATCATACTAGCATTTTTTATATACCGGTTTGGAAGGTCTTGGCTTTAGCTTGTTACCGATTGGGTTGTTCCTTGGGGTGAGTACCTCTTTTCCCACCAAAGACCGCCCTCTACAAATTATAACAGTTTCTCTTACACCCAAGGTCCACGAATGGCGAGGGGAGAGGATATGTTGTTATAATTTTGGGATTACAAATAGCTTATTAAGCAAAACATGATAGACACTTGATTCTATGCTAAAGAAGACACACAAAGCAAAAACATGTCTTTTTTTAAGCCCAAATGAGATTGTAGTTTATTTTGCAAACCCCTTGGCAATCTGCAATCAAACTGTTAGAAAAATTTCTTAGCAAATGGGGTCTTGAAAATAACGTCTTGCAAAATAGCCTAAAACACTACCAGAATGAACATAAAATTGTTAAAAAGTTAGCTAAAATCAAATCTAATAGAAAACTAAATTTTACTACAAAATCTAACAAATGCACAGAATAGTGAAATAAATGCGCAACGAATTTGAATGTATGCACAAAAAGTATGTATGCATAGCAAAATAAGATGGATGCACCAGGATATGGTATGAATGCACATAAAGTATAGATGCGCAACAGAAAAGTATGTATGCACGAAACAGTTGAATGAATGCGCAATAATTTGACAGAAAATGAAAAGTCAGATGAAAAGTTGTGACTATGGTACATAAAATGTATGCGCAACAGAAATTAACAGATGCGCAGAAATAACCTATAGAAAAACTTGTACACAGAAAACTAAAAACTAAAAGTGAAAAATGTGGGTTGCCCCACGGTGGGTGCCAAAAATATATGCAAAATTAGGTGAATACTATCCTAAATGATAAATTAACTATTCTAAGATTAATAAATCTATCTAATTAGCAAACTACAATGAAGAATACAATCAAAATGAAGCTAAAATAACATTTTACCTTCACCTACCATGTAGCTTGTCTCCATTGCTCTCCTAGCCTTGATTTCTTGAAAATGTTGAGCTCTCAGATTTCCAAATGAAGCCTTTTCCCAAGATGCAACCAAAGTGTGGAGATTTGATGATGAATGCAAGGAAGCTTAAAGCTTGATTATGCAACTAATGGATGGAATGCAAAATGGATTTAATGATAATATGGATGTTTGATTGCTCTTAGAATGCTTGGATGCTTGATTGCTTGAATGCTTGAATGCCAATTACCTATTAGCTCACAAAGGGGAAATTAGGCTCCTTTTATAGAGTTTTGGAGGATCTAGGCCTAGGTGGCACAATCCTACGGTTGAGAATGAAAGGTGGAAGATCCTAGGACTAGGATTGACTTGGTTGAAGGAGTTGAGAGAAAGGGGGATGTAGTTGGAATGTGAGAGGAAGAATAGGGATGATGTTCCTCTCACATTGAAATGGAGGAGAACAAGGTGGAAGGGAAAGACACATGTCAAGTGTCTCACAAAGACCCAAGAGAGAAAGAGGGAGAGACCTTTTCCTCATGAGGAATCCTTGTACAAGTGTCCTATGAGTCACCTTTGACCCTTAGAGGTGGCTTGAGAAGCCCCTTAGGAATAGGGCATGTCTCTTGACTTGGTTTAAGAGAGGACATGTGGTCATGAGACCAAGTCCTATGAGGCCACATAGCCCTTAAGAATAGGACATGTGTGGGTGAGGATAATTACTAATAAATAATTAATAATAATTATTTATTTTAGCCAAAGTGATGTGTCAGGTGACTAGGTAGGTGAGGTGAACTAGGGGACTTAATCATATTTAGGTGATTGTGTATTTAATTAAATCACTTTAATAAGACTAATTAGAAGACTTAGGATAGAGGATTAGACTATAGTAAATTTACTAAATAAATTGAATAATCTATTTAATAAATAGAAGAAATAACTATTAATTAAATAATAAATATTTAATTAATTTATCAAGTCAATATCAATTAAATAATAAATATTTAATTAATTAATGAAGCCATTTTTAAGTGTATACATTTTCTTAACACCCAACACCAATTACATCCTAGAGAACTAAAAATGACTGTGATATGCTAAACTATTTTCTTGTGTGCTATCTTGTTAGAAATAAATGTTTCTTTGGTGATAATATGTAATTAAAGGATAAACCAAGGTATCCTATATTGTATTTTTCCTCTAGTTCAAGGAGGAGGACATGTCACTTTTTTGTAATTCCTTTAATAAGGAAATTAGATATTCCTCCTTAAGAGGAATCTCACATTTGTCACACACACAATATGAATGTGTCATTCATAGGAGTTGGGAGTTACATGCAAACTCCTCCACTCATCTCTACTTAAGAGATGCATCTTGCACACTTGCTCAATAATCTTCTCTATTTTCTCACTTCTCCTTCATCTCTCATTCTTGCTCTCCATATTGTAATGAGCTTTGTGCTCCATTTATTTCTTCTTCCTTAGGCTTTGAGCCTCATTCATATAATTCACAAGAGGTTTTTCTTTGCTTTTCCCCTTTCAAAATCTTTGAGTTCTTGTTGTTCTTGGAGCACTTTGGTGATCTTTTGGCTTGATATTTTGAAACAATTCCTCTCTCTCTCTCTCTCTCTCTCTCTCTCTCTCTCTCTCTTGGTGAACTTGGTAAATTCCTTTCATGCACTCACACTTGGGTTCTTTCCTTTGCTCTACTACTTTTTTTATTATTTCTAACATGGTATTAGAGCAGGTTTAACCCTTATTTGTTGAGTGTTGCATGTAGGGAAATTTGAAAGATATTTTGGTTGTGAAGGAGAAAGCATTTTTTTTGTAGGTTTTACTTCATTATTGTTTTGCAAATCTAACATCTTAGATCTTAGATTTGGATGGCTTGTCGCCAGATCTAAGTCGATTTATTTTCTTTTCAAGTTTTTTAAAAATCTAATCTCTTGCAGGATTCAATCTTTACTTCAGCTCTCTTATCTATTTCATGCAAATTTTTTTAATCATTTGTGCAAAGATTCAATCTAACTATCTCATTTTGTAGGTTATTTCAACCTTTATTTGACTTTAACTTTGTCTCTATCTCAGTTTTTTTTTCTCTGGTTTTTTTTATCTCGACAGGCTAATAACTGTGGTTCTATTTGTTGTTTAAATCTAACTTATATATCTTTGATTGTCTATTGTTTAAATATTTAACCTTATATTGTTGTTTATGTTGATCCACTTTTATTTCATTTGCTGGCGTAAATTAGTTTATACACATTACATTACATCAGCATCTGCATTTTAAAAAAAAACTTTATCTTTATTAACAATTAAAACTTAATAACAATAAAATTTTAAACATTTTAATATTCTACATAGCCTCTTCCATCGCAGCCTCTTCCTTAAGCAACTCTGCTCCCTTGTTTTTTCATTTATCTCTGCTCCCATTGTTTATTTCAAACTGTCCTCACAAATCACAACCTTAATCCAACAAAATGCTAAATCCATCAAGCCCCCTTTGGCTTGTGCAACTTCCTTGGCTGTTGCGTAAGCAGCCCAAACTTCTTCATTGACCCCGCAAATAAAAAAAAGAACAACATTGAAGTGAAACTTTCTTTCATTGACCATTAAATTAGCATCTCCCACGTCACCTACGATCTTCGAGTGTGTAAACCCGAGAATAGTTGTAGATTAGTTATAAGCACTTTGTCAGTGACCCTTTTCACTGCTTGACCATAGGCTGCCATTTGATTTTGGCATTAGGGGTGCTGGTATTCTTTGGGTTTGAACAACTTCTTCATTTCCAAAGTCTTCTATTTTTTCCTTTGTTTACCATCCATGTTGCTCTGTTAGCTAGGAAAAGAAGATTTCATCAAATTGTAGATACATAAATCATTGCATTTTGTAGCTTGTGTTGCACTATTTTTTCATATCAGACAATCGACAATTGTAATTTTTTAGGAGTTTATGTATTCTAAATTTATGTTGAGAATGATATTACAACTTTGTATCTATTGATTTGAATGGGATTTTTACTCCTAACCATATTCTATCTTGGATTGTTGTTTTTCTTGCTTTGATCTCCACCTGTCCTTCTATCCCTGCATTTTCATAGCATACCAATCTTTTTTTAGTTTATTCTAAGTTGGAGGCTGTCATTGGATCTCTACCTCTATGTAACGTCTCTTTTGTCCTAGCCCTCTTGTTCTCCCATCTGTCTCTGCTAGCTTGCATAATTCGGTCTGCATTTCATTAGCTCTCTTCTTGCTTGCAGTCAAAGTTCTAGCTTCCTTCATTTTATAATTATCTCTCAGCTCCTTTCCCTGCGCATCTGCTCTTCACAAAGTTTACTCTATCTTTGGGTTTATTAATCCTCATACCTCCATCTCTAGTAAATAATAATTAATACCTCTGCTGAAACATTTTTATTTACATGTTCTTTGTAACATTTTTTGCTATACGGTTGTTTCTGCAGTCAAACGTTTATGCAGGAAATGTTTATTAAATTCAACTTGTATAATTAAATTCTCAGACTGTTATCATTTCTCCTGTCAAACATTTTTTTTCTAATATTTCACTGGTGGTAGCAGGCATAGCTTTTGATCTTTCCCTTGCAGCTCACTCTGAATTAGTTCTGAGATTCCATTTTCTCGCAAATCTGTGTTTATCCATATTTAGTTCTAGTTTGATCATTTATTTCAATCTTTGACTCATTTCAATCTTTGTCTCATTTAACATTTGGTCATTTAATTTGTCTTTCATTAATAATTTGGTCGTATCATTTATTTCATATTAATTCTAGTTGTATCTATTTTAATTCATTTAATTCACTTATTATAATTATTCAAGTTTAACTTATTAATTTTATTATAGTTTTGGTTTAACAATTTTTTTGTTTACACAAAACTATATAAACAAAAATCATTAAATCCATTTAACTTAAGCTTTTGATTTAATTTTTTTAATTTATTTTTGTTTGTTTCTAACAATTTGCATAAAGAAATCAAAGTTATCTGTTAAACATTGTTCCATATATCTACTTATTCGCTAATTCACTCTTAATATTTTTTTATTATCAATTCTAGCTCATTTTTTTAATCATTTAATAAAATTTTAAATTTCCTTAAAATTTCAATCTGTTCAAGTTCATAGTTAATCTCATTTTGATATCGTTGTCTTGCTACTTTCAACATGTCTACTCTAATTCCAGAAATTAAACTAAATAGTTCTAACTATCATCAATGTAAAACTCATGTTTCCTTTCTATTCCATTTTAAACATTTACTTGAAGTTGCCACAGATGCGAGTCTTGAACTAGCCACCACTGCTACTCAAGCAGAAAAAGATGCATGGAAAACTAAATATGAAGAATCTCTTGGATTGATTGGTCTCTCAATAGTTCCTAATCTTTATGTCTTAATTGGATACTGTACCAAAGCCCATCAAGCGTGGAGCATTCTGTAACATACATATGACAACTCATCTGAATCTCGTAAGATTCAACTCCAAGACAACTTGGAGGACTTAAGGTATACTAATTTTAAAAATATGGAAGAATTCTTACTCGGGTTTGATGCAATTATAACTCAATTAATTGGTGTTAATGTTACTTTAACTGATATTAGACTAATTACAATAATTATTCCAATAGCAATAATGATTATTGTAACAATAATCATCATAATAATGGTTATCATAGTAATAATAATCGCCCCCATTGCAACTATTGTGGGAAAGATGGTCATGTGATCAATAAATGTTTTAAGAAACTCAAATATGAGAGATCATCTACTCCTAATAATCAAACGTCTTATACTAATAACTCCTGTCAAGCTTTTGTTTCTCGTTATGGGGTGTTTAATCCTCACTATGATGATACTACTTTTTGGGATGAACCTTAGGATGAAGGCTATTCTTGGAATAACCCTCTAGATTACTATATTCCAATACAAACAAATTTAATTCAAAGTGATACTATGCACTCTCCTTATGATGCATTCCAATTTGATGATTCTTGCCCTCATTTTGATAATATTGTTGAACAAGAAGAGGAAATTATCTCTAACTTTCTTAATGTTAGCTTGCCTTCTTTTGATTATCCTATTAAAGATATGTTCATTACTCAAGATGAAATTCATGATGAAGGTACTAATCCTATGATTGTTTTGGAGGTTAATGTTAATGATGATGATTCTTATACTAGCTCTCCTCCTCTTGATATTTCATATTATGATGAATGCGTTACATATTTGTTTTATGCAATTGAAGCTTGCATTTCTAATTATCTGAATCATGATTCACAATATGATTTTTCTTTCCAAAGTGTTACTGATTCAGCACTAGGAGATCCCAATGATGGTAGCTCTACTAGTGGTTATTGCCTTATTACAGGCTCAAGTGTTGATCCATCTCCATCTCTATTTTCTACTAGAAATGAATATTCAGAATGTACACATGCATCTCAAGAATCTCAATGGTCACTTGAAGGTTTGGGCTCCCCTCAACAAGCACATATACCTTTTTTTTTCTCAAAGTGCTATTCACTTATCCAAAAGTCCTATGTACCAGTCAAGATCCAAAGCACAAGTTGAAGAAATGCAAGATGATCAAGCCAATGACATCCTAGTGAAGACTCTTTCAAAAGAAACATCTCAAAATCATTGTAAACATTTGGGTTTAATACCTATTGATGTAATCACCCCAAGTAAAGATTAAAGGGGGGTGTTAGAAATTAATCTTTCCTTGGTGCTAATATGTAATTAAAGGATAAACCAAGGTATCCTATATTGTATTTGTCCTCTAGTCCAAGTAGGAGGACATGCCATTTTTTTGTAATTCTTTTAATAAGGAAATTAGATATTCCTCCTTAAGAGGAATCTCACATTTGTCACACACACAATATGAATGTGACATTCATAGGATTTGGGAGTTACATGCAAACTCCTCCATTCATCTCTACTTAAGAGATGCCTCTCGTACACTTGCTCAATAATCTTCTCTATTTTCTCACTTCTCCTTCATCTCTCATTCTTGCTCTCCATATTGTAATGAGCTTTGTGCTCCATTTCTTTCTTCTTCCTTAGGCTTTGAGCCTCATTCATATAATTCACAAGGGGTTTTTCTTTGCTTTTCCCCTTTCAAAATATTTGAGTTCTTGTTGTTCTTGGAACACTTTGGTGATCTTTTGGCTTGATACTTTGAAGCAATTCCTCTCTCTCTCTCTCTCTCTCTCTCTCTCTCTCTCTCTCTTTCTTGGTGAACTTGGTAAATTCCTTTCATGCACTCACACTTGGGTTCTTTCCTTTTCTCTACTACTTTTTTTATTATTTCTAACATATCTATTATCATTGATTTTTGCTTTCTATGTCTTCTAAGGTCACTTGATGACTAGAGATTCGCGACTGGGGGCATAACATCTTTTTATTTTTATTTTTACTTGTGGTGTGATTTCAATGATCTTAAGCTCTCTAATAAATTGGGTGTCTACGAAAAGATCCTCCATCACAATTGGAATGTCACACATACCTTGACCCTCTTTATTTGGACACTTAGGTGAGGTTGGAATTATCTCATTGTCTATTGCTTGTGTGTAGCATGTACAACGACACTCCTGGTTAGCTTGGTAGCTTGTGCTTTGATACGGGTGTTACCTTACACCATTAACTTGGAAACCATGTTCAGGTCATCTTGGCTCTTGTGCCTCAATGCTTACGTGTGTTTCCTACATCTTATCTGATAGGGTTGTATTCATATCTCCATGGTTGCTCTCACACCAATGAAGGTTGTACTGATCTCCGATGTCCCAAATGCTCAAATGATGAAAACTAATGGTTATAGGATCGGTGACTTGACTACGCTTGTGTCTTAGGCTACATTTCATTTGAGGGATGCATTTAGCTTTGCATTTCTGGTTCCCTTGAGCTATTCTTCCTTTTCTCTTTGCCGAAGCATTCGACTACAAATCCTTATTTTTTATCCTATTTTTGGGGTCGAAATCAAAATTCCAAATTTTCAAATGTAGTTGATTGTTGACGCTATCACTTCTCACTCATTTCTGTCTTCCTTTCTTGAATTCTCTGAGGCTGATCTTTGCCCCTTATACCTCATTTCAATTTTGATCTTGAGGGGGCATGACAACATAGCAAATCTTTTCATCAATAAAATCTCCTAATCTGCAAATCTAGTAATTGAACCAAATCTTAAATTGATCAAGTCAATCAAGACTAAACATGATTGCTTGGGGCATCTTAGCTTCATCACTTCATATCAAGTTGAGATTCTGCATATCTCTTTTCTGAAAGAGTGTTCTCATTGCTTCATATCAGTTCACTCGGATAGGCATCTTTGCAATCTCTTGGGGCATATCAGGTTCATTAGGACCCATATCAATATGGTATTGTCTCTCAGATGATTATCTATCTCAATATCCTTGGACAAATATTGAGTCTCATCGCTTCATATCAGGCTAGATACTCTTGTCTTGCTTATCAGTCTTCGTTCAATTAGGTTCAGAGTCTGATCACTATTAACTATCCTTGACATCATCATTTTTTGACTCAATGTGTTCCCAGATCGCTCACACATTAGTCAAAGAGGGGAAAATGTAATCACCTAAAATTGGTTTAGTAGAACTTGAGCCCCCTCTTTTGATCAAATTTCCTCAAATCAAATCCTAAATCTCAAATGCTTAATTATGCAGAGTAACCCTTTAAATCCCCTTTGCATAATAAAATAAAAAATAAAAAATCTTATATCTAGCTTATACTATGGTCTAATTTCTAGAGATTGCATATTTATTTAATTTCTATAACCTTACTTTTAATTAAAAGTTTCTACACTTTAATTAAAAGAACACATTCACATGTGTGCACATACTTAATCTTGATTAATTATCAATCAAAAGAGATTTGTGCTTTCAAAAATGCTATTTTGTCTTATTCTACCTAACATCTCCCTTTTGCCTCTTAATCCTCACTACTAATCTCTACCTAACCTTACATCTCCTTCACTCTCATTTTGTCTCTTAATCTCAATCACACATTCTTTTGCCTCTTAATCTCCACCCTTCATTCTTGAGGAAATTCCTTTAAAAGGAAGCTCTTCCTTGGCTCAAGGGCCCCAATCTTAAGCATTTTACATATTAATCTTGATAATTTTGCATCTTATCTTTTGGTGAATTTATCTTTCTTGCATTCTTGCATTCTTACATTCTTAGAATAATCTTTGCTATTTGAATTCCTATCTTAGCTTCATTTCTAGCTTAATCTTGCATTGTTAATCTAGTTTTTTTTCTTGCATTACTTCAATAGAATAGGTCTTGCATCTTCATTCTAGAATACTAGTTGCTTGCATTCATCTTAGCTTAATCTCTCATTCTAGCTTGCACTCTTTCATCTTAGCTTCATTCTTAGCTTTGAATATTTCATTTTGGAGTAGTCAAGTCACTAATCCTCTA
The DNA here is from genome assembly GCA_027943335.1 of Chamaecyparis obtusa. NCBI lineage: Eukaryota > Viridiplantae > Streptophyta > Pinopsida > Cupressales > Cupressaceae > Chamaecyparis > Chamaecyparis obtusa. The sequence goes on from BSBK01011851.1 coordinate 322,856, forward strand.
TGCCAATTTGATGAGCATCATGAGAAGGATTAAACTCGCTTCAAAAAGGAAGCTATGAGCTGCTTCTTGACATTTCCTCTTCCATGGATTCTCATAAGTGTAATGGTTCATAGAATTGTGTCACATTTTTGATCACACAGATCCCCACCATTGTCTGTTATATATTTATACATGTATGTACATGCTCATCTTTTATGTAGGATTTTAGGTATCGGGCATCGATTTTCCTTAATAGTCAGGATGAGCATGCCTTAATGCAATATCTCAATGGTAAGAGAGGGGAGATAACAAAGAGGTCCAAATCCCAATCCTAAGCCAATAATTGTCTTGAAATAGTGGACAAGTATTTGTTTTACTACCCTTCAAACTCGTCAAGGTAACATGAATTCATGAACCCTCCTTTGTGCTTGATTATCATTTTTCAATATAGTCAGTTTCTTTAAGTTTGCATGTCTGTAGATTTGATGTAATTTTTGTGTTAAAATAGAAAAATAATTTAATTAAAGTTAAGTGATTAAGTAATTAAATTGTATTAAATATAGAGATATTAATGCCCTAATGCAATATCTCAATGGTAAGAGAGGGGAGATAACAAGGAGGTCCAAATCCCAATCCTAAGCCAATAATTATCTTGAAATAGTGGACAAGTATTTGTTTTACTACCCTTCAAACTCGTCAAGGTAACGTGAATTCGTGAACCCTCCTTTGTGCTTGATTATCATTTTTCAATATAGTCAGTTTCTTTAAGTTTGCATGTCTGTAGATTTGATGTAATTTTTGTGTTAAAATAGAAAAATAATTTAATTAAAGTTAAGTAAGTGATAAGTAATTAAATTGTATTAAATATAGAGATATTAATATTGTTACAACTAGTGGTTGTCGTTGCACCAAAAGATTGATATGTTAATACTCGATAAAACCACTAGACTTATAGAAGACATAGGGGACTATTAAACCATGTCACGAATCCTAAAGGGGGACGTTGGCAGTTAGTCCAACAATTCCCCCCCCCCCCCCCCCCCCCCCCCCCCCCCTTCCCTTAGTGTCACCCGAGGGGATTTAAACCTATAACCAAGCTCTAATACCACTTGTTACAACTAGTGATTGTCGTTGCACCAAAAGATCAACTTGTTAATGCCCGATAGAACCACTAGACTTATAGAAGAGACATGAGGCTATGAAACCATGTCACCAATCCTGAAGAGGGGACATTGGCGGTTAGTCCAACAAATATGAGGGTAATTAATTAATGAAAATTAATTAAATACATTTGTTAAATTTAAAAAAACTTAATTAAAAAGTCCAATTTTGAGAATAAAGGATTTAATTAATTATTAAATATAAAATTGAAATTAAAAGCATAATTAATGAATTGATTTTTAATTATCAATTTCATAATTATTAATATGCTAAAATATTAATTTTTAATAAATTATATGCAATTTAAGTTGTACATTCAATTTAGTAAAATTGAATTATAAATTTAAGTTTAAAGTTGAGTTAAGGCTTATTAAGTGAAAAGTGCATATAATTATTATAATAATTAATTAAATTTGTAAAAAGGAAATTGATAAAAACAAGGTTACAAAGTTGAGTTCTAATTTATGATTGGGTTTTGCATGTTTGAGTTCTATTTGTTGAGTTTTCTATATCAGAAATTTTGTTTAGTCATTATTGGAGACACAGATTTAGAGATCACAAGTTTTCTTGAAAGCTTGGATTTTTGGGAGCTTGAATTGTGGACTTGTGTTGTTATAGATCTATTGAATTTTAGGTAGGGTTTGTATTTTCCTTTGCAAATCTTTCTTTCTGAAAAAATTGTTCTCTTCATATTTGCCAGGTTGTCGCAGGGTTTTGAATTGAAAGTTTTATGGTTTTTATTATTGGGGGTTTTGGATTTTAAAGGCTTTTTGGGTTTTGTTGTGTGAGAAGAAATTTTGGTATTTTATTATGCATATGAGCACACATGTATTAATTTACATATGAGCATAATCTTTTATAGTATTCTAGAAACCCTTGTGTTTAAATTCAAAAGAAAATTACGTTTTTGGTTAAAACTCTAGGTTGTTCAAGGTGAAAACCTACTGATAATTGATTTAGAAAAATATGAAATTTAGATCCAATAAGAGTTTGATTGAATTATTGAATAGAGTATTCAAGAGAATAATAGAAATTGAAATCATCAGAATAATTGAATATGAAAACTCAATTGAAATTAAATAGTAAAATTAGGTTCTTGAAAATTAATTGCTTTATTAATAGGAGAAAATTATATATATATATATATATATATATATATTGATAATTTCCTATTTTAAAAATAAAATAAGATAAAAATTAATTAAAAAATATATGGGTGGGGACACCACCCCCCACCCACGACAGTCCTTACTGTCGATGACAACTAAGGTGCAGGCACGACAGTCATTGCTGTCGGCGACAACTAAGCTATCAGGCAACAACTAAGCTGTCAGGCAACACCCTTTGCTGTCGAGGCAGCTGGGTTGTCGGATGACAACTGTTGTTGTCGGACGGTAGCCGGGGGTGCAGGTTCATCCCCCCTTTTTATTAGGTTATTAAATTCCATTTTATTTAATTGAAATTATAAATTAAATATATTTTATTTTATTTTTATAAATAATAATAATAATATAAGAAATAAATAATATTAGTAAAATAAAATAATAAAATCTAATTTGTTTAAGTATAAATTTAATTGTTATGTAATAGTAAATGTTTTTTATATTAATATGTTGATTTAGATTAATTATTAATTAATAGACTATTAATTAATGGTTAATGATTTGTATATTCAAATATGGGTGTTTAGTACACATGGTAGTTTTTCCAATTTAAATTATTAAATTACAAAATGTATATTTATGGACACAAGAGTTTATATGAGTATAACTATATTAGTTAAATTGAACTTTAGTCAACTGTGATTTTATTTGGTTTGGGTGTTTGTACACATTGTTGTTTGATTATGGTTGTTGGGGAAAAACTACGTTGGCTTTAGGAAATAGTGTACCAGAGGCTTGGGGGTGTATTTCTTTGTTGATAATTTTGTGCTTATTTGTTATGCATTATGAAGAGTTGTATTAACTCATTTTCTTTGCCCAACCGAGTTGTCTAAGTTCTTTATTTTTGTCGACTCCTTGAGAGGGTGTTTCACGAGTTATGGTTTGAGGACCAATATAGATTTGTGATGTGATGGTTTGAGGACTAGTAATTTGGATTGTTACTATAACTGATAGTAATGTTGAAGATTGATTATCTGATGGAGCTGATGATGAAGGCCGACCAATATCAGAGGAATAAAAGAGAGTAGAAATGATAGATCAGTTATTGTCATGTCATTGATGTCAAGCAATTGATTTTTGGTATATATTATGTTTCCATATCATTTAGTAATGATATAAGTTGAATGAGTTAAGGAGAAGAAGAAATGAGATGCTATGAAGTTGAAGAACATAAATGGGCAACTGATATAGATTGGACAATGTTAAGATTATGTTGATATAATTGTTTTCTATCTAACATATGATTATGTTAAGTTGGTAAAGCATGGTAATGAAGATTTGTCAAGTCGGTAAGTTAAATTAGTTTTGGCTACCAAGCAGGAAAAGTCACTCGGTAAGGTAAAGGTAAAAGGAAGGTCACTCAGTAAAGCGAAATGAACTCAACGCACCGAGTAGGAAGGTTTAGGCACTGAGGGAATGTAACCAAAATTCAGATGAAGGATGTCGAGCAAGGAAAAAATATTAAAAAAAGATTGAATCGACATTTAATGATTATCTATGATGATTTGGATGATCATGATGATGAAGAAAGTTAGTTACAAAGATCTACGAACAGGAAAATTCAAGGTGAAGATCTACGACAAGATCTAAATGGAAAAAAGAGAAGGAACAAGTTCTTAGAAAAGTTCAAGTTCCGAGGTGAAAAGAAAATGTGTTACCGAGATCCAGATTCAAGGTTGAATGAATTGAACGGTTAAGATTGACTAAAGGAAAACGTAATAGAGGAGATTAAGAGACAAAAATTGTCTATATAAAGGATGATCTTGTATGGACAAATAGCTAACAAATTGAAGAAAAAAAAAGTCACAAACTGATGCAGTGAAGAAGGAATAGAGAGATTTTGAATGAGAAAGCAAGATTTGATGAAGTGTTGAAGATAGTGGAAAGTAAAGAAATGAAGTGAAGATTGAAGAGTGCACAAAGGATCTGATTGAGAAAAGATAGTTGCAAATCTACATTTAATATATTTATTGTTGCTTATTACCATTTCTAACAGATAAATCTCTTAACAGAGTGGACTTAACAGTCTTATTGTAATTTATTTGAAAAAGGTAACATTCTAAAGAGTGTTTTAAGCCCTCTAACAAGGCCACTTCTAATAGGGTGAAGATCCTAACAGATTTGAGGTAAATCCCTTGAGTGGGTCACACCTAACATTGTGTATTGTAATCTTTAACCAGATTAGCTCTTAACTGAGCGTACTTCAAAAGAATATTTTCTTAGTGGGTGACAATTCCCACAATGGTTTTTCCCAAAGCTGGGTTTCCACATTAAATACTAATGTTACATGGTGTGAATGGTTTATGTAAATAGTTTACTAATTGTTATAGTTTATTTACTGTTGTCGGTAAATAGTAAATTGTGTTTAACCGAGCTGCTACCGAGTTAATCAGAGAAATTTTTTTTAGGTATTTGGAATCAGAGATTACTGATTCACCCCCCTCTTCGTAAGCCAATAGAAATAAGAATCTAATTGGGCTACTGATAACAAAAAGGAATGTCGTAATCAACTAGAACTTATAGTTGAGATTTATTTTAATGTAATTTAATTATATTGTTGCTTAGTAATTATATTTAATAAATTAATTTATATAAGGAACTTTATAAATTAATTTATAGAGGTAAATCTTATTAATGGTTATTGGAATTGAATTACATTGCCAATTAGTAATTATACTTAATAAATTAATTTATATAACAAAAATTATAAATTAATTTATAAAAGAAAACTAAATGTTTATTTTACTGTTAATATAATTTTGATGTGGGTGTATTTTATAATACAATGCTTTCTTATTGGAGTTTTATTTGGCCTTGTTGAATAAGGCCAGTTAGGATAGATTGATGTCGTAGGTGGAATCTTCAAATTATTTTATAAAATTAATTCTTTCGCACTTGAGTTCATATGTAATAAATTTATAACCATTTTGGTGTCTCGATTATAAGAGTATTATTTTGGGTTTATTTGAGATTTATGTCAAGTTTCTATTAAGGTCCTTGATCTTTATGTTATTTAACCACAAAAAGTGATGATCATTATTTGTGTTGAGTCCTAATTAACTTGGTCACCTTGTTTCTACATTTATGATGATTCTGTATGATGACCTTTGTGGATTATATTTTCCTCCATGTTTGGAGAGAGATGCTTGATGCCTTTGATGATCTTTGGATCTTGCAATTTGAACTATGAGACTTCGTATTTGAGTTATTGAGATTTCTAGTATGGGATGGAGCATTTGGATCCTTGTATAGGATGAGGTTTTGTTTATTACACTCCAACACTTGTCTTTGATGAAATTAATGGTTTACTATTTTATGAGAAATATTTTATGATTTTGGTTTTACTTTCTCTTTGGTTCTTTTGTTGGGAGTATTAGGGGTAGGTTATCTAGGAGCATAGAGGGGAAGTGGCTTACTTTGGAGGCATCAGAGCCCTAAAGTGGCTACCTTGGTATCCTTTGTGAGTTAACTTAATAAGAGATAACTTAATAAATTTATTAGGATAGAAACATTAAAAAGTTAATTGTGCCTCACCCCATGCCTTGAGTGCTAGTACAAGCTAGGATGAGATTGGGAGAAGATGCTTGCCCATATAGAGAGAAGTTGAGGTTTGACATAGTTGCTTTTCCTTGTCTATACAAAAGGACTACTAATATCACATAGAGTCACTAGGGGGCCGGGGTCCAGAGAGACTAGCAAGTGACCTTAGAGTTGACTCATGTGATGACACTTCCCTATATGTGTGTCCTAGGTTCCTACATTGCATTTGGGTACACCTAATTTGTGTCATAATCATTTTTACTTGATAACCTTATATCCTTTACTACCATTTTATCCAGTGTACCATTGCATTAGTCTTTCTTGTTTGGTTGTTTCCTTGAGTGAGGCTTGGTGTTATCTCCTTAGCATGGTGGGAGTGGACTTCTTTGTTCCACGTGGTTAGGTAGTAGTGATTCTATTACCATTGAGATCCAACGTTTGTGACTTTGTGCTTGGATGATCCTCAATGCTGTTTCTATCTTCTTTTTTGTTGTTTGGAGAATTTCTTCTTATCAACATGAGATGTATATCTTGTATTCCATTTTATGTATTGGTTAGTGATATTAATTTCAGAAAATATATATGTACTTTTATTATATTATTTTTATCCCTATGATGTATGCCATGATGTATCAATTGTACTTTATAGATTGTATCTTTGGTTATATTGATGTAATGAATGTATCTTACTATTTAGTTGAAATGAATATGTTAGTGTATTTAAGGATTTGAGTTCTTTTCATTATGATTAAGTAAAGGATTAGGAATACTTTAATTTGGGTTTTAAAATGAACCTAATATATATCATGTGATTATGTTATGGATTGTTCTTGGTAGATTAATTTATATTTAGGTAATTCTACATCATAGAACCCTTGAGACTTTTAATATGTTAGTGAGTTATATTTGTGAATATGTATTGTCTTATGTATATTATTTTCGTATTATTATTTATTATTGATTGTAAACTCTTAAGAAAAAAATTATTTGGTAAACTTAGTAACATGTTTTAGGTTAATTTCTCCCAGGTTCCCTGGTAGCGCATTACACTTGGTATTAGAGCCCAAGATTGTACACTGGGAACTCTGGGAGCTTATAAGCCCATTAGGAGTCTTATAGTAAACTTGAAAAAAAACATAGACACATAACTCTTTTGTATTTGAGAACTATTATATTGCAACTAAACATTTATGTCTTTGCTTTCTCTTAAAACGTCTTTGAGATATCACTTTGTCTATTTATTGTAATAGGTGAAATACCTACTGAGGCTAGATTCGTTGTTAGGACCCGTGTTAAAACCAC